>OX387388.1:52500-652500 GCA_947563715.1 Lycia hirtaria
GTGTCAGTCCGAAGACCTCACTAAATCATTCAATCGGTAGTAGCGACGGGCGGTGTGTACAAAGGGCAGGGACGTAATCAACGCGAGCTTATGACTCGCGCTTACTAGGAATTCCTCGTTTATGGGGGATAATTGCAAACCCCAATCCCCAGCACGAAGGAGTTTCAACGGGTTGCCCGGGCCTCTAGGCCAGGGAGAACATGTTGATTCCTTCAGTGTAGCGCGCGTGCGGCCCAGGACATCTAAGGGCATCACAGACCTGTTATTGCTCAATCTCGTGCGGCTCGAAGCCGCCGGTCCCTCTAAGAAGAATTTTAATACGTCGCCAGTGAGTTGCGTGACGAATCACGCACACCGAAATGACGACGCCTATTTAGCAGGTTAGAGTCTCGTTCGTTACCGGAATTAACCAGACAAATCGCTCCACCAACTAAGAACGGCCATGCACCACCACCCACCGAATCAAGAAAGAGCTGTTAATCTGTCAATCCTTCCGGTGTCCGGGCCTGGTGAGATTTCCCGTGTTGAGTCAAATTAAGCCGCAGGCTCCACTCCTGGTGGTGCCCTTCCGTCAATTCCTTTAAGTTTCAGCTTTGCAACCATACTCCCCCCGGAGTCCAAAATCTTTGGTTTCCCGGAAGCCGCCCGCCGAGCCATTGTAGTAACGTCGGCGGATTGCTAGACGACATATTTACGGTTAGAACTAGGGCGGTATCTAATCGCCTTCGAACCTCTAACTTTCGTTCTTGATTGATGAAAACACCTTTGGCAAATGCTTTCGCTGATGTTCGTCTTGCGACGATCCAAGAATTTCACCTCTAACGTCGCAATACGAATGCCCCCAGTTATCCCTATTAATCATTACCTCGGAGTTCTGAAAACCAACAAAATAGAACCGAGATCATATTCTATTATTCCATGCACGAAATATTCAAGCAGCATTTTGAGCCCGCTTTGAGCACTCTAATTTGTTCAAAGTAAAATTGTCGGCCCATCTCGACACTCACTGAAGAGCACCGCGATAGGATTTTGATATTGAACCGGCGTGTTACCGCCGGCTCACCGACGATATGCTCCGCAAACGTGTCAGTATCACCGCGGATGCGGTGCACCGACAGCGCGGCGCACAAATGCAACTACGAGCTTTTTAACCGCAACAATTTTAGTATACGCTATTGGAGCTGGAATTACCGCGGCTGCTGGCACCAGACTTGCCCTCCAATTGTTCCTCGTTAAAATATTTAAAGTGTACTCATTCCGATTACGAGGCCTCGTAAGAGTCCCGTATCGTTATTTTTCGTCACTACCTCCCCGTGCCGGGAGTGGGTAATTTGCGCGCCTGCTGCCTTCCTTGGATGTGGTAGCCGTTTCTCAGGCTCCCTCTCCGGAATCGAACCCTGATTCCCCGTTACCCGTGACAACCATGGTAGTCGCAGAAACTACCATCGAAAGTTGATAAGGCAGACATTTGAAAGATGCGTCGCCGGTTCGAGACCGTGCGATCGGCAAAAGTTATCCAGATTCATCAAAATTAACGACTTCGGACGCGAGGCCCTCCGTCGATTGGTTTTGATCTAATAAAAGCACTCGTCCCATCACTGGTCAGAGTTCTAATTGCATGTATTAGCTCTAGAATTACCACAGTTATCCAAGTAACTGAGTAAGATCTAAGGAACCAAAACTGATATATTGAGCCATTCGCGGTATCGCCTTAATACGGCTTGCACTGAGACATGCATGGCTTAATCTTTGAGACAAGCATATAACTACTGGCAGGATCAACCAGGGAGCTCACGAGTCAAACAACGTAAGCGAGACGAAGAATCGCCGCAATAACTTTCCCACGGCCGGACCGTTCATATGAGTGAGAGGTCGTTCAAGCCGGGGTGTGTCTTTTTGGCCAATTCATGCGCGCACGCCACGATGTGATATAACATCGCGAGTGATCGACATTCAAATATGTCGCTGAAAGATCAATCAAGATCCAATCGTGAATGTTCATGTCCAAGACTCGGATACGACACTCGTATTATTATATAGCTGCATATCGTAAGTTACAGTAACGATTTCGCCCGGAGTTATTAGAGCCGTGGAGATGATTTATTCATCTCCTTACACCACACTTGAAGAGGATACAACTCAACTCTCCGCTACGGTGGATATTTATATTGGACTGTATCAATTACCGTGCGCTTGCCGCGCGGCATTTAGATGTGTACGCCCGATATACCATCTATCGTGAGATAGATACTATATCAACTCATATCGTTTCATATACACCAACTACACAGAACGTAGTGAGATTTAACTCAATGGTGTCGATAGTCACAGCGCTGAAAAAACTTTAACAAGGCCCATCTCCTCTTGCCCCCCAGTCGCCGACGGCACTATTATTTTTCAAGTTTTTATTGTTTACAATATTTATGTTTTTATTATAACTATTGTAAAAAAAAAATGAAAGTTAAGAGTGACGCATACGTGCGAGACATTTTTTTTTTTTTTATTTTTTTTTTATAATAATAATAATAACTATTTGTCTTTAAACATTTCTAAACTTCAACTCACTTTTTACTGTAAGTTTAGTGTAAATTGAGGAGAGATGGGAGGATAGGAGGAAATGTGCCCTCCCACTCACTCCGAACACTCTCGGTCCTCTTACTACGCCGCGGCGCAGAGCGTTATACGAAGTTTTGATATCAAAAAATTTCCTAAAATTTTACGAATCACAGACTAAACTAAAAAAAAATTAAAAAAAAAAAAAAAAAAAAAAAAATTTCATATCAAATTTACAGAATTTCGCAATAAAATACAATTAGATTCCTGGTTCTAACAACCGCCCCCCCCCCCCTCCCCTCCCTCCCCTCTCTTTTTTTTATATATAAATAAATAAAAGTTAGGTTAGTTTTTTTAAATATGTATATTTTAGCATTTACAAACGAAATTAAGGTTAGATTAGCTTTTTTTAAATTTCGTTTATATAATGAACCCCCCTCTTATTTGTTTTAAGTTGTTTTTAAAGGTTGGGTTAGTTTTTTTATTTATTTATATATTTTTGCGTTTAAAACAAAAAAAATACGGGTAGATTAGATAGGTATTTATTTTTTTAATCTATTTCAGGATTTTTACCCCTCCCTCCCCCCTTCCCCACCCCCCTCCCCTTCGAACCCCCTCTTATTTGTTTATAGATTTTTTTTTAAAGGTTAGGTTAGGTAAGGTTATATTATCGTACTTTTTTTTTTTTTTTTATATATTTTTATGTTAAAACAAAAAAACGAAATTAAGGTTAGATTAGCTTTTTTTTAAATTTCGTTTATATAATGAACCCCCTCTTATTTGTTTAGAGATTTTTTTAAAGGTTAGGTTAGGTAAGGTTATATTATCGTATTTTTTTTTTAATTTATATATTTTTATGTTAAAACAAAAAAACGAAATTAAGGTTAGATTAGCTTTTTTTTTAATTTCGTTTATATAATGAACCCCCCTCTTATTTGTTTTAAGTTTTTTTTAAAGGTTGGGTTAGTTTTTTATTTATTTATATATTTTTGCGTTTAAAACAAAAAAAATACGGGTAGATTAGATTAGTATTTATTTTTTGAATCTATTTCAGGTTTTTTACCCCCCCCCCCCCTTGCCCTCCCCCCTCCCCTTCGAACCCCCTCTTATTTGTTTATAGTTTTTTTTAAAGGTTAGGTAAGGTAAGGTTATATTTTCGTATATATATATATTTTTTTTATATATTTTTACAAACCCTCTCTTATATAATAAAGTTTAAAAATATTATAAATTTGTACTGTTTATATTATTAGTTTTAGGTTAGGTTAGTATTTTTTTAATTTATATATTTTTTGGGCTTACTACAAAAAAAGTTAGATATTTTTTTTAGTATGTATTTCAGGGTTTTTACCCCCCACCTTTCACCCCCCCCCCCTCCCCTCCCCCCTCTTATTTGTTTATAGTTTTTTTTTAAAGGTTAGGTTAGGTAAGGTTATATTATCGTATTTTTTTTTTTAATTTATATATTTTTATGTTAAAACAAAAAAACGGTTAGATTAGATAAGTGTTTATTTTTTTAATCTAGATTAGTAATTTTTTTATGTATTTCAGGTTTTAAACACCTCCCCCTTAACCCCCTTCCTCCCCCCTCCCACCTACAAACCCTCTCTTATATAATAAAGTTTAAAAATATTATAAATTTGTACTGTTTATATTTTTTTTTTAGGTTAGGTTAGTATTTTTTTTAATTTATATATTTTTTGGGTTTACTACAAAAAAAGTTAGGTTATTTTTTTAGTATGTATTTCAGGGTTTTTACCCCCCACCCACCTTTCACACCCCCTCTCCCCTCCCCCCACTTATTTGTTTATAGTTTTTTTTTATGTTAGGTTAGGTTAGGTTAGGTTAGGTTAGGTTAGGTTATTTTTTTTTTTTCCTTTCCTGTCCGGGTGCATAGACCCGGCCCGCGAGCTAATTTTCCGTAACATAGGGATATGAGGGGCTAGGTTGGTTAGGTTTTTTTTATCTAGATATTTTTTGCGTTTAGAACAACTTTTTTGTGAGTTAAGTTTTTTAAATATATTCAAGGGTTTTTAACCCCCATCCCCCCCCCCCCCCTCCGAACCCCCTCCAAACCCCCCACTTATTTGTTTATAGTTTTTTTTTTTTAAGTTAGGTTAGGTTAGGTTAGTTTTTAAATTTATATAATTTTCACGCACACACACACACACACACACACACACACACACACATATATACATACACATACATAAATACACATACCCAAATACACATACACACAATACACATACTCGTACACACACACACAAACACATACAAATACATATATATACACACACATACGCATACGAGATGCGTGATACAGCCCGCAAAAATCGTAAAAAATGTATCCATCTCCGTGCAACTGTTTAAATTTGTTATATGTAAAAAAAATACGTTAACTGTAATCTATATAATGGACCATGTTAATATCTTTTTTTTTTAACTAGTTTTAACCCTATGCGACTAAAAGTTTCCGAGATATAGCGATTAATACGTAAAAATTTCAAGACGCTGTAGTTCAGAGGTCATTGACCTTATCGCAAAGTTGTCTTCGCGAACGACACTCGAGATGCGCTCTTCTATCCGATCCCCATGTTGGATACGAATTTTCCCGATCGGTGTGTCTCGACGCGTTCTTGACTTTTTCCTCCTGCACGATAGCGAGCGCACGACGATCGGAGACGGTCGGGGACCGGCCGGTGCGTACGTGTCGCGATTTTCGCGAACCTCCCGCGGCCGGTTCTCGAGATATCGCACGAAAACGGAAAATTTAAGCCCGCCCACCCTCCCATTTATCATTTCATAGCTTTTAAAATTTTCCGTGGACGCGGAGACTATTTTCACCCAAATTTGACATTTTGGGTTTGTTTTAGTTATTTGTTCAGTGGTTCAAAATACACTATTTCACCAAGTTTGGGCCGTTTCTGTCGAATATCTCCGAAGATATGATAATTTAAAAAAATATTTTTGCTCCTTTACATACGTACTTAATTTTCTTATTTACTGCAGATTAAAACAAATTTTGTGAAATTATTTTTGACGTGGTTTAATGATATTCGAGTATATTTTAATATTCCTACATAGTTGAACCTATTACTAACTTACTTCGAATGTTACAGAGGTTTTATATTTGACTTTATACGTTTTCTCATTACAAAAAAACAGGTTATTTATTTATTTCTCTGTAAATTTTGAACAGATATTGCAAATTACCTCTTCAATTAATTAATCATAGAACCGTTAAGGTTACATAATATTTTGATCATATTTGGTTTTGTAGTTTATGAACAAGCTTTAATTATATGATCATTTTATTCGAGATTTTGATAGTGAGTGCGTATTCCGTCAGGCGCTTGAATATTTGATGTAGACGACTTTAATGGTCTTCTTCAGTTTAGATTGGTATACAGAATTATGCGTTCGATGTAGCTAGAAGGTGAAGTCCTCCAGGCCTCTCAGCAACTGATGCATAAAACGCTGGAAGCTGTGGACGACCTAAAGTAGCCTAAACGACATCGAAGTGAATTCAAACAAACTGTGTGATATAGAAGTGGTAATTTTCTCAGAGTTTTGCTTGCTCGCCATCGGGAATCGGTACTGTGCATTAGATTAGCCCAGGTTCTATGCGACAAACGACAGACATCGATATCGCTATGACGTATGAACTCTTTATTTGCTTTAATATATTTGTCAGGCGCAACGTCGAATCGTTATATCGTTATCGGAATCGGCAGCGTAGAAAGACCAGCCACAAGATGGACAGAAGTATTATACGAATGGCAGGAAGCCGCTACATGCAGCCCACTTCCAACCGGTCTTTTTAAAAATCCATGGGGGAGGCCTATGTCCAGCAGTAGACTTCTTGTGGCTAAGATGATGATGATGATGAACATACCACGGAACACTCACATAATAAAGTTTTTATATGACAATCTAGGCCTGCATTTGACCACAATCTCACCTGATGGGAAGCGATGATGAGGTCGAAGATTTAGCACGCCTGCCTAGGAGATACCTATTCACTTTTTTCTCAAACAAGCCCGGGTTGTATTTCATAGAGAACACCGACTCAGGAAGAGCAATCCACAATTCTGCCGTTCTCACCAAGAAATTGGATAGGAAACACTTGGTATGACTGAAAGGAATCTCTACAGTGAGATAGTGCCTCTTGTATATGAGCGTCTGGTTACATTATAGAACGGCGATGGTATGATCAGGTGATGCAGCTCCTGTGCACACTCGCCGTAATACCCAATACCGCCGTTCTGCCGTTCTGTAGAATACCGACAGACTGGCCACTTCTCGTCGGTGAGACAAGCCTTGTAGCTTGAAATCGACCAACGAGCCATCATTGATAAGTCACTTGGCGCGTATTTCTATTGAATTCAGAGCTTCTAACTGGTATTGAACAGAACCATGCCAAAGATACTCCATACACGAAATAATCTGTGATCTTGATAAAGTGTAAAAAGCTGTGCCGGAGTAAAGTACCTACCGCCTCACCCTCGATAAAACGCCCTATTTTTAGCAGCTACTTTTGCTTTGGATTCAAAGTACGCACCAAAGTTCATGTTGGCCGTGAGCTGTATACCTAAGAGGTTAAGGTAATCACCTGTCGGTATTGATACTCCGCGAAAAGTAGGAGACAGCAGAAAAAGGATTTTTTTTCTTATTTTACATTAAAACTGACTTAAAATAATTTATTCAAAACAAACAATCCATGGCCATAAGTGAAAATTTGATTGTAATTAGTAAAATTCATCATTTATCTTTAGCATAACATAACTTTACAAACTTTATTTTATTTATTTATTCAATTCAATTAATACGGTTGAAAACCAATTACATTAAATGAATCACATTATCGTCAAACTTAAAAAAAACATAAAATAAATAATTTTAAAAATAAAACAAATTATTTAATCAAAAACATAAAAAAAAACATTTAACTTTAAGTAGGTACATTCATTCACACAGACTCACAGAAACTCAAACACAGTGACAGTATTTCCTTCCATCCATCCGCAAACAAGTCACAGTGCGGGTTTGAATCCAAGAGTGCATTGAGTGTACTAAGAATACGAGGGAGAGGCGAGTTAGCATGCGCCACGGTGCGATGGCAAACTTCGGCAATAATTTTGTGTTTTCGACCTCCCACATAGTTATCCGGCACGTTAAACCTGCACAGCTCATCGCTCAACTCTGGAGCATCTATTTGGCCTCAAAAGATCTTGCAAGCAGTTATAATTTGGTCATTTAACCGGCATACTTCAAGAGAATTATACCCTAAACAACCCAAAATTAATTTGCTAGGGTACATATAGGGATAACACCCATATTGTCGTTTGTAGAGGGCCCTCAGAAAAGCTTTCTGAACCTTCTCAATTGCTAGAACATACTTAGACTCATGTGGATTCCATACGCAAGCACTAGCCTCGAGTTTTGCACGGACTAGTGCATTAAATAAAAGTTTCACAACGTGGAGATTGTTAAAATCACATGAATTTCTTAAAAAAAAAACTTAGTCTTCTAAAGGACTCCTTCACCAGCATGGTGATGTGGTCATGAAACGTAAGCCTCGTATCGAATGGGACTCCCAAATCCTTCACGGTTGAAGTTCTTGGTATTACCTCATCATTTATTTTGTAGGCAAAAGTGATAGGGTTCCGCATTCGACCAAAACTCATCACGGTGTACTTGGTGGGGTTGAACTCCATCTTGTTAGCCATTCCCCACTCATAGATAGCCTCAACATCTTTTTGCATCAACAAATACAAATACAAATACAAATAATTTATTGATAAATATATGTCATTTACAAGTCAGATGCTTTTAATCATTGGTTAACTATAAAAAAAAACAAATAATTATTAGTTTAAATTGTGTACACAAGGTACTTCTAATTTGTCCATATAGAACTCTTCAGCACTATAATAAGCCTTGCTTTGGAGCAAGGATTTTAGTTTCATTTTAAATATGTTAGTGGAAGATGCACTCCTGATACACTCCGGTAAGTGATTGTAAAAACGTGCGCCACACACGTAAACAGACTTGTCGGATTTGGTAAGTGTCTGCGCAGGTGTTTTTAATCTGTCCCTGTCTGGATGGGTTTGTAGTATCGTGTACCAGTCGACATTACTCAATGCGGACACAAAGTTAATCAAACGTGAACGCGTTATAACCCTGCGCTTTATATGTTGAGGTATGCACGGTTTCTGGGAGTGTGTGATACGAGCACGTAAGCCGAAATGGTCGCTAACGTTCGAAACCACCGTATGCGCATTGACGCGCTCTGGGATTATATTTGTAAACACATGGTCAAGTGTCGTCGAGCTAGATCCTGCCACACGGGTGGGGGAGTGTATGTGTTGCGTAAAGTTTTGCGACACTAGTATATCGCCCAATTTTCTACGAGGTGAAGAGTCTACATTGTAATCAATATTAGTGTCGCCTACTATCACGGCGCTGTACTGATCGTTGTTTATTTTTGATAATAATGAATCGAACAACTCAAGAAATTCATCGACACTAGTCAAATTAGAGCGGTATAGGCCCACGACCAGCATATTATAATCGAGTACAAATGTGGCGCAGACGTCGAACACCTGCTCACGAGACAGGTCGCGATACTCTTCTTTTTCCACAGATTTTAGACCGGAGTGTACAAAGATGCAGCTTCCACCGTGTCGTATTGTCGGCCTACAATAATAGGTGGATAGGGTATAATTATCAAAATGTATACATTTCAACTGGTCTGACGTTAACCAGTGTTCGGTTAATACAAGTGCACTACAAATAAATTCATCTTTCAATAGCACTTCTAATCGATGTACGGTCTTACTATTTAAACATTGTACATTTTGATGGCAAACTATGAATTCATAGTTATTGTTTTGATTCATGTTGTTTGTTGTCGATCCTTTTCTTGGAATTGGCCGGTGCGGTGGTGACGGGGAGCGGAGGCTCGGTAGCGGGGGCCGGGGCTGCGCCGGCGGCCTCACTCCCGGCAGCGTTGGGTGCATGTGCAGTGTTGTATTCGCGCGACGGATGAGATGCACGTCGCGCAGCTGCGTGAAATTTCCAGGCACTGATCTCCGTACCCGGCGGCCACTGTGCAGCTTCCATAAAGAAGTCGTACTTACTCGTGGGTACTGCTATTGTGAAAGATGCGTAATGTTTGTGCTTCAATTTTAGTTTTTGTACGGTGTAACTTTGAGACGCATCTTTTTTTGTCATGTAGTTATTTATCATAGATTCGGTCGTGTCGGGGTGAAAGAAGCAGACGTGTAGCTTTTTAGGGTTCCGTACCCAAAGGGTAAAAACGGGACCCTATTACTAAGACTTCGCTGTCTGTCTGTATGTCTGTCTGTCTGTCTGTCTGTCTGTCTGTCTGTCTGTCTGTCTGTCTCCAGGCTGTATCTCATAAACCGTGATAGCTAGAAAGCTGAAATTTTCACAAATGATGTATTTCCGTTGCCGCTATAACAACAAATACTAAAAATTAAAAAAAAAAATTAAGGGGGTCCCCATACAATAAACGTGTTTTTTTCGTATTTTTTTGCTCAATATTAAAAACGATAACAGGTAGACGCTTCAAATTTTCACAGAATATTTACTGGTATATTACCTTTCAAAATAAATAATTAAATAATAATAAAGTAAATATTAAAGGGGGGCTCCCATACAACAAACGTAATTTTTAAGCAATTTTTACTCGATCTTAATTAACAGGTAGAAACTTGAATATTTGTAAGTAAATATTTAGAAATATACTAACTATATAAATAAATACCTAATCTAATACATAAAAACTCACAAAATGAAAATAATTCGTGCATCTAAACGCGGTGCGAGCGCCGCGCCGCGGTGTGGTGGCGGCGCGAGTACGTGGCGGTTGCTAAGCAATGGCCACGTGGGTAGCGGGGGAGGTAACATCACGGAGCTAGCCATAGCCGCGCGTATTCGCGCGAGCGTCGTTGTGCTGCCCGGATGTGTATCGAAAACCTACCTATAAGTTTGCAATTTACTACTTTTGGAATTTCGTTGATTTCTCGTTATTTTATAAACAGAACCAAACTTTGTAGTATTATAGATGATAGTACGGAACCCTTCGTGCGCGAGCCCGACTCGCACTTGGCCGATTATTTTTTATTCTCGTCTTCGACTGTCTGTACATCACTATCTTTTTGACCAGAACCAACAATAACTTTTCGATGTGAACGTTTTTATAGTGAACCTTCTGCCAGTCAGTACTTACTGGGGTGTCGGGTTGTTTGATAGGTATTTTAACAACTGCGGGTTCAGTGGATGCAGATGGTCGTGATGTATGAGGGTTGGTGGTCTCTTTTGTGTGCGCCACCCGTTGAGATTTCGTGCTGCGAGTAGTGGTGGTGTCGGAGGCAGAGGTGCTCTGCCGGTGTCCTTGTCGGGCAAGTGCCCGTTGGAGTCGTGCACTTTCTGTCGAGATGATGGGTGCAGATGCTTTTGCGTACGACGTGATGGGGACTGCAGTGTTGTTGGCAGGTTGCTGCGGTTTAGCAGGTAAAGATGATATCATTGGGTCTTTAGTACCTTGTAAGCGCGAGGAGTATTCATTATCCGCACGTCCGGGGGATCCCTGCTTGAGGTCAACTTTCTGCTCCAGCCGTTTTATGGCACCAATTATCCATTCCATCTTTTACATCATAAGAACTGAGGCACTTCTTAATAATATTTTCCATAATATTTACATCAATAGACATTGTATCTTTAAAAATATTAAATATTTATTAAGGACGTTTTGAAATTAATAAATGAATTATGAATTATATTTTATTGTGACAAAAATGTTCTCAGCGTTGCCTGATTTTAAAAGACTCCTCTACAGCATTTGGTGATGTCTGTTTTAAAATACAGTGTGTAGGTATATTGAATCTAATTATTGTATCTGTTGATATGTAATTGAATTATGAACAATATCTAGCTTTTATTTTGAAATTAAAGTGAACAGTGCTTAAGTTGCCAGTGCTTAAGTGCTTGAGCTTGTTAACAGTGCTTAAGTCTCCAGATCGCGTGATTCGGAACGCAACGGATCGGTCGTTTTTAGGGTTCCGTACCCAAAGGGTAAAAACGGGACCCCATTACTAAGACTTCGCTGTCTGTTTGTCTGTCTGTCTGTCTGTCTGTCTGTCTCCAGGCTGTATCTCATAAACCGTGATAGCTAGAAAGCTGAAATTTTCACAAATGATGTATTTCCGTTGCCGCTATAACAACAAATACTAAAAATTAAAAAAAATATTATTAAGGGGTGTCCCCATACAATAAACGTGCTTTTTCGTATTTTTTTGCTCAATATTAAAAACGGTAACGGGTAGACGCTTCAAATTTTCACAGAATATTTACTGGTATATTACCTTTCAAAATAAATAATTAAATAATAATAAAGTAAATATTAAAGGGGGGCTCCCATACAACAAACGTAATTTTTAAGCAATTTTTACTCGATCTTAATTAACAGGTAGAAACTTGAATATTTGTAAGTAAATATTTAGAAATATACTAACTATATAAATAAATACCTAATCTAATACATAAAAACTCACAAAATGAAAATAATTCGTGCATCTAAACGCGGTGCGAGCGCCGCGCCGCGGTGTGGTGGTGGCGCGAGTACGTGGCGGTTGCTAAGCAATGGCTACGCGGGTAGCGGGGGAGGTAACATCACGGAGCGAGCCATAGCCGCGCGTATTCGCGCGAGCGTCGTTGTGCTGCCCGGATGTGTATCGAAAACCTACTTATAAGTTTGCAATTTACTACTTGGAATTTCGTTGATTTCTCGTTATTTCATAAACAGAACTAAACTTTGTAGTATTATAGATGATAGTACGGAACCATTCGTTCGCGAGTCCAACTCGCACTTGGCCGATTATTATTTTTAGTTTATACGGAACCCTCAGTGGGCGAGTCTGACTCGCACTTGTCCGGTTTTTTAAAGTAAGTTCTTGGTATAGCAAATAAAAACCAAAGTACTAAACCGATTTTGATAAAATTTATATAAGACCACCTCTGGAGTATGGCCTGCCAAACAAAATAACAGACAAATTGAGAACCTCCTTCTTTTGGAAGTCGGTTAAAAAGCATTTTCTTGAAATCTTGGCATATTAGAAACGCTAAATTTGATATTGAGCTCAAACTTTCATTAAATTACTGCTGAATACGTTTGCGACTGAAGCCCCCACCACCTCCAGCCTCTTACGATTTGTACGGAGTTGGAACACCCTGTGTAATCACAAGTCGACCTTATCATAACGTAATAGGATGTCACGCGATAATTACAATAAAATACAATTGAAAACATGTTATATAACTACCTACTCTAATTATGTTAGTTTTAATATAAGATTTATCGAGAGAATGATGCAAAGGTACCTACAGAACAACACGCGCACAAATATTACAGAGGAACCTGAGAAGTAACTTCGCAGCGTATTATAACGTACTATTATTGTGGACATGAACAAACACGTGTACCTACTACATTATATAGGTAATCTAAGTACCGACTGGAAGCTTTGGAATCGATAAAAAGTATTATAAAATGAATAGCAGCATACCACTAACAGCATAAAAAGCGATAGAAGTAAAGTTATAGCACAAATATAGTTAATCATATAAAGTCACCATCTGCTTGTGTGTGTTCTATCTAGTAATGCGTGTGTAATGCCCTCCAATATTTATTTGATTATTATTGAATTAATAAAAATATGTCAATAGAATCAATGAAACTAATAAATTAAATACACGAATTAATTTATAAATTTCAAATATTAAAAATAACATCCCAATTAATTTCAACTTAAAAACTGGATACGCATACTGAAAAACATACCTACATACATACAATCACGCCTATTTTCCCTTGCGGGCAAACAGACCGTTCCGTTTTTTCCTATTGAGGTACGGAACCCTAAAAAATAGGATATGTTTATATGGTCTTAATTAAACAAAAACCGGACAAGTGCGAGTCAGACTCGCCCACCGAGGGCTCCGTACAAACTAGTAGATAAAAGGGGGAAATTATATATATTTTTAAATTTTTCTTCATAAACCGAAAAATGTACATCGTAAAAATATTTAAAAAATTGGTTGTCTGTAAAGTCGTTTTACGGACGATAGTTTAACGTGACAATGTCATAACAAAACATTGATGAAATGATGATGATGATGATGTAACGGGACAATAAGCGTAACGCATAACGGGACAATGAGTCATACTTTTTCGAGCCTGGAGTCGGCGTTCATCGATTTATTAGACGTTGTGACGTCAAAAAAGTTACAGCCTAATAAGTCGTAAATAAAACCGGACAAGCGCGAGTGAGACTCGCCCACCGAGGGTTCCGTACAAACTAAATAAAAGGGGGGAAATCATATTTTTTTTTTATATTTTCCTTCATAAACCGAAAAATATACATCGTAAAAATATTTAAAACATTCCTTGCTCACCACTCGAACCCGAGTGAGGCGGGGCTATAGTAGCGGCGCCTCCCACTCGGATCCGAGCGAGCATCCCGTTCATTTTGTAGTATTAACATTACAACATTGCTTTGCACGGCCACTCTGTATTTAATCAAAATTCGCTTAAAAAGTTTTGGTTCCCAGCTGAAGTGAAGGGTCTGCAGGGGGCGAAGAATGAAAATGTTAAAGTAAACCTGTTTTAGCTTATGCTAATGAGGCTCTTTCATATAATACCCCACATGATACATGTTTTCGGATTTTTTCCTATATGTGTACTCTAACACAATGCTTCTTGCCAAATTTCAGAGTTCTAGGTCAACGGGAAGTAACCCATAGGTTTTGATTCCTCTGTGAGTGTCGAAATGTGCATTTTTACGACATATTCGGCTGTAACTTTTTTTTACGAAAACGGAAAAATTTTCTTTTTCTTTCTGCAGCAAGATACTATGGATCTGCGTATATGGTTTTAATTTCAACTCGATACCTTCACGCGTTCCCGAGATAAAGGTCTTACACCCGAACAGACGGACAGACGGACAACAAAGTGATCCTATAAGGGTTCCGTTTTTTTCCTTTTGAGGTACGGAACCCTAAAAACGCACATTTCGATACTCACAAAGAAATCAAAACCTGTGGGGTACTTCCCGTTGACCTAGAACTATGAAATTTGGCAATAAGCATTGTGTTAGAGTACACATATAGGAAAAAATCCGAAAACTGGTCATTTTTAATTTAATCACAAAAAATAGTGTCTTTATGCAAGGAATGAGAGCCAAAATTTTAAAGTGATTTAACAGTATCACGTGCTGTATCATATGAAAGAGCTTAATTAGCACAATCTAAAATAGGGGTTTAAATATTTTTTCGATGTATATTTTTCGATTTATGAAGGAAAATATAATTACCCCCTTTTATCTACTAATTTGTACGGAACCCTTGATGGGCGAGGCTGACTCGCTTTTGTCCGGTTTTTTTCCTTTTGAGGTACAGAATCCTAAAAATTCAAGATTGTAGTTGTCAAGAATCATAGAAGGCAGCAGAGAGTTCTTTTCATGAGCACCAAAATTTGCATTAAAATCAATAAGAACGTGTTTTGGGCATTTCAGTGAGAATTTGGGGTTTTGTGCCGACTTTCTGGTTGTACTGCAATGAAACGGGGATGGTAGGAGGGGGTTGTGAATCTTACGCTTCCGACAGAGTAGAGCCATACATGCTACTCTATAGATGTTCTAATTAACCCCACAGCTCGCCGGTCAACTGACTCCAGGCTTCCACCTGATGCTTGGCTGCTCTGCCCAATAGGTGGCAGCAGTACCTACTCCACAGGCGATCGGACTTGTACTTGAAGCAATTGACTCACTGTGAAGCACCTCTTAACCTTGAGGATGCTGAGGACATCTGTAAATAGATCCGGTTAGTAACAGAACTGTGTTCTAACCGCGGCAAGTGACTGTGCTGCGACATTATCTCCTGCTTAGGTTAACACTCTTACCTGGTCCTAATCACTAACACAAAACAACTTACATAAAAAGTTTCAAAACATGTGTTTTCGTAACACATTGTAGATAGTGCAGGTAGACCTTAGACCTTATTACATGCTACGAGGCAAACTAGAAGGTTAGCTTATCATTTTTAGGGTTCCGTACCCAAAGGGTAAAAACGGGACCCTATTACTAAGACTTCGCTGTCTGTCTGTCTGTCTGTCTGTCTGTCTGTCTGTCTGTCTCCAGGCTGTATCTCATAAACCGTGATAGCTAGAAAGCTGAAATTTTCACAAGTGATGTATTTCCGTTGCCGCTATAACAACAAATACTAAAAATTAAAAAAAAAAAAGTTAAGGGGGTCCATACAATAAACGTGTTTTTTTCGTATTTTTTTGCTCAATATTAAAAACGATAACAGGTAGACGCTTCAAATTTTCACAGAATATTTACTGGTATATTACCTTTCAAAATAAATAATTAAATAATAATAAAGTAAATATTAAAGGGGGGCTCCCATACAACAAACGTAATTTTTAAGCAATTTTTACTCGATCTTAATTAACAGGTAGAAACTTGAATATTTGTAAGTAAATATTTAGAAATATACTAACTATATAAATAAATACCTAATCTAATACATAAAAACTCACAAAATGAAAATAATTCGTGCATCTAAACGCGGTGCGAGCGCCGCGCCGCGGTGTGGTGGTGGCGCGAGTACGTGGCGGTTGCTAAGCAATGGCCACGCGGGTAGCGGGGGAGGTAACATCACGGAGCGAGCCATAGCCGCGCGTATTCGCGCGAGCGTCGTTGTGCTGCCCGGATGTGTATCGAAAACCTACCTATAAGTTTGCAATTTACTACTTTTGGAATTTCGTTGATTTCTCGTTATTTTATAAACAGAACCAAACCGTGTAGTATTATAGATGATAGTACGGAACCCTTCGTGCGCGAGCCCGACTCGCACTTGGCCGATTATTAAAATTATGTGAGCATGCAAATTAATTGCATATATTAGCTATTTCAAGTGTTATAGACGTTACAGTACGGTGTAACACACATCCCCGCCACGAGAAACGTAAAGAAGCCGCCAGTGTCGACTCTACTTTTTTAGGGTTCCGTACCCAAAGGGTAAAAACGGGACCCTATTACTAAGACTTCGCTGTCTGTCTATCTGTCTGTCTGTCTGTCTGTCTGTCTGTCTGTCTGTCTGTCTGTCTGTCTGTCTGTCTGTCTGTCTGTCTGTCTGTCTCCAGGCTGTATCTCATAAACCGTGATAGCTAGAAAGCTGAAATTTTCACAAATGATGTATTTCCGTTGCCGCTATAACAACAAATACTAAAAATTAAACAAAATAAAATATTAAGGGGGTCCCCATACAATAACAGTGTTTTTTTCGTATTTTTTTGCTCAATATTAAAAACGGTAACAGGTAGACGCTTCAAATTTTCACAGAATATTTACTTGTATATTACCTTTCAAAATAAATAACTAAATAACAATAAAGTAAATATTAAAGGGGGGCTCCCATACAACAAACGTAATTTTTAAGCAATTTTTACTCGATCTCAATTAACAGGTAGAAACTTGAATATTTGTAAGTAAATATTTAGAAATATATTAACTATAAAAATAAATACCTAATCTAATACATAAAAACTCACAAAATGAAAATAATCCGTGCATCTAAACGCGGTGCGAGCGCCGGTTTAGCGGGGCAGCGGGGGAGGTAACATCACGGAGCGAGCCATAGCCGCGCGTATTCGCGCGAGCGTAGTCATGCTGCCCGGATGTGTATCGGAAACAGGTAGAAACTTGAATATTTGTAAGTAAATATTTAGAAATATATTAACTATAAAAATAAATACCTAATCTAATACATAAAAACTCACAAAATGAAAATAATCCGTGCATCTAAACGCGGTGCGAGCGCCGCGCCGCGGTGTGGTGGTGGCGCGAGCGCGAGGCGGTTGCTAAGCAACGGCCGCGCGGGTAGGGGGTAGGTAACATGCGAGCGAGCCAGTATTTGCGCGAACGTCGTCATGCTGCCCGGATGTGTATCGAAAACCTACCTATAAGTTTGCAATTTACTACTTGGAATTTCGTTGATTTCTCGTTATTTTATACGATTTTCTATTATAGATGATAGCACGGAACCCCTCGTGCGCGAGTTCGACTCGCACTTGGCCGATTTTTTTTATAGAAGATAGATCTACGATTGACCACCAACTCGCCTGATGTTAAGTGACGGTGTGGCCGAGGATGGAGCTCGTCGATCTAGAAGATATCTATTCATATTCACTCTAGCCTTGAAAATTCCAAGATTGTAGGTCTCAGGAAACAGAGATGGCGGCAACGAATTCCATTCTTGTGCAGTACGCAACAGGAATGTGGATCGATATCGCTGAGTACGGATTTTTGGCATTTCAACGAGAAATGGGTGGTAATTCACCGACTTTCTGCTAGTCCTGTAGTGAAATAGGGAGGGTGGAATTAGGTCGTGAAGCTCTTGCGCACATTCCCCGAAATGAATCCTGTAGAAAATAGCCAGACATGCTACTTTACGGCGGTGCTCGAGACTAAGTAGCTTCTTGGCAGCTAGTTTATCGTCACCGATTAACCTCACAGCTCGCCGGTCCACTGATTCTAAAGCTTCCAGCTGATACTTGGCTGATCCATCAAAAAGGTGGCAGCAGTACTCCATACACGATCGGACCTGTGCTTGATATAGTTATACTTTGAACTTTCTTCTCGACCTAAATCCGAGGCGCTGTGAGCACTGTCGCGATAATATGTCATATGTATGTGCTCTATGAAAATTTTCTAACAATTACACAAAACCATGCAATTCAGCATTTATAAGAATTATGTGTACACCTTGAGCATTCTCCATCTTGCGGCGGCGCTCTTGTCCGTTTTTTTTTACATAAAACGTTATGTAAAAAAAAACTTTTTATATTTTCTTCATAAATTGAAAAACATACATCGTACAAATATTTAAATAAATAAAAAGCGGACAAGTGCGAGTCAGACTCGCCCACCAAGGGTTCCGTACAAACTAAATAAAAGGGGGAAATCATATTTGTTTTTTATATTTTCCTTCATAAACCAAAAAATATACATCGTAAAAATATTTGTCTAATTCCTTGCTCACCACTCAGATCCGAGTGGAGTGGGGCTATAGTAGCGGTGCCTCCCACTCGGATCCGAGCAAGCTTCCCGTTTATTTTGTAGTAGTCAGTAAACCATCGGCGTTTGAGGCAGTGAACGTTGCTTTGCGCGGCCACTCTGTATATTCGCCTAAAAAGTTTTGGTTCCCAGCTGAAGGGAAGGGTCTGCAGGGAGCGAAAAATGTGTTAAAATCCTGTTTTAGCTAATGCTAATGAGGCTCTTTCATATAATACCCCAGATGATACGGTTAATTCACTTTAAAATTTGGGCCCTCATTCCTTGCATAGAGACACTATTTTTTTGTGATTAAATTTAAATTTCCGGTTTTCGGATTTTTTCCTTTATGTGTACTCTAACACAATGCTTCTTGCCAAATTTCAGAGTTCTAGGTCAACGGGAAGTACCCCATAGGTTTTGATTCCTCTTCGAGTGTCGAAATGTGCGTTTTTTACGACATATTCGGCTGTAACTTTTTTTTACGAAAACTGAGAATTTTTTTTTTCTTTCTGCAGCAAGATACTATGGATATTTTTAATTTAATCATAAATAATCGGCCAAGTGCGAGTCGGACTCGCGCACGAAGGGTTCCGTACTATCATCTATAATACTACAAAGTTTAGTTCTGTTTATAAAATAACGAGAAATCAACGAAATTCCAAGTAGTAAATTGCAAACTTATAGGTAGGTTTTCGATACACATCCGGGCAGCATAACGACGCTCGCGCGAATACGCGCGGCTATGGCTCGCTCCGTGATGTTACCTCCCCCGCTACCCGCGCGTTCGCGCCACCACCACACCGCGGCGCGGCGCTCGCACCGCGCTTAGATGCACGGATTATTTTCATTTTGTGAGTTTTTATGTATTAGATTAGGTATTTATTTTTATAGTTAATATATTTCTAAATATTTACTTACAAATATTCAAGTTTCTACCTGTTAATTAAGATCGAGTAAAAATTGCTTAAAATTTACGTTTGTTGTATGGGAGCCCCCCTTTAATATTTACTTTATTGTTATTTAATTATTTATTTTGAAAGGTAATATACAAGTAAGTATTCTGTGAAAATTTGAAGCGTCTACCTGTTACCGTTTTTAATATTGAGCAAAAAAATACGAAAAAACCACGTTTATTGTATGGGGACCCCCCTTAATATTTTATTTTTTTTAATTTTTAGTATTTGTTGTTATAGCGGCAACAGAAATACATCATTTGTGAAAATTTCAGCTTTCTAGCTATCACGGTTTATGAGATACAGCCTGGAGACAGACAGACAGACAGACAGACAGACAGACAGACAGACAGACAGACAGACAGACAGACAGACAGACAGACAGACAGACAGACAGACAGACAGACAGCGAAGTCTTAGTAATAGGGTCCCGTTTTTACCCTTTGGGTACGGAACCCTAAAAATGGTGTCTCTATGCAAGGAATGGCCCAAATTTTAAAGTGAATTAACCGTATCATGTGGGGTATAATATGAAAGAGCCTCATTAGCATAAGCTAAAACAGGTTTTTAACACATTCTTCGCCCCTGCAGACCCTTCACTTCAGCTGGGAACCAAAACTTTTTAGGCGTATTTTAATTAAGTACAAAGTGGCCGCGCAAAGCAACGTTGACTGCCTCAAACGCCGGCGGTTTACTGACTACTACAAAATGAACGGGACGCTCGCTCGGATCCGAGTGGGAGACACTGCTACTATAGTCCCGCTCCACTCGGAACCGAATGGAATGTGATAAATATTTTTACGATGTATATTTTTCGGTTTATGAAGGAAAATATAAAAAATAAATCGGCCAAGTGCGAGTCGGACTCGCGCACGAAGGGTTCCGTACTATCATCTATAATACTACAAAGTTTAGTTCTGTTTATAAAATAACGAGAAATCAACGAAATTCCAAGTAGTAAATTGCAAACTTATAGGTAGGTTTTCGATACACATCCGGGCAGCACGACGACGCTCGCGCGAATACGCGCGGCTATGGCTCGCTCCGTGATGTTACCTCCCCCGCTACCCCGCTAAACCGGCTCTCGCACCGCGTTTAGATGCACGGATTATTTTCATTTTGTGAGTTTTTATGTACTAGATTAGGTATTTATTTTTATAGTTAATATATTTCTAAATATTTACTTACAAATATTCAAGTTTCTACCTGTTAATTGAGATCGAGTAAAAATTGCTTAAAAATTACGTTTGTTGTATGGGAGCCCCCCTTTAATATTTACTTCATTGTTATTTAATTATTTATTTTGAAAGGTAATATACAAGTAAATATTCTGTGAAAATTTGAAGCGTCTACCTGTTACCGTTTTTAATATTGAGCAAAAAAATACGAAAAAACACGTTTATTGTATGGGGACCCCCCTTAATATTTTATTTTGTTAAATTTTTAGTATTTGTTGTTATAGCGGCAACGGAAATACATCATTTGTGAAAATTTCAGCTTTCTAGCTATCACGGTTTATGAGATACAGCCTGGAGACAGACAGACAGACAGACAGACAGACAGACAGACAGACAGACAGCGAAGTCTTAGTAATAGGGTCCCGTTTTTACCCTTTGGGTACGGAACCCTAAAAATATGATTTCCCCCTTTTATTTAGTTTGTACGGAACTCTCGGTGGGCGAGTCTGACTCGCACTTGTCCGGTTTTTTTCCTTTTGAGGTACGGAACCCGAAACATGAATAAATAAAAGTAATTTAAAAATTAAACCAACTTCAAACTATCTAATTAACTGAAAATAATAAAATGAGTGCGCTTACGCAAGTTCGTTGTTTATATTATAATATAAGTTAAAACAATAGATAGGAGTGTTTCATTTAGATAACCGGTGAGATCCTGTTTTAGTACGATAAGGTCTTCTTACTGCAGTATAAATAGAGCGCTTGGCGCCACATTCAACATTGTGGGTCGAGTTAGGTCCGAGCGCGTACAGACTTCAGCGATGGAATTACTCAGCATGGACTGGAAAACCAACAAGGACTGGAAATCCAACGAGGACTGGAAAACCAACAATGACTGGAAATCCAACGAGGACTGGAAAACCAACAATGACTGGAAATCCAACGAGGACTGGAAAACCAACAATGACTGGAAATCCAACGAGGACTGGAAAATCAACAAGGATTGGAAAACCAACGAGGATTGGGATTGGAAAACCAGCGAGGATTGGGACTGGAAAACCAGCGAGGATTGGGACTGGAAAATAAACGAGGACTGGGATTGGAAATCCAACGCAGATTGGAAATCTAACGGAGATTGGAGATCCAAGGCGGATTGGGACTGGAAATTAAACGAGGACTGGGACTGGAAATCTAACGCAGATTGGAAATGCAACGAAGATTGGTAATTCAACAAGTAAATTATGTAAGTAATAATCCTTTCTCATACATATTGCAAAGTCATATTAGTCATGTAATATCTGCTTTTTAGGAAATAGTTCTAAAAACAGTAATTACATACTATTGTATATTATTTATTAGATATTCTTCTTTGATCTCTATTCAAAATACCTCATTATCGTTCTCAATTCGTCGGAATCTTTTTTTATAGGATCACTTTGTTGTCCGTCTGTCCGTCTGTCCGGGTGTCAAGACCTTTATCTTGGAAACGCGTGAAGGTATCTAGTTGAAATTAAAACCATATACGCAGATCTATAGTATCTTGCTGCAGAAAGAAAAATAAAATTTCTCAATTTTCGTAAAAAAAAGTTACAGCCGAATATGTCGTAAATAACGCACATTTCGACACTCACAGAGGAATCAAAACCTATGGGGTACTTCCCGTTGACCTAGAACTCTGAAATTTGGCAAGAAGCATTGTGTTAGAGTACACATATAGGAAAAAAACTGAAAACTGGTCATTTTTAATTTATTCACAAACAAATAGTGTCTCTATGCAAGGAATGAGGGCTGCCTCAAACGTTCGCTCGCTTGGATCCGAGTGGGAGGCGCCGCTACTATAGCCCCTACTCGGATCCTAGTGGTGAGCAAGGAATGTGTTAAATATTTTTACGATGTATAATTTTCGGTTTATGAAGGAAAATATAAAAAAAAATATATATGATTTCCCCCTTGTATTTAGTTTGTACGGAACCCTCGGTGGGCGAGTCTGACTCGCACTTGTCTGTTTTCTTTTGTTTTTTAAACTATTACTGAATATAATACCAAATTTATAGAAAATAATCGGCCAAGTGCGAGTCGGGCTCGCGCACGAAGGGTTCCGTACTATCATCTATAATACTACAAAGTTTGGTTCTGTTTATAAAATAACGAGAAATCAACGAAATTCCAAAAGTAGTAAATTGCAAACTTATAGGTAGGTTTTCGATACACATCCGGGCAGCACAACGACGCTCGCGCGAATACGCGCGGCTATGGCTCGCTCCGTGATGTTACCTCCCCCGCTACCCGCGCGGCCGTTGCTTAGCAACCGCCACGTACTCGCGCCACCACCAAACCGCGGCGCGGCGCTCGCACCGCGTTTAGATGCACGAATTATTTTCATTTTGTGAGTTTTTATGTATTAGATTAGGTATTTATTTATATAGTTAGTATATTTCTAAATATTTACTTACAAATATTCAAGTTTCTACCTGTTAATTAAGATCGAGTAAAAATTGCTTAAAAATTACGTTTGTTGTATGGGAGCCCCCCTTTAATATTTACTTTATTATTATTTAATTATTTATTTTGAAAGGTAATATACCAGTAAATATTCTGTGAAAATTTGATGCGTCTACCTGTTATCGTTTTTAATATTGAGCAAAAAAATACGAAAAAAACACGTTTATTGTATGGGGACCCCCTTAATTTTTTTTTTTAATTTTTAGTATTTGTTGTTATAGCGGCAACGGAAATACATCATTTGTGAAAATTTCAGCTTTCTAGCTATCACGGTTTATGAGATACAGCCTGGAGACAGACAGACAGACAGACAGACAGACAGACAGACAGACAGACAGACAGACAGACAGCGAAGTCTTAGTAATAGGGTCCCGTTTTTACCCTTTGGGTACGGAACCCTAAAAAAGACGTGTGGCACTCGGAGACTGCCGCGGTAAAGCTATTGCATAATAGCTTTACGCGCGGTGTGTTAGGTTATTTTCGTTACAGAATTTCTGGATTCGGTCTCCACGCTCAAGGCCCGCGATAGAAGCTATGCAATAGCTTAAAAATTAAATAACAAATGTTTGTGTGTTTGGTACTATTACTCGTTGAAATGACTTTCGGATTGTGAATTAAATTAGTAGATAATAGTAAATAAAGTAAAGTGGTAATAAGTAAATTAGTATTAGTTTGCATGACAGCTTGAACCGTATATAATGATGAATGGTAGAGTCATGATCACGTGTGGTGTCCCGCTGTCCCGCGCCGTGCTGGAGCAGGCGCGGCAGCTGACTACATGATCACGTGTGGTGTCCCGCTGTCCCGCGCCGTGCTGGAGCAGGCGCGGCAGCTGACTACATGTTCACGTGTGGTGTCCCGCTGTCCCGCGCCGTGCTGGAGCAGGCGCGGCAGCTGACTACATGATCACGTGTGGTGTCCCGCTGTCCCGCGCCATGCTGGAGCAGGCGTGGCAGCTGACTACATGATCACGTGTGGTGCTGGTGTCCCGCTGTCCAGCGCCGTGCTGGAGCAGGCGCGGCAGCTGACTACATGATCACGTGTGGTGTCCCGCTGTCCCGCGCCATGCTGGAGCAGGCGCGGCAGCTGACTATATGATCACGTGTGGTGCTGGTGTCCCGCTGTCCAGCGCCCTGCTGGAGCAGGCGCGGCAGCTGACTACATGATCACGTGTGGTGTCCCGCTGTCCCGCGCCGTGCTGGAGCAGGCGCGGCAGCTGACTACATGATCACGTGTGGTGTCCCGCTGTCCCGCGCCGTGCTGGAGCAGGCGCGGCAGCTGACTACATGATCACGTGTGGTGTCCCGCTATCCCGCGCCGTGCTGGAGCAGGCGCGGCAACTGACTACATCTACTCCGTGCACTACTCATAGCTCGTGTATTTGTTTCAGCTAAACTGCCTGTCTTCTAACCGGAACCCGCCTGCGACGAACCTGAACATACGTGCGAAGATTTAATTATGTGTGATATTAATAATTATTGAAATAAATATCAAGGAAACATACATATTATTTTAATAACCTGCTACATTTCCTCGCTTTACTTATTGACCGAGCGAGCGAAGCGTCTCTGCATCAACTGGCCAAATTTTCTTTCGTCTGTCAGTTTGTTTGTGAGTTTGTGATTTGTTTGTATGTTCGTACTCGCGTACAGGGCGTAATTTTGAACCAATTTTGATAAAACTTGGTGTATATGTTCTATGGATTATTAAAAAAAAAATATCGTCGGCGATTTTTGATAAGAGGGGTGGTTCCCATACAAAAGGGGAAGTTTATTGCGGCGTTAATTACCAAAATATTTTAATGATATTTGGTAGGTATGTAAAATACACAATCCCAATCACACATTTCATGTAAAATTGGTTGCCATGTGTCGCATTGTCATGCCAATTTCACGGACAAAAAGATATCAGATGAGATCTGACTGAATCTGAAGAGCCAAGCCGCTAACTCTACAAAATCTAACGCTACAATACTTATCTCTGTACGCCTTCAATCAGTTACAAACATATGTCGCATAACATGTCGTACATGGACTTATAAGGAAGAAAAAGAAAGAAAAGTTTTGCTCTTGAATGTAGATTAGAATAGTAATGTAATAGTTCCATGAAAGTGAAACGACCAAGCCATGCTTTTTACTTAAAATAGGTGATAGCTGCTGTTACCTTCAATTCTGATGACAACATAACGAACAATAGCACACCTTAACTTGCAACGCCACATCAAATATGGTCTTCTAAAGATTGATTAAATGTCAATGAATGGAAAAGACATGAACCATTTCCAGGCATACTATGAACTGTAGTATAGATAGACGATAGGGTCCTAGCCAGTTTTCCAAAGAAATTATTTCTTTACTCATATTGTTCGTTTTTAAATAAAAACTACGGGTCACTCACGTCTGTTTTGAGCCGAAATATCCGACTATAGTTTCAACCGCATTCGGCTCAAAACAGACGTGAGTGACCCGTAGTTTTTATTTAAAAATGTGTGAAAACCACGTTAATTTCCATATTGTTCGTCTTATTTTTTTTATAGGAATACGTCCACTAAACCAACTTTAGATTATTCTTGTATCCAGACTATTATTCAATAACTTAAATTCTTAACCTATAACCTAATTACCTAATACTCCTTCTCTAACAAGATCGATCCCGAACCCAAGCTTCTAAATAAGCTCTCAGTTGAAAGACTTGAAAGTATTATGATTTTCTGTGTAAATATAAGTCCCTAAGTACTACGGTACTACCTAAAACAAACTAAATCATCTACGAAAGTCGAATATGTTTAATACAAAGTCAAACCCAGCCTGGCGCAACTCTATAGAAAATTGTATAATAGAAGTTTGGTCCGAAAAACAAATAGAATTTTTTTCAAAAATTACTCTGCTAGACTGAAGTTAGTTACAAAACAGACACAAAAAGCGCAAAATAACTACTATATAGGGCAATCCAGGAATAAGTCCAAGGCAATTTGGAACGTTATAAACAAACAAAAACAATATAACATAAAGGAAGAAGTAACACAAATTAATATGAATGGATTAAAAGTTTCAGATCCAAAGAAAATAGCTCAATGCTTTTTTTTTTTTTTTTTGTAGATTCAGTAAGAAAAAACAAAGTTAACATCAATAATATCACTCAGGCTGCAGATGTTCACCACAGAAGAGGTACACAAAATCATAACATCTCGCATACCGCCAAAAGTCTCTAAAGACGTGTACGACATAAATATGAGACTTATAAGAATGCTGCTGATCCCTTGTCGCATATACTAGCAGCTTTGTTTAACTGTTGTATTAGCGAAGGGATATATCCCGCACATCTTAAAGTTAGTAAAGTTGTCCCCATCTTCAAGAGAAAAGGTAAAAGAGAAGACATAGATGGATACAGACCAGTGTCGATAATCCCTGCGATAGCGAAAGTCCTCGAGAACGGGCTGAGCAGTAGGCTTGTGAACTTCTTGAGTTCTACAGACGCTCTTTCCGACAGGCAATATGCCTACCGGACAGGACGTTCAACAACGTCTTTAGCACGCAGTCTAATCCAGAAGATTATGACTGCTCGAGACCGCAGGCCTAAGTTGCAAGTCGCTGTATTATGCTGCGACCTCTCGAAGGCCTTCGATGTCGCAGATCACGAAGTACTTACCAGAAAGCTGCAACACTACGGGATAAGAAAAGCAGCACTTTCATTATTCAAAAGCTTACTATGTAATAGAGATACATATATAGCTGCGTGATTCGGAACGCAACGGATCGGTTGTCTTTGAAAATTTATAATATAAATTTAATTATTTTTTATCATAAAACGATGTCTATTAACGTAGATATTATCGAAAAAATCGTTATAAAGTGCCTTAGTGCGTTCGACGATAAAATAGAGTGGATAATTACTGCCATAAAGCGGTTGGAGCAGAAAACTGACTTCATACAGGGAGCGCCCGTAATGGTTGATAATGGATACTCTGCGCGCGTTCAAGGTACCAAAAACCAACCATTATCAACATTAACCAAACCGCAAAGTGCAGCTGTGATCCCCACAACAAACGTGAAATCCGCATCCGCACCCAGTAACCCAACAGAAAGTAAGAGATTACAACGAGCACTCGCTCGACAGAGACGTGATAGTTCGAATACCGTTCAAAATAATGGCATATCACATGACTCCACACACGAACAAACATCCAAGCATACATTGACGGCACCACCGGCTCCGCAGCAACGTCGCCAGAGCATCCCTGCCACCAACATCACCGCCACCCGCAGCATCAGTGCTAAACCGGCGGCCCAACACACAAAACCGTCTACCAATCCACATGCACCACGACCATCTATTTCAGTTCCTTCGACAGATGATGGGATACCTACAGTACAAACAGATATACTGGTAGGTACTGATTGGCAAATAGTACAAAATAAAAAACGCTCGCAACGAAGAGTTATTGTAGGGTCTGGTGAGAGAGATAGCGATGTGCAGATAGTCGAACGAGTCAAAAAACTACACGCTTGTTTCTTCCATCCCGACACGACCGAAGCAATGATAAACACGTATATGACAAAAAAGGATGCATTACATAAGTACAATATTCAAAAACTGAACTTAAAACACACACACTACGCATCCTTAGCAATAACAGTGCCGGCGAGCAAATACGACTTCTTCATGGAACCTGGGCAGTGGCCCCCCGGGACGGAGATCAGCACCTGGAACTTTCACGCAGCTGCGCGACGTGCATCCCGTCCGTCGCGCGACCACTACACTGCACGAGCATCCACCGCAGCCGCAGCCCCCGCCACCGAGCCTCCGCCTCCCGTCGCCGCCGCGCCGGACTATTCCAAGAAAAAACATGTCAACAAACAATGTACCTAACTGCCGCAATAATAGCGAACTTATAGTCTGCCACCAGAATGTACAATGCTTGAATATGAAGTCTGTTAACCGATTGGAAGTACTATTGCAAGACGAGTTCAAGTGTAGCACACTAGTATTAACTGAACATTGGTTAACTTCCGATCAACTAAAATGTATACATTTTAATAATTATACTTTGTCTACCTACTATTGTAGGCCGACAATTCGACACGGAGGAAGCTGTATTTTTGTGCAATCCGGCTTAAAATATATAGAAAAAGATGATTATCGTGACATGTCCCGTGAGCAGGTATTTGACGTCTGCGCCACATATATGTCTGACTATAACGTGTTGGTTGTAGGGCTATACCATTCTAATATGACTAGCGTTGATGAATTCCTTGAGCTGTTTGATTCGCTACTGTCTAAAATAAACAACGATCGGTACGACGCCGTGATTGTAGGGGACATTAATATTGACTATGGTGTGGACTCTCCATCACGTAGAAAATTAAGTGATATACTTATGTCCCAAAATTTCACACAGCATATACATTCACCTACCCGTGTGGCGGGAACTAGTGCGACGATACTGGACCAAGTGTTTACCAACATGATCCCTGAGTACGTCAACGCGAGTACGGTGGTTTCGTGCGTTAGTGACCACTACGGACTACGTGCTGGTATTTCTGGTTTCCGGACGCCCCACTCTCCTAGGCACATACAACGCAGGGTGATAACACGGTCACGTATGTACGACTTTGTAGGTGCATTAGGTAACATGGACTGGGACACAATACTATTAACGCACCAAGATTGTAACACCCTAGCTGACAAAACTATAAACATAATTACAGGACAATTTTACATATTTTTCCCTACAAAATATGTACCCGTCCGGAAACCCGAGTCAAATTGGGTTACTGATGACATTATAAATTTAAAATATTTGCTATTTGACATTAACAATCTAAAAATATTATTTCCAGACAACATGGACATTAAATTGCTTGACGATAAACTAAACATGACATACAATAATAAATTGACATTAGCTAAAAAACTATATTATGAACACCAAATTAGAAATAGTAGGAATAAGTGTAGGACTCCATTGTAAATAAAGAATCAGGTCGCGCCGTGCGGGCGAGCACGGACATTACCGACTTAATACTACGTGACGATGGACAACCTTTCCTAAATAAAAAAGACGTTGTTAATTTTTTGAACACCAATTTTCTAACAGCCGGTACTCAAGCTGGAGCCCCCAGTGTCTGTACGACTGGCAGTATGGCAGCGCTGTCCTACGCGATTAAGTACAATATGTCGTCGATATACCTAAAACCTTTTTCGTATGACGAAGTAACAAAAATAATTAATATAGAAATTTTACCGAAGAAGACCTCTGACCTATATGACCTTTCTATGGCGTTACTACGCGCGGCATCATACGTACTGGCCTTTCCATTAACAGAACTTTTTAATAGATGTTTAAAAAGCGGCACTTACCCGCGCGCGCTAAAGAAGGTAAAAATAGTACCTATTTACAAGGGGAAAGGCGACAAAACTTCGGCTAAAAACTATCGTCCCATCTCCATCATACCGGCAGTGGCCAAAGTGTTAGAAATCGGACTAAACAAGAGACTTATCGAATTTTTAGATAATTCCAAGATTTTCAATGATCGTCAATATGCATATCGCACTGGCAAGTCTACGACAGCATTGGTTCGTGAGTTTGTTCGAAAGGTGATGCAGGCGCGTGAACAAAAACATCAAGTTGCAGCAATATGTTGCGACTTATCACGTGCGTTCGACACGGCGGACCGCAGATTGATAAGAGCCAAACTCGAACACTATGGTGTGAGAGGGCCAGCTGAAAACCTGATGGCAGATTTCGTTACTGAAAGATGTCAGCGGGTTGTTGGTGACTCAGGTAAAGTCCAATCTGAAGAGGGTGTACCGGATCTGGGGGTCCCTCAAGGATCTTGCCTGTCTAACACAACTTTCGCACTCCTAATGAACGACTTACCAGGATCAATTAACAACGCTGAAGTGTACATGTTTGCGGATGACGTTGCAGCCCTAGTAACTGCACCTAGTATACCTGCATTGAAGCAAAAGCTTACAGATGTCGCGCAAGAGTTGCAAAAATGGTTCAAAATAAATGGTTTCGCCCTGAATCTGGAAAAAACTTGCTGCATCCATTTTAGTCTAGCGAACAGACCACAACAAACCTTGGCAGTAGCAGTACGGGACGTTGCCTTACAGCAAGTACCGTCTGTGAAGCTTCTTGGATTTCACGTGGATCGCTCACTAAAATGGGATATCCATATAGATGCATTATGTGCGCGACTGAGCCAAGCTTGTTTCGCTCTCAGTAGGGTAGCAGCATCAGCTCCCAGAGAGGCTACACTCAGCTGCTATTTTGCCACAGTTCATTCAGTGCTAATGTACGGAACCGAACTGTGGGGAAGCGCAGCAGAGTCGGAACGCCCTCTAATATTGCAAAAACGAGCCATCCGAACTATGGTCAGGGTCAAATGCGACGTGTCTGCAAGGCCCTATTTTATAGAACTGGGCATAATGACGGTTCCGTCAATATTAATATACCAGGTTAGTCTCTTTATAAGGCAAAACCTCGACAGCTTCGAGCAGCTTGGCACCACACATAGTTATATGACGAGACAAAGGGACAGGTTGAGAACACCGGCTCACACACTTGCTAAGTCCGACAAGTCAGTATACGTATGCGGTCCACGTATATATAACCACCTACCGGATAACATCAAGAGTGCATCCTCCTTAAATATTTTTAAAAATAAATTAAAACTACTGCTTCAAAGCAAGGCGTATTACAACGTAAATGAATTTATGCTAGACAAATTATAAGTAGGTACTTATTGTACTTATAATATTTTATCGTAAATTGTGCATATTTTTATATTTTTATTAATTGACCTGTAAATGACATTTTATCAATAAATTATTTGTATTTGTATTTGTATTTGAGCACAGATCGTTGTCGGAGACGCAGGCAAAGAAAGGTCAGATCCATTGAGTTTGACCATGGGCGTAGCTCAGGGATCATCTGTATCAAACCTGCTGTTCTCTTTGCTTCTCAATGACTTGCCAGATGCAGTAACTGCAGCCGAAATTCTTATGTACGCTGATGATGTGGCAGCGATCGTTACAGCGTCTTCTGTAGAGAGTCTGGAATTGAAACTCAATGAGACGGCATCACAGCTTGCAGAGTGGTTCAGCGCTAACGGACTAGCCCTAAATCTTAAAAAGACCCACTTTCTCCACATTAACCTCTCAGGTCACAAAATCAGACCTCTAACAGTCTTGGTCGGAGCCACTCCATTGAGTCAGATGAATACAACTACGTTTCTTGGCTTCGAGGTTGATGCTGACCTAACATGGGACAACCACATACATAAACTACGAGGAAAGATCGGAAGCGCATGCTTCGCATTACGACGAGTAGCTCAAGTTGTACCTGTGGACGTTGCGCGTGCCTGCTATTTCGCCACAGTACACTCGCTCGTGCAGTACGGTGCAGAGCTATGGGGAAGATGTGCTGAGTGGGAAAGAGTATTTCGCCTACAAAAACGTGCTGTTCGTGCAATTGTGGGAGTGGACGAGGAAACGTCTGCAAAACCGTATTTTAAGAGTTTAGGTATCCTTACTCTGCCATCAATAATTATACTCCAGGTTGCAATGTATGTGAGGATAAACTTAGACTCTTATGAACTGCGCGGTGACAACCATCGTTACCCCACAAGGAATGCGAGCAGCCTCACTGCCATAACCCGTACATTGACAAAGACAAGTAAACTGACGCATGTCATGGGCCCCGACGTGTACAACCACCTACCAGCACACGTCACAGCTGCTCCTACTCTGCTAAGTTTTAAAGCTAGGTTAAAACGTTGGCTTATTGGGCAAACATTCTATGACTATGGTGATTTTTTTAATTTAACATGAAATACTCTATGTATATAATATTTACTTGGTTATGACATTTTCATTGTATTAATTTATTGTAAATTGACATTCCCTATTTTATATAATAATATTATCATGACATAATTATGTGATTTGCTGGGTATTAAGGAGAATACCTTTGCATACAATATAACTTATTTTATTTTAATTATACCATAATTATTATACCATTTGACATGTAAATTGGCTTTATGAAATATATGAATATGAATATGAATATGAATATAATACACGAGTTACTCTAAAACATTCCCAATCTAATTCCTGTTTCTTAGAACCCACGAGCCCTGATGAAGTATCCAAATTAAATACATGTCAGATCGTAGAGAAGTCAAGTATGGAGTCCCACAAGGGAGTATATTAGGTCCTTTATTGTTTCTGATTTATATTAATGACCTCCCTACTGCCATAGATCATCCTATAGTCATGTTTGCCGATGATAGTACTGCTATTTTTACCGACAATAAAACTTGTGATCATGAAAATGAAATAAATAATGCTTTGATTAGAATAGTTGACTGGCTTCATAATAATAATCTAAAAATCAACATTGACAAAACAAATCTTATGACTTTTAAAAATATTAATTTCAACTTTGACATTTTGAATATAAATTATTGTAATAAACATATTGACGAAATCCAGAAAACAAAATTTTTAGGCTTTCCCATTGACTCCAATCTGTCGTGGAAAACACATGTGGCGCATATTGTATGCGCAAAACTTAATCAGTTTTCGTATGCACTATATCAGTTACGTAAAGTAGCTAATGAGAAGACGCTATTAAGTGCCTATCATGCTTTTGTCGGCTCTACCTTAAAATATAGAGTTTTAGCCTGGGGAAACTCCACTGAAAGATAATCTGCCCTTGTAGCACAAAAAAATGCATTCGAGCAATATGTGGATTGAAGCAGAGATTCTTGCAAACCATACTTAATTTAAAAAAAAAAAAAATTGACTTTTCCTTCTATATATATCTATGAATCAGCCCTATACGTAAAGAAATAATCGGCCAAGTGCGAGTCGGACTCGCGCACGAAGGGTTCCGTACTATCATCTATAATACTACAAAGTTTAGGTCTGTTTATAAAATAACGAGAAATCAATGAAATTCCAAGTAGTAAATTGCAAACTTATAGGTAGGTTTTCGATACACATCTGGGCAGCATAACGACGCTCGCGCGAATACGCGCGGTTATGGCTCGCTCCGTGATGTTACCTCCCCCGCTACCCGCGCGTTCGTGCCACCACCACTCCGCGGCGCGGCGCTCGCACCGCGTTTAGATGCACGTATTATTTTCATTTTGTGAGTTTTTATGTATTAGATTAGGTATTTATTTTTATAGTTAATATATTTCTAAATATTTACTTACAAATATTCAAGTTTCTACCTGTTAATTAAGATCGAGTAAAAATTGCTTAAAAATTACGTTTGTTGTATGGGAGCCCCCCTTTAATATTTACTTTATAGTTATTTAATTATTTATTTTGAAAGGTAATATACAAGTAAGTATTCTGTGAAAATTTGAAGCGTCTACCTGTTACCGTTTTTAATATTGAGCAAAAAAATACGAAAAAAACACGTTTATTGTATGGGGACCCCCCTTAATATATTTTTTTTTTAATTTTTAGTATTTGTTGTTATAGCGGCAACGGAAATACATCATTTGTGAAAATTTCAGCTTTTTAGCTATCACGGTTTATGAGATACAGCCTGGAGACAGACAGACAGACAGACAGACAGACAGACAGACAGACAGCGAAGTCTTAGTAATAGGGTCCCGTTTTTACCCTTTGGGTACGGAACCCTAAAAATTAGATAAGTATGAAACCGTAATAAGTAAGCGTCACTAGAGTAGTCTGCGAGAGCCGTACCGCAGGACAGCCTTGTACAGTAACAGCATGTTTATGATGAGTCGGACTATTTATAATAAATTACCGCAATATTTAAAAGACATTGACAATCTATGTAGATATATTTAAATTTAGGTTTAAGAAATTATTAATTGATATGACATATTATTCTACAATGACAAATAGTTAAATAATTATTACATTGCGAAATGAAATTAGTAATTAAAATATTGTAATGTTCTTATATTATCTATATATTTTGCATGCCATAGTGCTAGAGCATGGTAGTCACTATTATGTACATATTTTTACATCTGTATTTTTACCCGTGTGCAAATAAATGATTTTGTTTATTTTTATTTTTTTTTTATTTTGAAATTGACATTTGGATTTTAGACTGTTTGACACAGACTTCAACATATTTTTACCTTTGGTGGCTGCTGTGTCTTAAGTCCATTCTTCCAACAACAGACGGAAGGATCAAAGTGACAAGACAGAATTGATGATTTGAGTTTAGGGTTTTTAGCGGGAACGTCAAATGATTTACATTCCCGCCAAAAATATTTTCATCTTACTAGCTCGTAAAGTTACGTTTCCAAGGCTAATATTGGAGTGGAAAAGTTCATTTTGCTTCCTAGGATGGAAAGTAATTTTAAAATTCGAACACGACGGAGCTTTACATTTTCAATACAAAATATTTCCAACCTCTTTGTATAATACCTTCACAAAATGAAGAAAATAGTTCGATTCAAGGAGGTTGCTATCTTAGCTTAAAGAAACACTAAATGTTATATTAAAATAACTTAGATATTTTGTATGTTTACGTAAAATGTAAATAAAAATGTACAATTTACTTTCTCTTAGCATTGTTTTGAATTTTTAGAACCATTTACACGAAAAAGGTTTGGATGAGAAAAGAAGAATGCGACCTATGCGAGTTGTGTCAAGAGCCTAATAGAAGAAAAATATAGAGTAAAAAAAAAACTTTGTACTACGTAATTTTGATGTAGGTAAATAATGTTCAAAATTGATGAAATGTGTACATGTAAGTGAACTCGCGTGATTATAATGTAACTTTAGGACCACTAAAGTTGCATAAATGCCAAGGAGATTTTTCTACTCGAGAAAATAGGTGAACTAAAAAATTTCCTCGCTAAGTTAAGATTTAAGATGAAAAATTTTGTATTACACTCGGCTGTAAAGTTATTTTATCTCGTGTCTTCTTGAATCCTTCGCTTGCTCTGGATTCAACTGTCAGATACTCGACGGTAAAATACAACTTTCCAGCCTAGTACAATAAATAACTATTATTTTTAATAATAATTATTGTCACTTATTCCGAGAAACATATATACACTGGTCCTATGTAATAGGGCGAATTCTGTGTATACACTATTGGTATAAGAACGGTGTAAGTACAGATATATATATAAAAAAAATATATACTAACACCATAAACTGATGGTTTAGCTTGGGTTGTTTCCTCATTATGGTACTCCTCAACGGCTTGTACTTAACGTGAAATTTAACATGAAACATGAAATTTTGGTTGCATTTCGATAACCACAGATGATTTCATTATGTCATTTTGGCACTTTTTAATGTAATAATAATAGCTTATGAGCTGTTCGTAAAAAGTAGCAACTATGAATATCCTCTTTATTTGAGTCAAGTAAAAAGTCATAAGAATTTAACATAATTAATTCCTTTTAATACTTTTTCCTACAATATTTGTATATGTTTCATTTCCGTACAGGAATATTGGAAAGTTAAATAAAATGGTAAAGTGTATAATATTTTTTATCCGTCCCACAAACCTCCATAAAACTGTCGGGTAAACTGATCACCACTGAGGCATGATTAAGTTATTCTTGACAAAGGCAATATGGCCAAACTCCATTAGCCTGCCCGTAGCGCGAATAAAAACAATCAAATTGACAATGAATTGGATTAAGAATTTCGACCTAAGCTCCATACTTTTGAATGCCATAGCTCAGGGATCAATGTTGTCTTGACATGGATTCCGGGCCACTCTGGAATACTGGGCAATGAGACCGCTGATTCCTGTGCTAAGGCTGCATCTCAAATCGAATCTAGTAACTTCAAAATCTTCGGCCATGACCTGTGTCTACTGGCCAAATCTCATCTCCAAACATCATGGTCTAAAGACTGGGAATCTTCCCAAAAAATCAAAGGTAAATACTATGCCAACATACAACCAGATCTTCCAAAAACTCCATGGTTCTTCAAATACCGAAACGCCAACAAGGTCACTACATCTACAATCTGCTGCCTTCACCTGGGTCACGCCTGCACCCCGTCTTCTTGGCTAAGCTGCGGATAAGGGACCAATCAATATGCGAATGTGGCCTAGATGAGGGAAACGTGGACCACATATTTTTTTGCATGTTCCAATTTACGCTTCTCTCTTTATGATATCCTCCCTCCCAGCATCCCTCGTCCTTTCTCCGTGAAATGCTTATTGTCCCTCACCTTTTCCCCCTTAATAAACTATATTCTTTGTAAATTTGTAAATATTAATAACATAAAACTGTAAAATAACAGCTAACGTATAAACGCTTCATACATATATCCGTTCCCTGTATATTTAATCCCATCAAAAACATAACATGTACAAAAGACCAAGTCTCGCTACGCAGCTCTCCTACTACAAAAAGTTGTGAGATCTAATGTAAAACCAAGTCAATTAATAATTTTAGTACTATCTATGAGAGCATTTGTCCAACTATTTTGTAAGAAATTGTGACTTAATTAATTAACTAACAACTTTTGTAGTAACCGTAACGATATTAAACATCTTTATTTCTTTAATAATTAGAATGACTTGGCAATCGCACATGATTACAACAAAATTTACCTAATATTATATGCATAAATTAGGCTCGCAAATCCTATTTAAAATTAGGACTATTTCAAACAACAGATCAATGTTTATGTGATTGTGTTGTCGTGCGATGGCCAAGTCATTTTAATTATTAAAGAAATAAAGATGTTTAATATCGTTACGGTTACTACAAAAGTTGTTAGTTAACTAATTAAGTCACAATTTCTTACAAAATAGTTGGACAAATGCTCTCATAGATAGTACTAAAATTATTAATTGACTTGGTTTTACATTAGATCTCACACCTTTTTGTAGTAGGAGAGCTGCGTAGCGAGACTTGGCCTTTTGTACATGTTATGTTTTTGATGGGATCTCATTTCTTTTTGTTGGTCTTTTTAGGGTTCCGTACCCAAAGGGTAAAAACGGGACCCTATTACTAAGACTTCGCTGTCTGTCTGTCTGTCTGTCTCCAGGCTGTATCTAAAAAACCGTGATAGCTAGAAAGCTGAAATTTTCACAAATGATGTATTTCCGTTGCCGCTATAACAACAAATACTAAAAATTAAAAAAAAAAAAATCCGTATTTTTTTGCTCAATATTATTAATCGGCCAAGTGCGAGTCGGACTCGCGCACGAAGGGTTCCGTACTATCATCTATAATAGAAAATCGTATAAAATAACGAGAAATCAACGAAATTCCAAGTAGTAAATTGCAAACTTATAGGTAGGTTTTCGATACACATCCGGGCAGCATGACGACGCTCGCGCGAATACGCGCGGTTATGGCTCGCTCCGTGATGTTACCTCCCCCGCTACCCGTGCGGTCGTTGCTTAGCAACCGCCTCGCGCTCGCGCCACCACCATACCGCGGCGCGGCGCTCGCACCGCGTTTAGATGCACGGATTATTTTAATTTTAGGAGTTTTTATGTATTAGATTAGGTATTTATTTTTATAGTTAGTATATTTCTAAATATTTACTTACAAATATTCAAGTATCTACCTGTTAATTAAGATCGAGTAAAAATTGCTTAAAAATTACATTTGTTGTATGGGAGACCCCTTTAATATTTACTTTATTAGGGTTCCGTACCCAAAGGGTAAAAACGGGACCCTATTACTAAGACTTCGCTGTCTGTCTGTCTGTCTGTCTGTCTGTCTGTCTGTCTCCAGGCTGTATCTCATAAACCGTGATAGCTAGAAAGCTGAAATTTTCACAAATGATGTATTTCCGTTGCCGCTATAACAACAAACACTAAAATTTAAAAAAAAAAAAAATTAAGGGGGGGTCCCCATACAATAAACGTGTTTTTTTCGTATTTTTTTGCTCAATATTAAAAACGGTAACAGGTAGACGCTTCAAATTTTCACAGAATCTTTACTTGTATATTACCTTTCAAAATAAATAATTAAGTAACAATAAAGTAAATATTAAAGGGGGGCTCCCATACAACAAACGTAATTTTTAAGCAATTTTTACTCGATCTTAATTAACGGGTAGCTGGGGAGGTAACATCACGGAGCGAGCCATAGCCGCGCGTATTCGCGCGAGGGTCGTCATGCTGCCTGGATGTGTATCGAAAACCTACCTATAAGTTTGCGATTTACTACTTGAAATTTCGTTGATTTCCCGTTATTTTATACGATTTTCTGAGATGATAGTACGGAACCCTTCGTGCGCGAGTCCGACTCGCACTTGGCCGATTTTTGTTATTTAATTATTTATTTTGAAAGGTAATATACAAGTAAATATTCTGTGAAAATTTGAAGCGTCTACCTGTTACCGTTTTTAATATTGAGCAAAAAAATACGAAAAAAACACGTTTATTGTATGGTCCCCATACAATAAACGTGTTTTTTTCGTATTTTTTTAATAATTTTTTTTTTTTTTTTTTTTTGTATTTGTTATAGCGGCAACGGAAATACATCATTTGTGAAAATTTCAGCTTTCTAGCTATCACGGTTTATGAGATACAGCCTGGAGACAGACAGACAGACAGACAGACAGCGAAGTCTTAGTAATAGGGTCCCGTTTTTACCCTTTGGGTACGGAACCCTAAAAACGGTAACAGGTAGACGCTTCAAATTTTCACAGAATATTTACTTGTATATTACCTTTCAAAATAAATAATTAAATAACAATAAAGTAAATATAAAAGGGGGGCTCCCATACAACAAACGTAATTTTTAAGCAATTTTTACTCGATCTTAATTAACAGGTAGAAACTTGAATATTTGTAAGTAAATATTTAGAAATATATTAACTATAAAAATAATTGGCCAAGTGCGAGTTGGACTCGCGCACGAAGGGTTCCGTACTATCATCTATAATACTACAAAGATTAGTTCTGTTTATAAAATAACGAAAAGCGGTGCGAGCGCTCGCGCCACCACCACACCGCGGCGCGGCGCTCGCACCGCGTTTAGATGCACGGATTATTTTCATTTTGTGAGTTTTTATGTATTAGATTAGGTATTTATTTTTATAGTTAGTATATTTCTAAATATTTACTTAAAATATCCAAGTTTCTACCTGTTAATTAAGATCGAGTAAAAATTGCTTAAAAATTACGTTTGTTGTATGGGAGCCCCCCTTTAATATTTACTTTATTGTTATTTAATTATTTATTTTGAAAGGTAATATTTAAGTAAGTATTCTGTGAAAATTTGAAGCGTCTACCTGTTACCGTTTTTAATATTGAGCAAAAAAATACGAAAAAAACACGTTTATTGTATGGGGACTCCCCTTAATATTTAATTTTTTTTTATTTTTAGTATTTGTTGTTATAGCGGCAATGGAAATACATCATTTGTGAAAATTTCAGCTTTCTAGCTATCACGGTTTATGAGATACAGCCTGGAGACAGACAGACAGACAGACAGACAGACAGACAGACAGACAGACAGACAGACAGACAGACAGACAGACAGACAGACAGACAGACAGACAGCGAAGTCTTAGTAATAGGGTCCCGTTTTTACCCTTTGGGTACGGAACCCTAAAAAATACCTAATCTAATAAATAAAACTCACAAAATGAAAATAATCCGTGCATCTAAACGCGTTGCGAGCGCCGCGCCGCGGTGTGGTGGTGGCGCGAGCGCGAGGCGGTTGCTAAGCAACAGCCGCGCGGGTAGCGGGGGAGGTAACATCACGGAGCGAGCCATAGTCGCGCGTATTCGTGCGAGCGTCGTCATGCTGCCCGGATGTGTATCGAAAACCTACCTATAAGTTTGCAATTTACTACTTGGAATTTCGTTGATTTCTCGTTATTTTATACGATTTTCTATTATAGATGATAGTACGGAACCCTTCGTGCGCGAGTCCGACTCGCACTTGGCCGATTATTTAACTGATAATTTAAAAAAGAATAGGGTGGTAAAATCGAAACAACTACTGAAGCGGTACGCAAAGGGAGGTCACAGAAAAATTTTGTTTACGGATGAGAAAATCTTTACAATTGAGCAACATTTTAACAAACAAAATGACCGTATTTATGCTCAAAGCTCTAAGGAAGCTTCCCAATTAGTCGACAGAGTGCAACGTGGGCATTATCCGACTTCAGTGATGGTTTGGTGGGGTGTTAGCTATGAAGGAGTGACTGAGCCATATTTTTGTGAAAAAGGTATCAAAACATCGGCACAAGTGTATCAAAATACCATTCTTGAGAAGCTAGTTAAGCCCCTTAACAACACCATGTTCAATAACCAAGTATGGTCCTTCCAACAAGACTCGGCGCCAGGTCATAAAGCTCGGTCCACGCAGTCTTGGTTGGAAGTGAACGTTTCGGACTTCATCAGAGCTGAAGACTGGCCGTCGTCTAGTCCTGATCTTAATCCGCTGGATTATGATTTATGGTCAGTTTTAGAGAGTATGGCTTGCTCTAAACGCCATGATAATTTGGAGTCCCTAAAACAATCCATACGATTGGCAGTGAAGAATTTCCCCATGGAAAGAGTGCGTGCTTCTATTGATAACTGGCCTCAACGTTTAAAGGACTGTATTGCAGCCAATGGAGACCACTTTGAATAAGCTTTTATATTTTAAATTGTTTTATATTTATGTATTAAACTAAGACACTGTAAAAGTAATAAATATTATTTGCAAAAAGAAAAAAAAATTTTTCTTCGTGACAATATTTATGGCAAGACTAGGTTTAGTATCTGTGTACACAATATTTGTATTTAGTATATTTTTAGAAATATTTATGTATGCATAGGTTTTTACTATAGTATTTATACAAACACCACCGCCCAATCACCATATAATCTCTTACATCTTAAGGTTGTCTGGAAGAGATCGATGTTAGCGATAAGACCGTCCTATGTGCCATTGTTTTATAAGTGTTTTTAGGGTTCCGTACCCAAAGGGTAAAAACGGGACCCTATTACTAAGACTTCGCTGTCTGTCTGTCTGACTGTCTGTCTGTCTGTCTGTCTGTCTGTCTGTCTGTCTGTCTGTCTGTCTGTCTGTCTGTCTCCAGGCTGTATCTCATAAACCGTGATAGCTAGAAAGCTGAAATTTTCACAAATGATGTATTTCCGTTGCCGCTATAACAACAAATACTAAAAATTTAAAAAAATAAAATATTAAGGGGGGTCCCCATACAATAAACGTGTTTTTTCGTATTTTTTTGCTCAATATTAAAAACGGTAACAGGTAGACGCTTCAAATTTTCACAGAATACTTACTTGTATATTACCTTTCAAAATAAATAATTAAATAACTATAAAGTAAATATTAAAGGTGGGCTCCCATACAAACGTAATTTTTAAGCAATTTTTACTCGATCTTAATTAACAGGTAGAAACTTGAATATTTGTAAGTAAATATTTAGAAATATATTAACTATAAAAATAAATACCTAATCAAATACATAAAAACTCACAAAATGAAAATAATCCGTGCATCTAAACGCGGTGCGAGCGCCGCGCCGCGGTGTGGTGGTGGCGCGAACGCGCGGGTAGCGGGGGAGGTAACATCACGGAGCGAGCCATAGCCGCGCGTATTCGCGCGAGCGTCGTCGTGCTGCCCGGATGTGTATCGAAAACCTACCTATAAGTTTGCAATTTACTACTTGGAATTTCGTTGATTTCTCGTTATTTTATAAACAGAACTAAACTTTGTAGTATTATAGATGATAGTACGGAACCCTTCGTGCGCGAGTCCGACTCGCACTTGGCCGATTATTTTATTCTTTTTGTGGTGTCAATAAAGTGTTATTGATTGATTGATTGAACTCTGAAATTTGGCAAGAAGCATTGTGTTAGAGTACACATATAGGAAAAAAACCGAAACTGGTCATTTTTTTAGGGTTCCGTACCCAAAGGGTAAAAACGGGACCCTATTACTAAGACTTCGCTGTCTGTCTGTCTGTCTGTCTGTCTGTCTGTCTGTCTGTCTGTCTGTCTGTCTGTCTGTCTGTCTGTCTCCAGGCTGTATCTCATAAACCGTGATAGTTAGAAAGCTGAAATTTTCACAAATGATGTATTTCCTTTGCCGCTATAACAACAAATACTAAAAATAAAAAAAAATTAAATATTAAGGGGGGTCCCCATACAATAAACGTGTTTTTTTCGTATTTTTTTGCTCAATATTAAAAACGGTAACAGGTAGACGCTTCAAATTTTCACAGAATATTTACTTGTATATTACCTTTCAAAATAAATAATTAAATAACAATAAAGTAAATATTAAAGGGGGGCTCCCATACAACAAACGTAATTTTTAAGCAATTTTTACTCGATCTCAATTAAAAGGTAGAAACTTGAATATTTGTAAGTAAATATTTATAAATATATTAACTATAAAAATAAATACCTAATCTAATACATAAAAACTCACAAAATGAAAATAATCCGTGCATCTAAACGCGGTGCGAGTGCCGGTTTAGCGGGGTAGCGGGGGAGGTAACATCACGGAGCGAGCCATAGCCGCGCGTATTCGCGCGAGCGTCGTCATGCTGCCCGGATGTGTATCGAAAACCTACCTATAAGTTTGCAATTTACTACTTGGAATTTCGTTGATTTCTCGTTATTTTATAAACAGAACTAAACTTTGTAGTATTATAGATGATAGTACGGAACCCTTCGTGCGCGAGTCCGACTCGCACTTGGCCGATTATTTTTCAATCGCAAAAAATAGTGTCTCTATGCAAGGAATAAGGGCCCAAATTTTAAAGTGAATTAACCGTATCATGTGGGGTATCATATGAAAGAGCCTCATTAGCATTAGCTAAAACAGGTTTTTAACACATTCTTCCCCCCCTGCAGACCCTTCACTTCAGCTGGGAACCAAAACTTTTTAGGCGAATTTTGATTAAGTACAGAGTGGCCGCGCAAAGCAACGTTGACTGCCTCAAACGCCGGCGGTTTACTGACTACTACAAAATGAACGGGATGCTCGCTCGGATCCGAGTAGGAGGCGCCGCTACTATAGCCCCATTCCACTCGGATCCGAGTGGTGAGCAAGGAATGTGTATATTTTTACGATGTATATTTTTCGGTTATGAAGGAAAATATAAAAAAATATATGATTTCCCCCTTTTATTTCGTTTGTACGGAACCCTCGGTGGGCGAGTCTGACTCGCACCTGTCCGGTTTTATTACATCTGTTTTAGCTTATGCTAATGAGGCTCTTTCATATAATACCCCACATGATACGGTTAATTCACTTTAAAATTTGGGCCCTCATTCCTTGCATAGAGACACTATTTTTTTGCGATTAAATTAATAATTGGCCAAGTGCGAGTTGGACTCGCGCACGAAGGGTTCCGTACTATCATCTATAATACTACAAAGATTAGTTCTGTTTATAAAATAACGAAAAGCGGTGCGAGCGCTCGCGCCACCACCACACCGCGGCGCGGCGCTCGCACCGCGTTTAGATGCACGGATTATTTTCATTTTGTGAGTTTTTATGTATTAGATTAGGTATTTATTTTTATAGTTAGTATATTTCTAAATATTTACTTAAAATATCCAAGTTTCTACCTGTTAATTAAGATCGAGTAAAAATTGCTTAAAAATTACGTTTGTTGTATGGGAGCCCCCCTTTAATATTTACTTTATTGTTATTTAATTATTTATTTTGAAAGGTAATATTTAAGTAAGTATTCTGTGAAAATTTGAAGCGTCTACCTGTTACCGTTTTTAATATTGAGCAAAAAAATACGAAAAAAACACGTTTATTGTATGGGGACTCCCCTTAATATTTAATTTTTTTTTATTTTTAGTATTTGTTGTTATAGCGGCAATGGAAATACATCATTTGTGAAAATTTCAGCTTTCTAGCTATCACGGTTTATGAGATACAGCCTGGAGACAGACAGACAGACAGACAGACAGACAGACAGACAGACAGACAGACAGACAGACAGACAGACAGACAGACAGACAGCGAAGTCTTAGTAATAGGGTCCCGTTTTTACCCTTTGGGTACGGAACCCTAAAAATGACCAGTTTTCGGACTTTTTCCTATATGTGTACTCTAACATAATGCTTCTTGTTAAATTTCATAGTTCTAGATAAGGCCACGCCGTACCATCCTTTTCTCGAAGCCATTCAGAGAACTTTCAACCCCCTGTAACTTTGTTGTGGATACAGCTAGAAGTCTGAAACTTCAGAAACAAAGAGAATATAATGATACTAAGTAGGTATATTTCCAAATTTCATCCAATTTGAACGTGTGGTTTAAGAATTATTGCAAGTCAAATTTCCTTTATTTTGTCACTGACACACTCATCTATACATCTACTATCATCTACTCACTATACACTCACCGATCATCAAAATTCTAAGGTACTTCTAGCAGACATACGAGATTGAAATTTTGAACACAATTAGTGTTTAGCCTACTAAGCAAGGAAAAATTAAGACATGCGACAACTATGAAACTCCACTCCTTGGATTCCCGGATCATAAACTAAGTATTGTACCGTTTAGTACAAATATTAGGAAAATCGTGAATATATGGATGTTAGTGTGCAGACTATTTACTGTTTCTGTAGAAAAAAGGAGCTGATGGTAGAGCAGAGTCGTGCTGCTTAGACTCACAATCTCTGAAAGGAGCTGATGGTAGAGCAGAGTCGTGCTGCTTAGACTCACAATCTCTGAAAGGAGCTGATGGTAGAGCAGAGTCGTGCTGCTTAGACTCACAATCTCTGAAAGGAGCTGATGGTAGAGCAGAGTCGTGCTGCTTAGACTCACAATCTCTGAAAGAGCTGATGGTAGAGCAGAGTCGTGCTGCTTAGACTCACAATCTCTGAAAGGAGCTGATGGTAGAGCAGAGTCGTGCTGCTTAGACTCACAATCTCTGAAAGGAGCTGATGGTAGAGCAGAGTCGTGCTGCTTAGACTCACAATCTCTGAAAGGAGCTGATGGTAGAGCAGAGTCGTGCTGCTTAGACTCACAATCTCTGAAAGGAGCTGATGGTAGAGCAGAGTCGTGCTGCTTAGACTCACAATCTCTGAAAGGAGCTGATGGTAGAGCAGAGTCGTGCTGCTTAGACTCACAATCTCTGAAAAGAAACCTAGAGACAGTCGGATCACATCTTTCCTCTCAGGGTGCGATTTGAGTTTTTAATAGGGATCCGTAATAACTAGAGTAGTCTACTAATTTTTTATAAAAAGCTTGCACGGTGAGTTGACGCTCATCAACTCGTTTGATGTTAAGCCACGTCGTGGTCCACGAAGAAGCACAACGTGCGCTTCATCGTTCTAGGAGTAATCGATTCACTATCGATCTAATGGCACCCAGATTAATCTCAGGAATGATTCAGTTAAAAAGCGTAATCCACATTTTTGCAGTAGCTACATACATACATAAAGATAAAAGTGAATTAAAGCGTTTCATTTATATTTTTAGAATATCCACAATTTGTCGAAGGCGATTATTCGATCAGAAATCATATAACAGGAGAGAAAAGTAGACGTGAATGTCGAAATAATTAGGCAATTTTATCTAAGCTTATATCATACGTTGTAAAAGTGCTAGAAACTAATTATGTAACGTGTTTTCACACCTAAACTTGAATTTGTAACATGATAAGTGTGTTTTATTCCGATAACGAGGCGAGGTCCTACCACAAGCCGATAAGTTGTTCTATAAATACGGCCCTCGGCGGCGGGACGGCCAGTGGTGAAGCGAGCTAACTGCGCACACATACTCACTTCATAGAAAACTACTTTTCATTCAACATGGCCAACAGGGATTGGAAATCCAATAATGATTGGAAATCCAACAACGATTGGAAATTCACCAAGGATTGGAAATTAGTCTGCTTCGTTCTTATGTTCGCATTACTGAGCACCGGTTGTGCCGCCGAAGACGTGAACGTTAAAGTAAAGGTCGGCGTAGACGACGGAGAGCCCTTGAGACAAGGTACGGCTTGCGGCGCTCTCACACCAGCCGGACTCTACATATCTGTCGATCGGCGACACTTCTATATATTTAGATGCTTCACTCCTGTATTAATTTAAGTATGTATATTTCCTACTGGCAGAACTGAAGAGCAAAATCGGCATTCTGGTGGAAGAGAACGCGAAGCTGCGTGCGGCCGTGGAGCAGCTGGAGCAGAGGCCACGCGTCGAGCTGGGCAGGGACATCACGTCTGTGTGCGTGGACCCCACGTACGTGCACACCAGGAACGACCTGTTCAAACCCGACGAGCTGCCCGGAGAGGACGACCTGGACGCGCTGGCGGTCAACAAGACAGGTGCGATGAGACCGACCATACCTTCCAGACATTCATAACAACCAATTACCATAATATACTCCATACTTTCCCAATAGTTCCCGACAACTTCTTGACCTCCGCAGAGGAGGTCGATTGTTGCATGTGTACTCGCTCCCGCCTCTCGCACGGCCGCGATGGCGGCAGCGAGAGGCTGGCCACCCCTGGTTGTGTTATAGCGTGATACTGTGTTGCAGGCTGCAAGCCCGGCGCCCTCAAAGTGAAAGACGCGCTCGACGTCACCGAAGGATTCGAATTCGACGGAACCAACTCGTACACAGAGGTGTTCGGAGTGCGAGCAGTGGAACACGCGCACGTCAACATCTGGTGGAAGGGCTTCCAGTCCTCGGACTACTTCATCAGTGAGTCATAGTCGTGTCCTGACATGTGTCTGACCGCGAGCACCGTACGAGCGTGTCCTGACCGCGTCACTGTGTGTCCGCAGCCATCAGCGACAGCGGCTACGAGGTGAAGTCACTGGGGCTCAACAGTCCTCGCACGATCCTGAGGAAACCCTCTCCCGGCGCCGTGTCGCCCAACCACTACGAGAAGTACTACGTCATCGTGAACAGCGGTGAGCGTCTTGTCTCTAACGTCATTAAGATAACTAACTTCTAAGTGGCACCGCTAGAAAGTAGCTACTATAGCTATAGAAAATGTTCACTTTTGTTTGAATGGCTTTCTACTCAGTGTTGATCCCTGACTAGTCGACCTTGTAAACAACATTAGTTCACCGCGTAGATAACAGTTACTATAACGACGTTATCCGCCTTCATTGGCTGTTTCTGCAGCGAATTGAATCCATCGACACCTGGCTCATGTGACAGCGTCAGGATTGGTAGAGAGCTCCAGCCTGCAGACTACATTTTTTTTATAAAATAGGCCTGCGCTTGACCGCCAACTAAAAATGAATAAAAAAAAACGAATAAACGACCTATATTAATGTGTTTACCCATGTGTATGTGGTCCAGCTTAGAAAATATTGTCAGAGGATCTAGTTCAATAGAGTACAAGAAGAGAGACCTGCGCTTGGCAATGGACGACATTGTAACTGCTGATGACGCCGAGTTTAAAAGTACATTCCTAATTTGAATACTGTATATTTCCAGAATACTTGATATTCGGCAGAGTGTGTGAGAGCAACCCAATCCTTAGAGAGAAGATTTCAATCACGAAAGGAGACAAGATAAACCTCCGTTTCCGCACGGACTCGTTCTACGGCGCCCGGTTCATCTACAACTGCCAGCCGCAAGGTACTGCCTCCACTCCCACCTCTGTTACCGGTACCGCCTCCACTCCCACCTCTGTTACCGGTACCGTCTCCACTCCCGCCTCTGTTACCAGATCATTTGTATTTACACAAACTAGCTGCTGAAAAGTTTTATCATCTCATTATTTGTTTTATGTAATAGCAGTGAGGAGATAAGCAACCCTGGTTTGTATATAACACAATCAACAATTAAATAATAGTCGATAAGTATTTTCCGAATTATGCCACAAGATGGACTTATATACGGATATCTCATACAAGTGGCAGGAAATGCTGGATGTAGCCGCTTCCAACTGGTCTTTTTAGAAATCCATAGGGGATGTAACTGATCCATGGATCAGAATCGCAGCTTCTTTCAATATATTTAAATGTAAACTGAAAATATTCCTGCAAAGCATATTATGACATTACAGAATATCTTGCAGATAAATTTATAAGTGCCTCTAGTGTACCTTAATACCTACCTTACCTGTACCTTATTATATTATTTTTCGATTCTAGAAATTAGTTCATTTGACTTGTAATTTGTTGTATTTACCAATAAAGTATCTGTATCTGTATCTAATGAATATGTCCGGCAGTAAACGTCCTGTGGCTGATGATGTTTTTTTTTTTCCTAATTAAAATTTGTGTTTGTAATTTAATATAAATCTTTACAATTCTGTTCGAAAATGTTAGTTCTTCCGTCCCAGAATAATGATACGGAAATTCCTTTCAAATGTTGGTGGTGTGGTAATGATTCGTGTTGTGTTGGCAGCCACCATACAGCACGGGTTCCTCGACGACGCCGTCACCTGGGGCCTGAAGAAGGTGGTCAACAAGGGACTGGACATGGTGGGACTACGTAAGTATTGTGCACTGCTCCTGCGTATACATTTAAGTTACAATACTCGTATTTACTAGCAAAAAGCTGAGCCTTGTGAGGGCTCGCGTAGTTTTCAAACGGTTTTCCTTAGTTTGACCTGTTTGTTGATTTATTTGTTTGTTTGGGTCAAATTTAGTAATAGAAAGTTTACCCTTGCAGTTGACGGATCTATCTGAAATTTGGTATACACCTTTAGTCTTGATGACAATACAATTTAGTATATTCTGTATTATTGTAAATCCAAGATGGCCGCCGTCACAAAATGGCGGATTTCATATTGTAACACAACCCCACATTATGGGTATCAAATGAAAGGGTTTTTCTAGTAAAATACAGTAAATACATTACCTACATCATTAACTTTCTTTTCAATAAAACCGGTACAAAGTTTTTTTAAGTAATTACTTGTTATAACTGGTAATAAAACAGATAACAGATCGAGAGCAATGTTTGCTATTGCATGATAGTCCTCAATTGTCGATATTTCTGCCCCAAATTCATCTGGCGGCTAAAAACGGAAAGTGAAAAAGTCGTATGATTTACGTACGGTTTCGACCTTTGGATCGTATATGTCAGCAACAGAAAAAAAGTCGTATGAATACGACTTAAATCGTAAATCTATCTAGATGTTGTATGTTGTATTGTACAACCTGATTCTAGTAGTGTCATCTAGTATTAAGTAGATTAACTACAATGTATTTGAGTATTGAGTTTAGTTATGTTGCAGCAATGTCAACTCTTTGGTTTTATAACAGATGAGTTCTCTTTGATTGTCTAATGCACAAGCATTGCAATTTAATGTGGAAATGCTGATAGCATGCTGGATACGCTGCCAACTGGTAGGTTTGAGCAATCGGATTGTCTTGACACTCTTGACCTATATCGATGTGGGGTAATCGATTTGATTTTTATATAGTACTTAGTTTAATAAGTTAATAATGTGTAGTGTAATTAAATAAAGACTAATTCAAAATTTAAGTTCAAAATTATATCATTATTGAGTTGATATAGGGTATCTGTTACTGTTACTCATTGAAATAGCTTTAGGAATTTGAATTAAATTAGTAATGTTTAGTTAATTAGTAATATCTGTAACATGACATTGCTAAGTGTTCCTTGAGATCCTATGGCTAAATAAATGAAATAAAATGAAAATAATGGAGATAGTTTACATGCTAGTTTAAACCATAGATAATGATGAATGGTAGAGTCATGATCACGTGTGGTGTCCCGCTGTCCCGCGCCGTGCTGGAACAGGCGCGGCAGCTGACTACATCTACTCCGTGCACTACTCATAGCTCGTGTATTTGTTTCAGCTAAACTGCCTTTCTTCTAACCGGAACCCGCCTGCGACGAACCTGAACATACGTGCGAACATTCATTACTTGTTATTGATGAATTACTAAAATAAATACTGTGGATACATAGAACTTCTTTTACTAACCCACACCCACCTTGTTACGGTAGCTACTTATGGCGGGGAAGCTCACTATCATAGATAATCGAATATCCCGATGTGAGCTTAACATTTGTGTTTTTAGGGTTCCCTATCTCAAAAAGAAAAAACGGAACCCTTTTAGGATCACTTTGTTGTTCGTCTGTCAAGACCTGTATCTCGGGAACGCGTAAAGATATCGAGTTGAAATTAAAACCATAGACGCAGATCCATAGTCTCTTGCTGGAAAAAGAAAAATAAAATTTCTCAGTATTCGTAAAAAAAACTTACAGCCGAATATGTCGCAAAAACATTGTATTTGTATTTGTTCTCATATACGAATTATTATTAAGTACCTACTAGAACAGTCTTGGAAGAGCCCTATGTTCGATGGCTAGTTTCTACCAGTAAGACAAATTTTCGGAATAATAAAATAAGAACTTACAGCTTTAAAACTTGAGAAGGCTATAATATAATTCATATATGAAAACTAGCCAAGTCAGACCTTAGGTTTCAATATATTATCCTAAGTTATAAGAAGAAATGATATTTGAAGTTGTTATAAAATATTTTACGTTGCTATAAATAAATCTCAGGACCGACCATTGAACTTGGCACCCATTTAGATCTCACTCCTTTTGTCGTTGAAGTCAACAACTAAGGTATATATCATATTATTGAACTTGGCTCTCATTTCACATTTATGGTTTTGATGGGATTTTTCTTTCGGAGACGGATAGACAGACAACAAAGTAATCCTATAAGGGTCCGTTTTTCTTTTTGAGGTATGGAACCCTTAAAACCCTAAAATGGAAAAGCGATAAAAAAATCTGGTACTCAAGTAGTGTTAATAGACTATGGTCAGTCTTCTGTGCTACGGTGTTATTGTAAACGGCTACGGAACCACTACAGGAGCTACGCGCATGTGCTACGGCAGCTACGAAGCTGCTACGAGTCCCCCCGTAGCTCTGGTTCACCGGATTGACCAAGACTTGAAGTTGCAGTTTAATTTCACATTCAATTCCAACCAACCCGCTTGATCTAGAATAGTCACATTCGCACTAGCCTTGAAAATTAAAAGAGAAGACTATTGTTTTCAGGAAACAGAAAGGGTGGCAGGCAGTTCCATCCCCGTTTAGTGCGCATCATACAATCTATACCGAGATCTTTGTGTAAAAATGAAATTACTTACTTACTGAGTAACGGACGCAAAAACGAGACGTGAACTTGGAGGCGCCTCTTTGTACCGTGTCTGATAAAGACCTCTCGACCGCGGTTCATCCTCGAGATGCCAATAGTAAAATAAAAGTACGGAATGATTGCAAAAAACAATTTAATTTTCCATGGATATTATTAGGTTGAGGGTTATTGTAGCGCGCTGAGGTGCAGCGGCTCGTGTCCCGTACGCGGCTCGCCTTGAAGGGTTATATACGTAAATTAAAGTCCCGCTTTTCAGACGATCGCTTCGAATGCCTGCGTGGCAGGCTCCCCTGCGCCCCGCACCCCGCACCTCGCACACCGCCAACACCAACAACAAGCACAGGAGCTGGAATACAAACAGTCTCCTATGATATCGAGAAGATGACTCACGATCGACACGGATGGCGAGTATCTTGCTTATCTTCTACCGCCTCCACTTTGGAGAACGTTCATGGGAACTATGTATATGAACCGATCTGGTTTACGTTATAGGTCACATCATGTTCTCTCTTCGACAGATCGTCGGTTCCCATCAGCGAGGGTGGCGAGAGCGCATTTAATCACTTCTGCGGACAGTAGACCTTTTTAAATACTTGTGTTTAGTGTGTTTTGCTTCTTTGATAAAGTATTTTATAAACGTAATTTTATTGCCGTTTTTATAGATAATGGCACGGAACCCTTCGTGCGCGAGTCCGACTCGCACTTGGCCGGTTTTATTAGAATATTTATCAAAAATATTCAATACACAATCCTTAACAAGAATTTCAAATACGAGCAGTAGACCTCGCAAGTACCTACAGATTTTTTTCAACAAGTAATTTTGTTCGTAAAACTACTATACAGGCAGCTTATGATTCCAATCAGATAAAAATAAAAACACCGAAATCGAATGATGCGTAAAAAACAATATTCCCATAGTTGTATGGAAGAGTGCGCGAGCACGTTTCTCTTAAGATTAATAAAGGCTAAGTGATGAAGTTATAATACATACGAAAGAGATTAAATTCTAGATGGTAGATGAAATATACAACAATATATAGTCACGAAAACAATCTTCATGTTGTATTGTCGAGCTCTGCTGCTGTAACTGAACTACTGCTGAGTATGGCGTCCACCTGTCTGCTTATAAGGGACTGTCTCTGTGTCTTTATGAACGCAAAACGAGGTGAGTGAACAAATTATGCGCCCACGCACATCTATCCTTTCCGATAATAATGTAATTTTCTAGTTTTCCGAAATAATATGGCCATTAGAATAAACATTTAAATGTTAATTTCGTCGCCCTTGCTCACTATCACTAGCAATTAAGGAATTATTTAAATTTAACAAATAAGAAATAATGATAAAGTGCTTCTCGGTTTTATTCCACCCTCCCCATTCCACTACAGGACTAGCAGAAAGTCGGCACATTACCACGGAAATTAAAAACATGACATGACTCAATATAATGATAGTAGGTAATATAATATTCCGTCAATATTAATCTACCAGGTTAGTCTCTTTATAAGACAAAGCCTCGCCTGCTTCGAGCAGATTGGCACCACACATAGTTATATGACGAGACAAAGGGACAGGTTGAGAACACCGGCTCACACACTTGCTAAGTCCGACAATGGGAATGGAATGGGGAGAGTGGAATGAGGTCGTGAAGCTCTTGCGCACACTCGCCGAAACAAATCCACTAGGATATTGCCAGACATGCTACTTTGCGTCGATGCGTCGCTTAATATTAGGCGAGGTGGCGGTCAAGCGCAGCAAACCTAATTACTACATAAAAATATGCTCGAAATTTAGTAGCTTCTTGGCAACCAGCTTATCATCAACAATTAACCTATTGGCTCGCCGATCAACCGAATCCAAAGATTTCAGCTGGTATTTGGCTGATCCATCAAAAAGATGGCAGCACCATACACGATCGGATCTGTGCTTGATATAGATGAAAGAATTGTCCCGGCGAGAAGTAACGCTTAACCTTATTGAGTTAGTATAGTAACCTTGCCGAGTATTTTGCTGGCTAATTTAGGTTTAGAGTCGAGATATTTTTATTTGTTTTTATCTGGGGGCACGGCAGTGGCCCCGGCCAAGTCGAGCAGCAAGGCCATACCGTACCATCCTTTTCTCGGAGTAATTCAGGGCACCTTCAACCCCCTGTAACTTTGTTTTTAAAAGCTTTTATTTAACTTGCCCTGTTAGTATGTGTGTGACAAATCTTGTGAGTTAAATTAGAACCACTTCCTGTCGTTAGATTAGGTTGAAATTTGGTTTACTTACGTAACTTCGGTGACAATGCGGTATCATTTGAAGAAGCACCTTAGAACCTGGCTACTTGGTCTAAATCGCGATGAAACTGAAGCTCTTATACATAGCATCTATAAGGAATAGTTACGGGTGGATTATCTTCTTGTACAATATGGCATCTGTAGCATACATCTTCTCCCTTTCCTCATACAAAGTACTGAGTAATTTGGGGGCACGGCCGTGCCTCCGCCATGTGAGCGAGCGGGTGCGTACGGCCGGGACTATCTTTACACGAAGTGATTCGTCGGATTCGAAGCGATTTTTCGGATTTTTAGACCGTCATAGCTTCGGCCCCGATAACACTAGATAGTTCAAATTTTCAGGATCAAGTGTGGTCAGTGGACTGATACAATATAAAAAAAATATGTATCTAGCTTTTATAGTTTATATTTTATTGATACCTAAAATACGCCGATTTGCCGTTGATTAACCAAAAAAATAAGCGACTTGCTGAAGACCAAGAAAGCTGAAATTTGGTATGTAGCCTAAAATTTTCACACAAATAATGCTAAAACTAAAACATTTGTAACGTTTACCCTCCAACCCCTATTTGAGGGTTATCCCGTTATTTTCATCAATATCAATAATTTATGGTACTTCCTGAAGTCTTAGAAAGCTGAAATTTGGTGTGTAAGCCAATATTTACACATGAATAACGAAGAAATTAAAACATTTCTACTTTTCACCCTCCAACCCCTATTTGTGGGTACAAACTCTGAGTGTAATCAAAATGATAGGGCACTTCCTGAAGTCTCAGAAAGCTGAAATTTGGTATGCAAACTACAATTGGTACACAAACAACAGAAAAATTAAGATATTTGTAACTTTCCCCCTCTAACCCCTATTTGAGGGCTATCCCGTTATTTTCATCAATAATATATCAATAATTTATAGTACTTCCTGCAGTCTTAGAAAGCTGAAATTTGGTGTGTAAGCTAATATTTACACATGAATAATGAAGAAATTAAAACATTTTTACTTTTCACCCTCCAACCCCTATTTGTCGGTACACCCTCTGAGTGTAAACAAAAAGATAGGGCACTTCCTGAAGTCTCAGAAAGCTGAAATTTGGTATGCAAACTACAATTGGTACACAAACAACAGAAAAATTAAGATATTCTTTCACCCTCCAACCCTTTTAAAGGGAGAATTTGACTATATTTTTTAACATAACATAACTTCGTTATGGATAATTGTAGAGAGTCCAAATTTTCAGGATAAAAAGTAGTTAGTACATGTATAAAACATACAAAGTTTCATTTATGTAGCTTTTATACTATAGATTTAATTCACATGAAAAATACGTCAACTTTTGGCACTCACCACTATTGATAGTTAGTTTCTAACGGCGACGCTAGATGGCGTGTGCGATCGACTTTAGCACACGCTATCGTTTTGCGCGCTTTGCTTATACATACATCCTTTTACTTATGGATGGATAGTGCGTTTTCGTTCGTTTTATGTTTAGTAAATATGGGTTTGTATTATACATATTCAACTTTCGTTGAAAATTTGGTTAGTTTTAGGTAGTACTTAGGGACTTATTTACACAGAAAAATATATTACTCTCAACCGAGAGCTTATTTAGAAGCTTGGATTCGGGACGGGTATCTTGTTAGAGAAGGGGTACTAATTAGGTTAAGAATTTAAGTTATTGAATAATAGTCCGGATACAAGAATAATCTAAAGTTGGTTTAAAGCACATATTCCTATAAAAATAATCGGCCAAGTGCGAGTCGGACTCGCGCACGAAGGGTTCCGTACTATCATCTATAATACTACAAAGTTTAGTTCTGTTTATAAAATAACGAGAAATCAATTAAATTCCAAGTAGTAAATTGCAAACTTAGGCAGGTCCAACTTTACGAGGGAGGTCAATCGTCGTATCCAACTCGGCTGGGCAGCGTTCGGGAAACTTAAAAGCGTCTTCTCGTCCAATATTCCCCAGTCCCTCAAGTCGAAAGTGTACAACCAGTGTGTGTTACCAGTGATGACATACGGCACTGAAACGTGGTCCCTAACTATGGGCCTTATAAAGAAGCTCAAGGTCATGCAACAAGCTATGGAGAGAGCTATGCTCGGAGTCTCTCTACGAGATCGAATCAGAAATGAAGAGATACGTAGACGTACAAAAGTCACCGATATAGCACAGTGGATTAGCAAGTTGAAGTGGCAGTGGGCAGGGCACATAGCACGTAGAACTGATGGCCGATGGGGCCGAAAGGTTCTCGAGTGGAGACCACGTACCGGCAAGCGCAGCGTAGGAAAACCAGCCACGAGATGGACAGACGACCTCATACAAGTGGCGGGAAGACGCTGGATGCAAGCCGCTTCCAATCAATCTTTTTGGAAATCCATGGGGGAGGCCTATGTCCAGCAGTGGACTTCTTATGGCTGAGATGATGATGATGAAATTGCAAACTTATAGGTAGGTTTTCGATACACATCCGGGCAGCATGACGACGCTCGCGCGAATACGCGCGGCTATGGCTCGCTCCGTGATGTTACCTCCCCCGATCCCGCGCGGCCGTTGCTTAGCAACCGCCTCGCGCTCGCGCCACCACCACACCTCGGCGCGGCGCTCGCACCGCGTTTAGATGCACGGATTATTTTCATTTTGTGAGTTTTTATGTATTAGATTAGGTATTTATTTTTATAGTTAATATATTTCTAAATATTTACTTACAAATATTCAAGTTTCTACCTGTTAATTAAGATCGAGTAAAAATTGCTTAAAAATTACGTTTGTTGTATGGGAGCCCCCCTTTAATATTTACTTTATTGTTATTTAATTATTTATTTTGAAAGGTAATATACAAGTAAATATTCTGTGAAAATTTGAAGCGTCTACCTGTTATCGTTTTTAGGGTTCCGTACCCAAAGGGTAAAAACGGGACCCTATTACTAAGACTTCGCTGTCTGTCTGTCTGTCTGTCTGTCTCCAGGCTGTATCTCATAAACCGTGATAGCTAGAAAGCTGAAATTTTCACAAATGATGTATTTCCGTTGCCGCTATAACAACAAATACTAAAAATTAAAAAAAAAAAAATATTAAGGGGGGTCCCCATACAATAAACGTGTTTTTTTCGTATTTTTTTGCTCAATATTAAAAACGGTAACAGGTAGACGCTTCAAATTTTCACAGAATACTTACTTGTATATTACCTTTCAAAATAAATAATTAAATAACTATAAAGTAAATATAAAAAGGGGGCTCCCATACAACAAACGTAATTTTTAAGCAATTTTTACTCGATCTTAATTAACAGGTAGAAACTTGAATATTTGTAAGTAAATATTTAGAAATATATTAACTATAAAAATTAATACCTAATCTAATACATAAAAACTCACAAAATGAAAATAATCCGTGCATCTAAACGCGGTGCGAGCGCCGCGCCGCGGTGTGGTGGTGGCGCGAACGCGCGGGTAGCGGGGGAGGTAACATCACGGAGCGAGCCATAGCCGCGCGTATTCGCGCGAGCGTCGTCATGTTGCCCGGATGTGTATCGAAAACCTACCTATAAGTTAGCAATTTACTACTTAGAATTTCGTTGATTTCTCGTTATTTTATAAACAGAACTAAACTTTGTAGTATTATAGATGATAGTACGGAACCCTTCGTGCGCGAGTCCGACTCGCACTTGGCCGATTATTAATATTGAGCAAAAAAATACGAAAAAAACACGTTTATTGTATGGGGACCCCCCTTAGTATTTTTATTTTTTTTATTTTTAGTATTTATTGTTATAGCGGCAACGGAAATACATAATTTTTGAAAATTTCAGCTTTCTAGCTATCACGGTTTATGAGATACAGCCTGGAGACAGACAGACAGACAGACAGACAGCGAAGTCTTAGTAATAGGGTCCCGTTTTTACCCTTTGGGTACGGAACCCTAAAAAGGAAATAAGACGAACAATATGAGTAACGAAATAATTTCTATGGGAGACGGGTTAGGACGCTATCGTACAGTTCATAGTATGTCTGGAAATGGTTCATGTCTTTTCCATTCATTGAATCAATCTATAGAAGACCGTATTTAGTGTGGCGTTGCAAATTAAGGTGTGCTATTGTTTATTATGTTGTATAACATTGGGACGAACTGCAACTTTATACTTGTGCTGAAGACTGAGAAGTGTTTCTGGATACCGACTCTTATTCACGCGCTATAGTATGGCGCCTTAACAGAATTGAAGGTTACAGCAACTACGAGTATCACCTATTTTAAATAATAAACCAACAAGAAAAGAGGCTATGATAGAGAGTGTGCTGCAAAAAAATAATAACAGATGCACAGGAAAATACATTCCGTTAAAATAAAACGTTGCAGAAATTACAGGATATCTTACAAATAATTGGCCAAGTGCGAGTTGGACTCGCGCACGAAGGGTTCCGTACTATCATCTATAATACTACAAAGATTAGTTCTGTTTATAAAATAACGAAAAGCGGTGCGAGCGCTCGCGCCACCACCACACCGCGGCGCGGCGCTCGCACCGCGTTTAGATGCACGGATTATTTTCATTTTGTGAGTTTTTATGTATTAGATTAGGTATTTATTTTTATAGTTAGTATATTTCTAAATATTTACTTAAAATATCCAAGTTTCTACCTGTTAATTAAGATCGAGTAAAAATTGCTTAAAAATTACGTTTGTTGTATGGGAGCCCCCCTTTAATATTTACTTTATTGTTATTTAATTATTTATTTTGAAAGGTAATATTTAAGTAAGTATTCTGTGAAAATTTGAAGCGTCTACCTGTTACCGTTTTTAATATTGAGCAAAAAAATACGAAAAAAACACGTTTATTGTATGGGGACTCCCCTTAATATTTAATTTTTTTTTATTTTTAGTATTTGTTGTTATAGCGGCAATGGAAATACATCATTTGTGAAAATTTCAGCTTTCTAGCTATCACGGTTTATGAGATACAGCCTGGAGACAGACAGACAGACAGACAGACAGACAGACAGACAGACAGACAGACAGACAGACAGACAGACAGACAGACAGACAGCGAAGTCTTAGTAATAGGGTCCCGTTTTTACCCTTTGGGTACGGAACCCTAAAAAGAAATGAAATCCCACCAAAAACATTTCATGTAAAATTGGTTGCCATGTCTCGCATTGTCATGCCACTTTCACTGACAAAAAGAAATCAGATGAGATCTGACTGAATTTGAAAAGCCAAGCTGCTAACTCTACAAAGTCTAACGCTACAATACTTATCACTGTAAGCCTTAAATCTTGGTCAAAAAGCATGGCTTGGTCGTTTCATGGAACTATTACATTACTATTACAATTATACATCATTCAAGAGCAGAGATTTTAGTTTGTCTTTATTTTTCTTCCTTAGAAGTCCATGTACGACATGTTATGCGACATATGTTAGTAACTGACAGCCGGAAAACGACCAAGCCATGCTTTTTGACCAAGATTTAAGGCTTACAGAGATAAGTATTGTAGCGTTAGACTTTGTAGAGTTAGCAGCTTGGCTTTTCAAATTCAGTCAGATCTCATCTGATTTCTTTTTGTCAGTGAAAGTGGCATGACAATGCGAGACATGGCAACCAATTTTACATGAAATGTTTTTGGTGGGATACAATTTGTCCAACCTTCAGTAGATTTTTTATCATGTAACTCACAGTTGTTAACCTTGTTTGTTGTACACAACAAGGCCCCTGGTAACATCTCACGAGAGCCCCAAGATACAAGCCGCAAGCTTAGTTTGGGACTCATTGCTCAACTATCTCTGTTTGTACAATTTGATTAGATCTTAGTTTATTAATGTTTAGTTACTATATACCTATATAGTGTAATTATATTGTACTTTCTTAAAGTAATAAAAATTTGTATTTGTAATTTGTATTTGTTAATGCAATAATATGGTACAATGAAGCTGGTCTTAAGATGGCGTCGGAAGGTGGCCATAGGAACTCCTTAACTAAACAAGATAAAACCGTCGAGTTTGGACTCGTTTGAATATTTATCTTGTGAAAAAATCTAAATTTGTAATACAGGTACTTGTATAGTTCTTATAAATGTAATACTTAGGTATATATAAACGTTATAATACTTAAACATTTAATTAGTAGAAACTTAAAAATGGCAAATAGCGATTAGTCATGTTCAAGCCGCGCGAGTCCTTACCCCCGTACCGTAAAAAGAAGAAAAAGAGAAATGTTATTACAGTTACACATCTTTACACACACACGCTCCCGGATCTCGCTCCGCCCGGTCAGTACGCGCTCCGGGTCACAAGTTATCTAAACAGTCCGTGCGTTCTTTACCTTATCGATACTGTCCAGCATGTTTTATTCTAATTATTAAGAAACTGATTACGGTAGAATAAACAGTTTGATAAACAATAAACAAAGTTTCATAAACAATTTCAAACGTCTTTTTAACTGACTTTCCAAGAAGGAGGATGATGTTTATCAAGTCAGTGTATGAGAGTGTGTTTTTGTATGTTTGGAATGTTTCTACATTCTTGATTTGCAACCTAAACCTCTTTCAAACAAAAAAAACTAGATCAAAATTGGTCCATTCGTTTGAGAGCTACTGTGCCACAGACAGACACACAGATACACAAATACACAGATATACAGAACACAGTCAAACTTTTAACATTCTTATTTTTGGGTCGGGGATTACAAAAAGTAGGCACGGTAATACTCGCAACGCTTGTAATGTACTCACTCTCAAAGTAGGTACGGTAATACTCGCAACGCTTGTAATATACTCACTCTCAAAGATTTATCAAAACAACAGATTGAGTCGTGTCGTTTATGCAGTACGAACCAGCCTGGCGTAACTCCATAGAAAATTGTTAATGTATGGAGTTTAGTCCGAAATTGACATTTACACTGTTTGACTCAGACTTCAACATTTTTTTAATTTTTTGTGGATGCTGTCTCTAAAGTCCATTCGGAAGTCCAGACGGAAGGATCAAAGTGACATATCAAAATTGATGATTTGTATTTAAAGTTTTTGGCGGGAACGTAAATCTTTTAAAAATATTAATTTTTAATAATAATTGTCACTTATTCCGAGAAACATATTTATAAACATCTAATTTAACAGTAATTCAAACAACGGTAATTATCATAACGTTATTTTCAAAAGTTATGTCTTGTAAAAGATGCACAATACGTGGCCTGAAATCTGGGGAAAAAGATCATAACGCATTTTCATGGCTTTCCGCTCGACGAAGTAATGACACATAGGCTCAATTTTTTGGCGTCAAATAAACTTCTTCGTTGCTAGAATGAAAAAGTTTTTTTTCACCTCACAAGCTCGGAAAGATACTGTTTGTCATTAGAAATCTGAGTGGAAAAGTGCATTTTGTCCGCTAGGGTGGAAAGAGTTTTTAAAATTCGAACCTTTCTATTCCATACTTTTCTATATCGCAAGTCCACTGAAAATGCATTAAATACTTATTTCATGGCAGTGCGCCAACCTTATTTCTTTGAATAATTGCACTGACCAGCCACAGGTGGCAGCACTGGACTAGTGTTTTCCTTGCTGTAGTGAGGTGAAAAATTTTGTGTTTCACTCGGCAGCAAAGTTATTTTGCATCTCGTACTTTTGAAACCCTCGCTACGCTCAGGTTTCAATACAAGTACTCGCCCCAAAAACCAACTTTGCAGCCTTGCATAACAAATAACTATTTCATCCCCCCGTCTCGGAAAGAGTATTTTTGCTCTTCGATATCTGAGTGCAAAAGCCGTTTTTATCCGCTAGAGGATAAAGTATTTGAAACAGTATGATATGTTTAACACGTGGCGACTAGCTAAAGGAGCTAAAACTTTCTCCGAGAACTTTTTGTCTTTATCTTGTGATTGTAAATGTTTTTTTTCATTTAGTCATTTCCTCGCTGAGGTGGGATGAAAAGTTACGTGTTGCACTCGAGTACAAAGATTTTTCACCTCGTGCTCTTTTAATTTTTGAATCAAAAGAGCATTTCTAAAATTTTTGAATCAGTCACTGAGCTCGTGATTCAATTTTAGAATCCTTCGCTTGCTCAGTCATCAAAATTGAGCACGCGGTTAAAAAGCACTCTTGTATAACAAATAACTATTTAAGTAAGTACTTGTTTAAATTAGTTACGATATATAATATGCACTTTAGATACGTCAGGCTTCTAAAGTAGGTGCAATCCAATTCACTTATATAAGAAGGCACTGATCTTACCGATGTTAATTGGATGTGCAACCTATCATCGAGTCCTCGCTAAGCCGCGCACAGAGCGCGACGCGTGACGTGAGTCACGACCCAAACAGCGTTCACTTTGGTGTTTTGTACGCGGAGTCTGTAGTATTTAGAAGTCTTAGCCCACTCTAATATTTTTATTGCAGTTTTATAATGTATATTTGATTTTGTCTGATTCCTGATTATCTGGGGGCACGGAAGTGGCCCCGGCCAAGTCGAGCGGCAAGGCCACGCCGTACCATCCTTTTCTCGAAGCCATTCAGAGCAATTTCGACCCCCCGTAACTTTGTTGTGGATAAAACTAGAAGACTGAAATTTTAGAGGCAAAGAGAGTATAATAATACTAAGTACAATTCCAAATTTCATTCAATTTGAACCAGTGGTTTAAAAATTATTGCAAATCGAAGGGCGAACAGCTTCCACGAGAGCAGGAAATAAGAGACTTAGGCGTAATACAAGATTCTAAACTAAATTATAATCATCACATTGACAATATTGTAAGGAAAGCAATCCAAGCACTCGGCTTCATCATTCGTGTATCAACTCCCTTTAATAACATAAAAACATTGAAAATCTTGTATTGTGCCTACGTACGTAGTATACTGGAGTATTGCTCACAGGTATGGAGTCCTATTTATAAGTGTAATATATCACGTATCGAACGAGTACAACACAAATTTCTGCGATTCTTGCAATTCCGCTCTCGAGTTTTTGATAACAACTATGACCAACGATGTAAGCGTCATCACCTGCTTCCTCTTGGACTAAGACGAACTATAGCCGATTTAACCTATTTTATCAATATACTCAACGCAAAGAGAGATAATACAGAGTTACTTAGTAAAATTTTATTTCATACACCTTCGTTCAGATCCAGACACACAACACTTTTACATCATCTTTTGCTAAGAGAAACTATATCGAGGGTACTTTTCTTCACAGAACCACATCGTCTATGAACAAATACTTATCAAAATATGATATTGATATATTTTTCAATAGTGTGAATTTAATACGTTCACAATTATTAACTTCTGAATTCTTTGATTCACAAACTTAATTAATTTACAAATTACTTGAAATTGGTCTATATTTTTTTATTTTTTTCCGCTCAGTATCTTTTCACCTGCAAATATTGTTAAGATTGGTATATAGATAAGCGCATACAGCGTCAAGCTTTACTTCATATTTTTCCAAATTATAGGCGAAAACTTGTAATTAGCCTCGTCATTTATATAAATGTATAGTTTATTGGCTGTAAGTTTTCCTAAAAATATAAAATAAAAAATAAGTCAAATTTCCTTGATTTTGTCACTGACACACTCATTCATCTATCCACTCATACACTCACCGATCATCAAAATTCTAAGGTACTTCTAGTAGACATACAAGCTTGAAATTTTGATCACAATTAGTGTTTAGCCTACAAAGCAAGGAAAAATTAAGACATACAACAATTTCAGTCCCGTTCTCGAGATATGTTAACTTTGTAATTTTATACATTTATATAGAATTACAAAGTTAATTTTGCGGTTCGTTCGAGTTTTCGTGATTGATAGGTTAGGTAAATATAGAGTATAGGAACGCTTTAGTCAGTTGCTTCGTACATTCATCTATTTATATCAAGCACAACAAGTCCGATCATGTGTAGTTAGAGTATTGTTGCCACTTATTCTGCGATGCAGGCAAGTATCAGCTGGAAGATTTAAAATGGAGTTCGTTTATTGGAGACATAAGATGTTATAACAGGTGATAATAAACTAGTTGCCAAGAAGCTACTTAGTTTCGAGCATCGACATAAAGTAGCATGTTTGCGACTATATTCTATCAATTTGTATTTGATCCGTTTCGTCGAGTGTACGCAAGAGCTTCACGACCTTATTCCATCCATTCCACTACAGGACAAGCAGAAAGTCAGCTCACTACAATGAAGTATTAAACGAATGTCATTGGCTCACTACCGTCCATTTCACACTGAAATCGCCAAAATCTATACACAACGATTTCGGTCCATTATTGGATTATTGATAGATACTGTACAGAAGTAGAACTCTTTGTCCCCTACTCTGTTTCCTAACAATACAATCTTCGAACTTTCACGGTTAGAGAACATAGACATCTTAAGATGCACACGTGCTCCATCTTTAGCCACACCACTGTTTATCATTAGGCAATTTGGTGGTCAAACGTAGATCTATATCGAATAAAAAGGCACAGTCAGTTACAGACGATGTATCTTAAAATATACTTATACTTATGTATACTTATATGTATGTATACTTATATGTATGTGTGCTTATATATAAGTTGATGCAGCGTGTCCATTGTCAACAAAATTCTAAGATACTTTTTAGGGTTCCGTACCCAAAGGGTAAAAACGGGACCCTATTACTAAGACTTCGCTGTCTGTCTGTCTGTCTGTCTGTCTGTCTGTCTGTCTGTCTGTCTGTCTGTCTGTCTATCTGTCTGTCTGTCTGTCTGTCTGTCTGTCTGTCTCCAGGCTGTATCTCATAAACCGTGATAGCTAGAAAGCTGAAATTTTCACAAATGATGTATTTCCGTTGCCGCTATAACAACAAATACTAAAAATTAAAAAAAAAAAAAATATTAAGGGGGGTCCCCATACAATAAACGTGTTTTTTTCGCATTTTTTTGCTCAATATTAAAAACGGTAACAGGTAAACGCTTCAAATTTTCACAGAATACTTACTTGTATATTACCTTTCAAAATAAATAATTAAATAACTATAAAGTAAATATTAAAGGGGTGCTCCCATACAACAAACGTAATTTTTAAGCAATTTTTACTCGATCTTAATTAACAGGTAGAAACTTGAATATTTGTAAGTAAATATTTAGAAATATATTAACTATAAAAATAAATACCTAATCTAATACATAAAAACTCACAAAATGAAAATAATCCGTGCATCTAAACGCGGTGCGAGCGCCGCGCCGCGGTTTGGTGGTGGCGCGAACGCGCGGGTAGCGGGGGAGGTAACATCACGGAGCGAGCCATAACCGCGCGTATTCGCGCGAGCGTCGTCATGCTGCCCGGATGTGTATCGAAAACCTACCTATAAGTTTGCAATTTACTACTTGGAATTTCGTTGATTTCTCGTTATTTTATAAACAGAACTAAACTTTGTAGTATTATAGATGATAGTACGGAACCCTTCGTGCGCGAGTCCGACTCGCACTTGGCCGATTATTTCAAATTCACATGTTTAAATTTGAAACACAATTAGTGCTTAGCCTATAAAGTAAGAAAAACTGAAACAGCGTAATTTCATACTGAGATAGATACACATTACATAGTAACTCTTGCAGTTTATACATTTTCGCATCACTTAAGCTACCTAAAATTATGTAAATAAATAGTTCATATGTGTAAGATAAGATAGTACCTACATCAAAGCCTCTGCGAAAAGTACACAGAGACAGGGAGTGGGCTTTGAAAAACTCCACAGCCGACGGACAAAATGATATGATACGCGAAAAGAAAAAAAATAATCGGCCAAGTGCGAGTCGGACTCGCGCACGAAGGGTTCCGTACTATCATCTATAATACTACAAAGTTTAGTTCTGTTTATAAAATAACGAGAAATCAACGAAATTCCAAGTAGTAAATTGCAATCTTATAGGTAGGTTTTCGATACACATCCGGGCAACATGACGACGCTCACGCGAATACGCGCGGCTATGGCTCGCTCCGTGATATTACCTCCCCCGCTACCCGCACGGCCGTTGCTTAGCAACGGCCTCGCGCTCGCGCCACCAGCACACCGCGGCGCGGCGCTCGCACCGCGTTTAGATGCACGGATTATTTTCATTTTGTGAGTTTTTAGGGTTCCGTACCCAAAGGGTAAAAACGGGACCCTATTACTAAGACTTCGCTGTCTGTCTGTCTGTCTGTCTGTCTGTCTGTCTGTCTGTCTGTCTGTCTCCAGGCTGTATCTCATAAACCGTGATAGTTAGAAAGCTGAAATTTTCACAAATGATGTATTTCCTTTGCCGCTATAACAACAAATACTAAAAATTAAAAAAAAAAAATATTAAGGGGGGTCCCCATACAATAAACGTGTTTTTTTCGCATTTTTTTGCTCAATATTAAAAACGGTAACAGGTAAACGCTTCAAATTTTCACAGAATACTTACTTGTATATTACCTTTCAAAATAAATAATTAAATAACTATAAAGTAAATATTAAAGGGGTGCTCCCATACAACAAACGTAATTTTTAAGCAATTTTTACTCGATCTTAATTAACAGGTAGAAACTTGAATATTTGTAAGTAAATATTTAGAAATATATTAACTATAAAAATAAATACCTAATCTAATACATAAAAACTCACAAAATGAAAATAATCCGTGCATCTAAACGCGGTGCGAGCGCCGCGCCGCGGTGTGGTGGTGGCGCGAACGCGCGGGTAGCGGGGGAGGTAACATCACGGAGCGAGCCATAGCCGCGCGTATTCGCGCGAGCGTCGTCATGCTGCCCGGATGTGTATCGAAAACCTACCTATAAGTTTGCAATTTACTACTTGGAATTTCGTTGATTTCTCGTTATTTTATAAACAGAACTAAACTTTGTAGTATTATAGATGATAGTACGGAACCCTTCGTGCGCGAGTCCGACTCGCACTTGGCCGATTATTATGTATTAGATTAGGTATTTATTTTTATAGTTAATATATTTCTAAATATTTACTTACAAATATTCAAGTATCTACCTGTTAATTAAGATCGAGTAAAAATTGCTTAAAAATTACATTTGTTGTATGGGAGACCCCTTTAATATTTACTTTATTGTTATTTAATTATTTATTTTGAAAGGTAATATACAAGTAAATATTCTGTGAAAATTTGAAGCGTCTACCTGTTACCGTTTTTAATATTGAGCAAAAAAATACGAAAAAAACACGTTTATTGTATACACCCTTAATATATTTTTATTTTTTTATTTTTTGTATTTGGCGTTATAGCGGCAACGGAAATACATCATTCGTGAAAATTTCAGCTTTCTAGCTATTACGGTTTATGAGATACAGCCTGGAGACAGACAGACAGACAGACAGACAGACAGACAGCGAAGTCTTAGTAATAGGGTCCCGTTTTTACCCTTTAGGTACGGAACCCTAAAAAGACTAACAAAAAGAAATGAGATCCCATCAAAAACATAACATGTACAAAAAGCCAAGTCTCATAACGCAGCTCTTCTACCACAAAAACATGTGAGATCTTGTGTAAAACCAAGTCGGTTTTTCAATTAAGTACTATCTATGGGAGTATTTATCCAACTAGTTTATACGAAAATGTGACCTAATTAGTTAACTAACAACTTTTGTAGTAACCGTGATGATATTAAACATCTTTATTTCTTTAAAAAATAGAATGACTTGGCAATCGCACATGATTATAGAATCTACATACAACTAAATCTACCTAATATTACGTATATGCATAAATTAGGCTCGCAAATACTTCGGACTATTCCAAACAACAGACCAATGCTTATGTGATTGTGTCGTGCGATGGCCAAGTCATTCTAATTATTATAGAAATAAACATGTTTAATATCGTTACGGTTACTACACAAGTTGTTAGTTAACTAATTAGGTCACATTTTCGTACAAACTAGTTGGATAAATGCTCCCATAGTACTTAATAAAAAAACCGACTTGATTTTACACAAGATCTCACAACTTTTTGTGGTAGAAGAGCTGCGTTGTGAGACTTGGCTTTTTGTACATGTTATGTTTTTGATGGGATACTTATTTAATCGTACACAATAAATTTACGTTTGACCACCAGTTTTCGCGATTGTACGTGACGGCGTGGAGGCGAGGATGTAGCACGTCGATCTACGAGATATCTTATTCTAACCTGAAAATTCTAACAATAATCTATGAATTAAAACAGAGAAGGTGGCAAGAAGTTCTACTCTTGTGCAGCATGGATCAAATATGTGGACTGAAATCGTTGTGTGCAGAGTTTGGGCATTTCAATGAGTAATGGATAGTAGTGTGCCTATATCTTGCTTGTACCGCACTGGAATGGGAAGGTGCAATAACGCTCTCTGTAATATTACTATCCATCCTGCTCCGGAGAAATGCAGTTTAGGCATATAAAATGCAATTTAGGCATATAAAATACAGTTTAGGCATATAAAATGCAGTTTAGGCATATAAAATGCAGTTTAGGCATATAAAATGCAGTTTAGGCATATAAAATGCGTATAAAACAGTAGCAAAGCTTGCTTGCTGTCTGCTTTATCTGATGGTTAGTAATTGATCTGTTACCTAATGCTACTGGTACTGACATCGTGACCTCGCCTACGTTACAGTTCTACAAAATAATATATTCTCTTATCGCCAACTTTGACACGGTCGTCTTTGTTGCCACTTAATTAGAAATATCGAAAATATACTTAGATATCTTTCTAGAATATATATGATAACGTACATAGTTGCGTTATTAGGTGAGAGGTGTTAAAACATATGATAATTTTGTTTTATTGTGTTTAAAGATTAGATCAAAGAGGTCGTGACTTGTCGTGATAGGATGTTTTAGACAACATGATAATTTTTTATTTTATTTTTTGTCACAGGTTTAGACATGATGCAGGGAGCAAGTAGGTCAACATGTAACTAAGCAGATAACAAGTTACATTATGATGTTAGCATAACAACGACATATTCTAATCAATTTGAAAACATTTGTTTCAACACCGAGTATTTAGCTCTAACCACTCTTAAGAATAATTGTTTGTCGTTTAGCAGGCTTACGTTTGACCCTAGCGCAACATTAAAGAATGCAAGATCTGGGATGCAATATGAACTTCCAGAAGATGCTTACGTTTGACCCTAGCGCAACATTAAAGAATGCAAGATCTGGGATGCAATATGAACATCCAGAAGATGCTTAGATTGACTGTTCGTTCGAAAGCACCTATGAGTTAATTACATACTTTAGTGACTTAATGAATAAAGCTACATAAAAATAAGAAGTTACATCCCTGGCAGTACAGAATCAGAAATTACTTGTATCAAGCAAGCTAAGTAACGTTATTATGGCTGGATGGGTAAATCAGAAGACATTCATTATATCTGATAAAAAGTTCATGAACTGAAGTAGGCGTGCTGAGAAAGGTAGAAAGGAGTAAGGAACTCTTGGTGTACGAAATCAATTTGTACTTACCAAGTTTTTATCAACCGACTTCAAATAATTATTGTTTAAGAAACTGAAACAACGGACTTCTCATGGATGCCATTGTCAGAACAATATATAACTTTTGACTGGGTAAAACGAATTTTATGATTCTTATTAGGGTTCCGTACCTCAAAAGGAAAAAACGGAACCCTTATAGGATCACTTTGTTGTCCGTCTGTCCGTCTGTCCGGGTGTCAAGACCTTTATCTTGGAAACTCGTGAAGGTATCGTATTAAAATTAAAACCATATACGCAGATCCATAGTCTCTTGCTGCAGAAAGAAAAATCAAATTTCTCCGTTTTCGTAAAAAAAAAGTAACAGCCGAATATGCCATAAAAACGCACATTTCGACACTCACAAAAGAATCGAAACCTATGGGGTACTTCCCGATAACCTAGAACTATGAAATTTGGCAAGGCATTGTGTTAGAGTACACATATAGGGAAAAATTACAAAAAAATTGTGTCTTTAAGCAAGGAAGGAGGGTCCAAATTTTAAAGTGCATGGATGATGCAATCAGTCGATTCGTGCGGCGTGGGTCGGCTGCTTCACCGCAGACCATCAGAGAGTACAATTTAGAGATGGCTATTAAAGATCGGAACGGTGATGGAGGCCCTGGGCCGAGAGTAGGCGACAGATTTGTATTAATGTAATTAGACGATGTGAGTGCAGTCACTGATAGAGTCAGATCAACCGAGGGTAAACAGATAATCTGGAAACCCCATCTAAAACCGGGCCCTACCAGTGACTGCATTCACAGAATTACTAGTATTTCAGTAGTTAGAAATAAGAGTTGTGTGCACACCTTGAGCATTCATGCTCACCATCGAAGGGTCCTTCTTGCGGCGGCTGAGTGTGGCGGGTCGCCCTTATTCTTATCTTATTCTTATTCGAGATGGGGGCGATAAGTCCTGCACTGACGTCCCGCTTGGGTTGTATTGTGCATTTCCCCCCGCCAGCATCTACCCAAGCCAACCTAGCTCCTTAAAATAATGTAGGCAGGCCTTGGGGTGCTGACGTAATAGCTCCAGTGGTGAAGATGGAAATGATGAGAATGATAATGATGATGACAATGACAATGTGATTGCGGATGTCGATGCAAGCTGATGCTGTGGTGGCATAAGCAAGGATGAAGCCGAAGCTACCTTATGCAGTCCTGTGGAGATTCTGATGTCTTCCGTAGCTGCACAGTGCCATAACACATGTTCTACCGTTTCGTTATCCTCCAGACAGCCTGTCGAGGCTGTCTGGAGGACTGCATAAGGTAGCTTCGGCTTCATCCTTGCTTATGCCACCACAGCATCAGCTTGCATCGACATCCGCAATCGCAAAGGGCTGTCCGTGGCTCCTATTTTGAATAAGTGACTATTTAGGTTGCAATGTCCTGTTATAAGTCCCACAAGTAGCCGAAGATCCTGACGTTGCAGTCTCAGTAGCGTATTGGTGATGTTTCTGTCGAGGATCGGGAAAGCGGCCTTTGCGTGTTTGCAATCTTCTTTCATATCCAACAGTTTCTGTTGTTCGCTCTCAGTGTGTCGACGTAGCAACTCACGGACCTCCATCGCCGTGGGTTTACAGATATTTTTTACCTCGTCATTTACTGGTTTTCTGGCCCCTTCCTTTGCGAGTGTATCTGCCACGTTATTGCCCGTGCAGGATCCGTGGCTTCTTGTCCATCTCACTATAATCCTGTACTTACCTGCAAGTGCTTGTAGTGCAATGTGACAGTCAGAGATAACTCTTGACCTTGTTGTTGGTCTTCTAAGTGCATAAAAAGTGCGGATCGCCCTCTTCCCTAACATATGGTTGAGGAGGGCGATGGCTGGCACATGCGTCATACTCGTGATCAGGTGCTGCTTGCGGGTCGCTGGTTTGCTCGTGGTATGCACGCAACATAGTAATAAGTACTTAAATTAAAATATAATTATTTTCCCGTAACTATAATTAGTAAACAATAGTTTGTAATTATGACAAAGGTCACGGACCCTGGTGTCTGTGGAGATAAAAATTATTTTAAAAAAAAAGTGCTTTAACCGTATCATGTGGGGTATCATATGAAAGAGCTCAATTAGCTTAAGCTAAAACAGGTTTTTAAATATTAGTTCCCGAGATAAAGGTCTTGACACCCGGACAGCCGGACAGACGGACAACAAAGTGACGTCCTATAAGGGTTTCGTTTTTTCTATTGAGGTACGGAACCCTAAAAAAAGTATTTTTCTTCTATATATTTTAACTGTAATTGAGAGGTAGTACATGGAACGTATAGATGTTGGCCAAACCAAGCTGGTTACAGTTTTACTTTGTCTATTCACCCTGACCTTGAAGTCTTTCAAGTTTTCTATGTTGTTGGAAGTTTTCTATCTAGGAACAAGGAAACCTTCAGCTAGTTCCATGGAATAAATACCACCATTATTACAGTTGTCTCCTTATTAAAAACTGTTTTATTCTGTACGTGTTCATCTCATTGATGGCAACAGAGTTGTCTTCCTTCGTTCAAGCTTCACATCATGTTCTCGGATAGTGTCAGATACTGATTAAGAGTACGTGCTTATGTAACTTGTTTTCAAACCTAAACTTCGATTGTGTGAGTATTTTTACTAAGTAGATAACGGGTGGCCTGCAACTAACTCACGATAAGATGTTATTAAAGTATATAAACACCACCCTTTCGATGTGTCGGTCAGTAGTCAGTCGCGCCAGGGTCGCGCCAGTTACTCAAATATTATTTTTTCAATATGAATATGAAATTAGCTTGCTGCTTGTTGCTGGTCGCAGCGCTGACCACGCTCAGCACTGCTACAGATGTAGCCTTCAAGCTGAAGCTCGTGGTGGACGATGGTCAGGCGGAGAAAGGTGAGAAAAACGCAGGCTTTGCAGTTCGAGGTTCCCTCGATTCCCGATGCTCTAATGGGAACGCCGGTGGGTTCCATCGCCCACTCGACACCAGCTATAGCCTATAAACTTTAAGATAAAACAAACAAAATGCGATAAAGTATTTAACATCCTCCTGTATGGTAAAACAATAAACAAAAGATACCAACGTTTCTTGGTTGATCTGTTTTGAAATGTACGTTATAGACATTCTTCATTTGATAATGGTTCAACTCCACAGACCTGACAGAAAACATCGGAAAAGTGAACGACGTCAACGGAGACTTGGCATCCTCGTTATTGAAACTGGAGACCCACGCCGGCGTCGTGGGGATCGACGACATACAGAAGTGCGTGGAGCCGGCGGCGGAGGGAGTGCAGCCAGGCACCAACGTGTACAAGGTGAACGCCGTGCCTGAGCAGGACGCCCTCGACGTCTACCACACCAACAGGACAGGTAACACGCTGAAACACCAAACACAAGGAGGGTCCCTTCCCACCCTGGCTCACTTGACGCTGACACTGCTCTGATTCACGCCCTAGAGCCTAAAGGGCTTGTCGTATTTTTATGTGAGTGGTGTGAATAGATTCGTCTTAGTCGTGAGAGTGACACTGGGTACATCAAAAAAAATAAAAAAAAAATAAGTATTTTAGGCGGCAAAAAGTAATCTCAAAAAAATATTATGTTTTCAAAATACATCGGGTGTGATATCAAAATAAAGATTTTTTTAACGATGATTACGAATATATGTATTACTTATATGTTTTATTGGAGCTTGGAATAGGAAATGCTAATAAATCACATCACAATTCACACATAATAATATAAATGCGAAGTTTGTGTTAGTTTGTTACTTCTTCACGGTAAAACGGCTTGACGGGTTTGGCTGAAATTTGGTACACAGGTAGATTATAATCTGGATTAACACATAAGATACTTTTTGTCCTGGTATTCCCGGGGGAACGGTTAAAACAGGATTAAACCTATTTCATACCTCAAAAAAATCACCGACAACTGTTCCATTATAATTGTGTTTTAAGGTGAGAGGGGAGAAGGAAGGGGGAGGGGGGAAAGCTAAGTCCTGCCAGTGAAGATGAGTAACATATCACAGAGACAGAGATGTATGTATGTATGTATGTATGTATGTTTCTATATGACAGCCTACAGCCTAAACGGCTTGTCCTATTTTGATGTGCGAGGTGTCATTAAATTCGTCTTCATCTCCAGAGTGTCCTATTTTGTAATAATAATAATACATCTCATGCAAAAATAAAAAAAAAATGCGTTTTTATGTAACCTTCAACGAACTATTTCGTAATGAACAAACAAGTGACTTTACTATAATAATTCTAAAGAATGTGTATTTATAATATTTTACAGTAATTTTACGCATACTTTCACACAATAAACGTACACTCAACAGCGTATTAAGTGTAACGAAATCGTAAGTTAGACTGCAAAAACTGCTTTTCTGCAGTCGGGTATTTAGTTTTTCTTTTAATAAACATACTTGTTTATTAAGAGATAACATCGTTATTGTATATAGAATACTGATATCAAAATTTTCATGTCGTAGAGTGGATCTGACCCTTGCGTTATGTTCCAGGCTGCACGTACGGCGCCATCAAGTCGAGGCGGTCCGTGGATCTCGCCAGCTCGGGCGAGCTGAAGTTCGACGGAACCAACACCTACTTGATGGTGTTCTACGTGCGCGCGCTGGAGCACGTGCAGATCAACACCTGGTGGGCGCGCTACAACCACGAGGACTACCTTATCAGTGAGTTACCTACACATACGATCTGCAAGCTACATCTCATCAGTGAGTTACACACGCGGCCCGCATGCTATATCTCAAGTCGAGGCTGCACATCAGTGAGTTACACACACAGCCCGCATGCTATATCTCTGAGTACTGAGTACTGACCAAATCTTTATATAAATATACTTGCAGCTATCAACGACGGCGGCTACGAAGCTAAGATTGTGGAGCCCAACGGCGTGCGCACAGTGCTCAGGAAGAATGCCCCCGGCGCCCTGGCTGGCGACTACTACGAGAAGTACTACGTTGCTTTAGACTCTGGTGAGCATTAATTACATACTTCTATTAGTAGAGTAAGAGCAAGAGGTTATATCTCAAGTGAGACAGAGACAGAAAATACTGCAAACAATCAAACATTGCTTACGAGCAGCTGGACTTGAACCCACGATTGTCTCCTTCACATGCAGTGAAGTGAATTGCAACTACGGCGGCAGCTAGGCGGATGTTCTATGATGTGTAACATGAGATAATGCAAACATTTGGTTTGGATCCGTATTTTATAGGACAGATCAGCTTAAACTGGGGCTGCAGCTGTGACGTCCCTTGCCTCATGAGCCTCATAAGAATCAGGTCAGGCTGCACGTGGTTCCACTCGCGTATACAATTGACCTAAAAAATAAACACAACATAATCTATTTATCACGTGGGCTGTAATCATTTGTACTTACATTATGGGGATAGCTTATGCTATGATGGTTTCCAGAGTACTTGACGTTCGGTCGTGACTGCGACGGTGAGCCGATCCTGCAACAGAAGATCTCCATCAGGAAGGGAGACAGCGTCAGCTTCCGCTTCAGCACCAACTCGTACTACGGCGCCAAGATCCTCTACGACTGTCCGCTGAACGAAGGTAAGTAGACCCTGCCTACCTTCTATATTCGGTCTGTTCTGCTAACTCTACTTTACACGAAATCCTTTTAAATAAATTACCTTGTCTCAGAAACAAATTCAACTTTGTTGTTCAAACAATTTTTGTCGGTAAACAGATACATAGACAGGATGGCCATCAAAAACTCCTATAAGGGTTCCGACATTTCTTCTGTTTACTTGACTGCGGAAGCTTAAGTGTTTTTATGTACATATGTTTGGATGTGAGTAAGTGAGTCTGTATGTATGTATGTTCATTACCTCCTACAGCCTCCTACAGCGACTTGACCGATTTTGATGTGGGACTTGTCGTTACTCGTCTTTACTCGTCTTCACTTCTTGAGTATCCTACGTTGTATTTTGATGTGGGACTTGTCGTTAGACTCGTCTTCACTTCTTGAGTATCCTACGTTGTATTTTGATGTGGGACTTGTCGTTAGACTCGTCTTCACTTCTTGAGTATCCTACGTTGTATTTTGATGTGGGACTTGTCGTTAGACTCGTCTTCACTTCTTGAGTATCCTACGTTGTATTTTGATGTGGGACTTGTCGTTAGACTCGTCTTCACTTCTTGAGTATCCTACTTTGTATTTTGATGTGGGACTTGTCGTTAGACTCGTCTTCACTTCTTGAGTATCCTACGTTGTATTTTGATGTGGGACTTGTCGTTAGACTCGTCTTCACTACTTGAGTATCCTAGTTTGTATTTTGATGTGGGACTTGTCGTTAGACTCGTCTTCACTACTTGAGTATCCTAGTTTGTATTTTGATGTGGGACTTGTCGTTAGACTCGTCTTCACTTCTTGAGTATCCTACGTTGTATTTTGATGTGGGACTTGTCGTTAGACTCGTCTTCACTTCTTGAGTATCCTACGTTGTATTTTGATGTGGGACTTGTCGTTAGACTCGTCTTCACTTCTTGAGTATCCTACTTTGTATTTTTGTAATAATAATAATACGACTCTCGAATAATAATAATAATTTTGAAATAATTTTATAGTTTAGAAAACTGAAACTGAAACAACCGACTTCGAAGTGCGTTGTTTCGTGTACTTGTAGTATTAGTAAGGATAATAATTAAACAAGGCGCTCAAGCGTTGAAGTAGGTAACTCTAGAGTAAGTAGGTTTTACTTTTCAAGCTCAATAAATCCCTCACGATTGTAAACTTTTCAAAGAGACCTCTCTTTACCCGCTCGTTTCTTTTTCAAGAATGATATTTGTCATTGAATGTCAAATGCTTCGTCGTCACAGATTAGAAAATGTGCAGATGTTTATACAAAAATCCTCAACATTTGACACTTTTGTAAAGAAAAACGTGTCAGTGGAATCTGACGCACTCACTCAGGAATCCAATGAAAATATTTTTACTTATAAAGATTATTCAAAAAGTAATAAAGCAATGTTTCTAATATAATTATGGGACCAACTTGGGAGCTTTCTCTATACGCCAATTCACGAAACACAAAAATTGGTTTAAGAATGAGCGAGAAATTCGTGTTTATACATTTAAAAAAAAATATACGGTACGAATTGATAAGCTCCTTTTTCGAAGTCGGTTACAAAATGCGCTTTTTTGTAACCTTTAATAAACTTTTTTGTAATAAATAAGTGAAATTATTGTAAAGAATCGTATACGACAAAGTAGGTAGGTATGCATAACATCGCTGCTATAACAATGATTTTATGCATCGTCCAAAAAACGTGAACTCAAAAGCGTATTAAGTGTAACGAAATCCTAAGTTAGATTGAAAATCCGCTTATTGTAGTCGGGTATTTTGTTTTTCTTTTAATATAGATACTTGTTTAGCTGTTGAACCCAAATCATTGACAAAAACTTAATTGCACTGACTATATTAATGTTTTATTGATATTAATATTTGTTTGTTTTATAGCCACCATACAACACGGATTTTGGGGAAAAGTCACTAAGAAAGTAGCCGACTGGGCGCTGAAGGAAGTAGCTAACAAAGGGAAGGATTTCATCGAGAAGAAGCTGAAAGAAGTAGCGGATAAAGGAATAGACGCTTTCAAGGTATGTCATGTCATTCCATCATACGTCAGTTTTTAGGAACAAGTATTGTATATAAAAACTTTAAAATCTTACCACCATAACCTATAACTTTAAAACCCATATCGAATATCCAGAGGTTTTTATACGATAACAGGCTTGCGCTTGACCACTAACTCGCTTGATGTTTGTTAAGCTACAGTGGCGGTCTATGATGGAGTGCGCTAGATAGATAGAAATCAAAGTAGAGAGATGTAGAGTATGTTCAGTTAGAGTACTAGTGCGGTAGCGGAGGCGCTACTCTCCTTAATTCATTATTTTGTTGAGTCGAGACCGAGCTCTTCATTTTTGCCACGATACAACTATGTAGGTATAAGTAAACAGACTCTAGTAGAAAAGTACAAAATGTCGAGTGATCTAGTTAACCTCCACCACCACCATCATCATCACCATCACCATCACCATCACCATCGTGTGGATGAACGCAGGAATATAGTTAGTGAAACAAAGTACAAATAATTTATTAATAGCACCGTTATCACAAGTCATTTAATTGAAAATTAATAAAATTAGAATTGTATAAATTTGTATTATATCGTTATTACATTTTCAAAACGGCCCGGGTCAAATTTCCATATTCTTACATCGTCTAAGACTCTTAAATATCATCTCAGCCATAAGAACTCCACTGCTGGACATAGGCCTCCCCCATGGATTTACAAAAAGACAAGTTGCGCGCGGCCTGCATCCGCGTCTTCCTGCCACTTGTATGATATCCTCTGTCCACCTTGTGGCTGGTCTTCCTACGCTGCGTGCGCCTGCGCCGGTGCGTGCTCTCCACTCGAGAACTGAAATATAAAATAATTTAAATAATAGTCATGCAGTTGCAGAAGAATCTACCCATATAGTCTAAAACGCAGTGCCGGATTTACACTTTTGCCGCCAGTAGGCTATTAAATTTTGCCGCCCTACTGATCTTGAAAATCGATGCCCTAGTTCAAAATCATATTAATTACGTATAGTACGGGAGCACACTGCAAAAAGTACACCTTATCGACTACCAGGATGAGACCTATATCGGGCGTCCTCGTAAATCTGTCGCCCCTAGGACGCTACCGCCCCTAGGCCGCGGCCTATATGGCCATTTGACAAATCCAGGACTGCTAAAACGCAAGAGACCAATAGACGCATTTACCCAGATACAGATATTGTCATAGATTGGTTTCTCGATTACCGATAGTGTTAATTGTAAAACTAGCGATGGAAGCTGCATCCCGCCCGACAGAAGATACAATAAGGTACCCCTTTATTAGATGTACTTACTATCTATGTCAGTTTCCAAGTATGGCCAGAGGCAGGCTCACAGGAGCTCGCGCGCGACATCAACTGAATATAGACTTGCTGTTTTCCAATGCTTATACAGTCATTTGTTTGTTGCAGAAAAAGAAGGCACCCGAAGCACAGTAATCAGAAGCTGACTACAATATCCCTGATATCCTGCCCGTGACTCCTGCTCATACAGCACATGATGTTATTAATGTTGTTTCGATGAATTGTTAAAATGAAATGTTCTTGAAACAAACGAAGCGTTTTACTACAGTGTCAGCGTACTTGTCTTGTCTTATATTCTAACATTTTAGAGTGAGGTTAGAACTAGCTCTCTTAATACCGAGTTCTGTGATAATACAAATAAAAAGGTTGTCTATAAAAGAAGCTGTGAAATGACGGTTAGAAAGAGAACAAGTATATATGTTAAAAGAAAAACAAAATACCCGACTGCAGAAAAGCAGTTTTTGCAGCCTAACTTACGATTTCATTATGCTTAATATGCTGTTGAGTGTAAGTTTTTTTTTATGAGAAAGTATGCGTAAGATCTCTGTAAAAGATTATTAAGGCGTATTCTTTAGAATAAGAAAAAAATAATAATAATCCATATAATCTATACACAAAGTTTCGTCAAAATTGGTTCAAAATTACGCCCTGTACGCGAGTACGCGAGTACATACAAACAAATCACAAACTCTCAAACAAACTGACAGACGAAAGAAAATTTGGCCAGTTGATGCAGAGACGCTTCACTCGCTCGGTCAATAACCCACGAGGTGATATTCTAAAAGGTCTAGCTGCATGCAGGATACAACCTAACATGCTACTTTCTACCTAATATTCTAAAAGGTCTAGCTGTATGTAGGATACAACCTAACATGCTACTTTCTACTTAATATTCTAAAAGGTCTAGCCATGGGCGTACCCAGCTTCTGGTCTAGGGGGGGGCAAGTCAGTTTTTTTTAGGTCAGATTGCCCGCGTTTGGTCATACTCACTACACAAAAACACCTACATGAAACATAGCGGGGATGCTAAATGGCCAAGTAAATAAAAGCATAGGTAATGTGAATAGCGCGAGCGAAGCGAGCGCGAAATTTTTTGTAATGTTTTTATAGTAATAAGCTTTATTTCTCACATTAGTGAGCCCACAGTATTTCTATGTTCAAGTAGTAAAAACGCGAGCGAAGTGAGCGCGAATTTAAAAGGTTTTTAAAATTAAATCTTGGAAATAATTTGCTTCATTGATCTTGTTAGCGTGTCCTTTTGTGGCCCAGATGAACCAAACAAGTATTTATGTTAAGAGAAAAATGAAATATCCGACAGGGATAAGAACGACTTTTACGTTATCAAAAATTATAAATACAACCATTTGAATGCATTGATTGCAAATTTATTATTCCTAATTACAAAATATGACTTCATAGAAAATTACCGCTGTAAATGACTATAAATGCGCATTATTTAGAATAATTCTAGTGAAATCACTTATTTATTATGAAAAAGCTCGTTGGAGTTCTAACGACAACTCGCACATCAGAATCGGTCAAGCCGTTTAGGCTTGTAGGCGATCATATAGAAACATACCATATACATACATACATACACTTGAAAATCATAACCCTCCTTCTTACACAGTCGGCTAAAAATAATAGGAAATAATCAGGCGCGAGCGAAGCGAGCGCGAATTTTCTCGAAACTTTATATCAAATTTTAGGTATTCGTATGCTGATTTGAATTGAATTGAATTGAAAAAATATTCGCTTAACGAACCAGCTGGTTGATTTGCCCTATATTGTTGGCGGCTTGCTGTCCTTGGAAGACGCAGCTCTCAAGATTCAAAGCCTTAAGGCTAACATGTCAAATAAAATAAATGCTAGTCGCTCGCAACTCCCTACCGCCAAGAAAATGAACGCTCAGCTAGATTCGGTAACCTTCGTCCGCCATCGTCGCCGCGGCGGTGGCTGGCGACTATAGCACTTGCTCACTGCGAGGTTTTTTATGGCTATAATAATAGCACCGTGCATTTTGCCAATGTGTACTGCGCGGTTTATTTAAAAGTTAGCATAATAAGGCCCCGTTTACACTTTGATTAGTAATTAGGCGAGTTCATACTTTTTCTGCGAGACTTCCAGGGGGGGGCAGCTGCCCCCCCCTGCCCCCCCCTGGGTACGCCCATGCGGTCTAGCTGTATGTAGGATACAACCTAACATGCTACTTTCTACCTAATATTCTAAAAGGTCTAGCTGTATGTAGGATACAACCTAACATGCTACTTTCTACCTAATATTCTAAAAGGTCTAGCTGCATGCAGGATACAACCTAACATGCTACTTTCTACCTAATATTCTAAAAGGTCTAGCTGTATGTAGGATACAACCTAACATGCTACTTTCTACCTAATATTCTAAAAGGTCTAGCTGCATGCAGGAACCAACCTAACATGCTACTTTCTACCTAATATTCTAAAAGGTCTAGCTGCATGCAGGATACAACCTAACATGCTACTTTCTACCTAATATTCTAAAAGGTCTAGCTGCATGCAGGATACAACCTAACATGCTACTTTCTACCTAATATTCTAAAAGGTCTAGCTGCATGCAGGATACAACCTAACATGCTACTTTCTACCTAATATTCCTACTTACATTATGATCATAATGAGATCTAACCGAAAGCACAGCGTCATACATAAGTCCTAAATCACGAACAACTTCCTCACCGTTCAGGAGAATGCCGTCAAGACAGTAATTATATATTATTATTGATATATTTTTGGTGAAACTAATTATATAGCATTCACGTTTAGTGACATATGGTTCAATGTACACCAATCATTAATCAAGTCAAGATCTCCTTGTGATGTGCTAACTAACCACGGTGAGCGGGTTGAGAAGCTAAGTAATGCGCACTTATCGCATGTATCATTTAATGAATAAATAGATCATCTCACAACTTTTTGCTGTAGAAGGAATGCGTTGAGGAAACTTGAATATTTCACATTTAATATTTTTCATGGGAACTTATTCTACGAAGCACTTAGCCCTGGAATTTTATACGTGTTTTAAAGTCAAGCATTCAAACGTAAAAAATAATAAAATGAGTGCGCTTACGCAAGTTCGTTGTTTATATTATAATGTTAGTTAAAACAATAGATAGGAGTGTTTCATTGAGATAACCGGTGAGATCCTGTTTTAGTACGATAAGGTCTTCTTACTGCAGTATAAATAGAGCGCTTGGCGCCACATTCAACATTGTGGGTCGAGTTAGGTCCGAGCGCGTACAGACTTCAGCGATGGAATTACTCAGCATGGACTGGAAAACCAACAAGGACTGGAAATCCAACGAGGACTGGAAAACCAACAATGACTGGAAATCCAACGAGGACTGGAAAACCAACAATGACTGGAAATCCAACGAGGATTGGGATTGGAAAACCAGCGAGGATTGGGACTGGAAAACCAGCGAGGATTGGGATTGGAAAATAAACAAGGACTGGGATTGGAAATCCAACGCAGATTGGAAATCTAACGGAGATTGGAGATCCAAGGCGGATTGGGACTGGAAATTAAACGAGGACTGGGACTGGAAATCTAACGCAGATTGGAAATGCAACGAAGATTGGTAATTCAACAAGTAAATTATGTAAGTAATAATCCTTTCTCATACATATTGCAAAGTCATATTAGTCATGTAATATCTGCTTTTTAGGGTTCCGTACCCAAAGGGTAAAAACGGGACCCTATTACTAAGACTTCGCTGTCTGTCTGTCTGTCTGTCTGTCTGTCTGTCTGTCTGTCTGTCTGTCTGTCTGTCTGTCTGTCTGTCTCCAGGCTGTATCTCATAAACCGTGATAGCTAGAAAGCTGAAATTTTCACAAATGATATATTTCCGTTGCCGCTATAACAACAAATACTAAAAATTAAAAAAAATAAAATATTAAGGGGGGTCCCCATACAATAAACGTGTTTTATTCGTATTTTTTTGCTCAATATTAAAAATGGTAACAGGTAGACGCTTCAAATTTTCACAGAATATTTACTTGTATATTACCTTTCAAAATTAATAATTAAATAACAATAAAGTAAATATTAAAGGGGGGCTCCCATACAACAAACGTAATTTTTAAGCAATTTTTACTGGATCTTAATTAACAGGTAGAAACTTGAATATTTGTAAGTAAATATTTAGAAATATATTAACTATAAAAATAAATACCTAATCTAATACATAAAAACTCACAAAATGAAAATAATCCGTGCATCTAAACGCGGTGCGAGCGCCGCGCCGCGGTGTGGTGATGGCGTGAGCGCGAGGCGGTTGCTAAGCAAAGGCCGCGCGGGTAGCGGGGGAGGTAACATCACGGAGCGAGCCATAGCCGCGCGTATTCGCGCGAGCGTTGTCATGCTGCCCGGATGTGTATCGAAAACCTACCTACCATAAGTTTGCAATTTACTACTTGGAATTTCGTTGATTTCTCGTTATTTTATAAACAGAACTAAACTTTGTAGTATTATAGATGATAGTACGGAACCCTTCGTGCGCGAGTCCGACTCGCACTTGGCCGATTATTAGGAAATAGTTCTAAAACAGTAATTACATAAAAACAGTAATTACATACTATTGTATATTATTTATTAGATATTCTTCTTTGATCTATATTCAAAATACCTCATTATCGTTCTCAATTCGTCGGAATCTTTTTTTTAATGTATGTCCGCCGATTACTCGAAGACACCTGGACCAATTTGAAAATTCTTTCAAATCGGTCCAGGGTATAGTTTCTAGGTAGGTGGCTTCATTGAAATTTTATCAATATCCGTTCAGTATTTTGGTTTTTATAATAAAACTAGATGACCCTATCAATGAGTACTTCGTACTTGTGTACTTGGTGTACTTCGTATCCATACCTATCAATGAGTGGATCCGATATTTTATCAACGTTTAAACCTTCCCTAGACTACGACAAACGTTCCAAAACAAAAATCAGCTAAAACGGCCCAGTCGTTCTCAAGTTTTAGCGAGACAAACGAACAGCAATTGATTTTTGTCGTTTTTAGGGTTCCGTACCCAAAGGGTAAAAACGGGACCCTATTACTAAGACTTCGCTGTCTGTCTGTCTGTCTGTCTGTCTGTCTGTCTGTCTGTCTCCAGGCTGTATCTCATAAACCATGATAGCTAGAAAGCTGAAATTTTCACAAATGATGTATTTCCGTTGCCGCTATAACAACAAATACTAAAAATTTAAAAAAATAAAATATTAAGGGGGGTCCCCATACAATAAACGTGTTTTTTTCGTATTTTTTTGCTCAATATTAAAAACGGTAACAGGTAGACGCTTCAAATTTTCACAGAATACTTACTTGTATATTACCTTTCAAAATAAATAATTAAATAACTATAAAGTAAATATTAAAGGGGGGCTCCCATACAACAAACGTAATTTTTAAGCAATTTTTACTCGATCTTAATTAACAGGTAGAAACTTGAATATTTGTAAGTAAATATTTAGAAATATATTAACTATAAAAATAAATACCTAATCTAATACATAAAAACTCACAAAATGAAAATAATCCGTGCATCTAAACGCGGTGCGAGCGCCGCGCCGCGGTGTGGTGGTGGCGCGAACGCGCGGGTAGCGGGGGAGGTAACATCACGGAGCGAGCCATAGCCGCGCGTATTCGCGCGAGCGTCGTCGTGCTGCCCGGATGTGTATCGAAAACCTACCATAAGTTTGCAATTTACTACTTGGAATTTCGTTGATTTCTCGTTATTTTATAAACAGAACTAAACTTTGTAGTATTATAGATGATAGTACGGAACCCTTCGTGCGCGAGTCCGACTCGCACTTGGCCGATTATTTTTTGGTTTTTTAAACTATTACTAAATATAATACTAAATTTATAGAAAAAAAATTAAATAACAAATGTTTGTGTGTTTGGTACTATTACTCGTTGAAATGACTTTCGGATTGTGAATTAAATTAGATAATAGTAAATAAAGTAAAGTGGTAATAAGTAAATTAGTATTAGTTTGCATGACAGCTTGAACCGTATATAATGATGAATGGTAGAGTCATGATCACGTGTGGTGCTGGTGTCCCGCTGTCCAGCGCCCTGCTGGAGCAGGCGCGGCAACTGACTACATGATCACGTGTGGTGTCCCGCTGTCCAGCGCCCTGCTGGAGCAGGCGCGGCAGCTGACTACATGATCACGTGTGGTGTCCCGCTGTCCAGCGCCCTGCTGGAGCAGGCGCGGCAGCTGACTACATGATCACGTGTGGTGTCCCGCTATCCCGCGCCGTGCTGGAGCAGGCGCGGCAACTGACTACATCTACTCCGTGCACTACTCATAGCTCGTGTATTTGTTTCAGCTAAACTGCCTGTCTTCTAACCGGAACCCGCCTGCGACGAACCTGAACATACGTGCGAAGATTTAATTATGTGTGATATTAATTAATTATTGAAATAAATATCAAGGAAACATACATATTATTTTAATAACCATCTACATTTCCTCGCTTTACTTATTCTATAAATAATTGATCTACATACCACGGTTGCCTGGAAGTGATCGCTTTTAGCGATAAAGCCATCTGTTGTCACACTAGTGATGTAAGTTGTTTGTAATATTGTATTGTTCAATGGTGTACAATAAAGAGTTTATCTATCTATCCATAGTTATTGAAATGTAACAAATTTTAACGGATTTATCGCGTAGGTACGAGTACCTATCTCGTATGTTTTACATAGTTGTATGAGCACAGAGACATGAGATAAACACAGTTCGATGATATGTTTCATGTCAATGCGTAACAATCGCGATAACCTTAGAAAACTTGTATATTTAGTTATTTAGTTCGTATACTCATGTATAGTATACATGTATAGTATACGTGTATGTAGGGCGCCGAGAGCCCTCTGGCCCGGCTTGGCGACTGCTGTTACAATGTAACGTATCATCCGACCTTTAAACTGTTGCCAAACTCATTAACTCGTTACAGAATATTTGTTTGACCTTAATTTATTTATTATTTATTTATTTTTTAATTACTCAAATGAACATTAATATACAATAAATACAGTAACACCAAAAACCTCGCCGAGGTTTGTCTTGACGTTACGTTTATTTCGATTGTATTTAGGATTATTAATTACATTTATAAAATAATTTCGAGCGAGCCTGTGATGATGAAATGATTTTACAGATCAGAACTACTTTTATCGACTTCAAAAATAAGAAGGTTAAGAATTCGGTTTGTTGTCCGTCTGTCTGTCCGTCTGTCCGTCCGGGTGTCAAGACCTTTATTTCAGGAATGTGTGAAGGTATCGAGTTTAAATTAAAACCATATACGCAGATCCATAGTATCTTGCTGCAGAAAGAAAAATAAAATTTCTCAGTTTTCGTAAAAAAAAGTTACAGCCGAATATGTCGTAAAAAACGCATATTTCGACACTCACAGAGGAAATAAAACCTATGGGGTACTTCCCGTTGACGTAGAACTCTGAAATTTGGCAAGAAACATTTTGTTAGAGTGCACATATAGGAAAAAATCCGAAAACCGGACATTTTTTATTAAATCACAAAAAAATTGTGTCGTTATGCAAGGAATGAGGGTCGAATTTTTAAAGAGAACTAACCGTATCATGTGGGGTATCATATGAAAGAGCTTTATTAGCATTAATTAAAACAGGTTCTTAAATATGTTTACGATGTATATTTTTCGATTTATAAAGGAAAATCTAAAAAAATATATAATTTCCCCCCTTTATCTACTAGTTTGTACGGAATCCTCGGTGGGCGAGTCTGACTCGCTCTTGTCCTGTTTCTTTTTGTTTAGTAGGTAATACCTCAGAGGTACCACAGATTTTTTATCAAAATCGGTTAAGTATTTTAGTTTTTATAACAAAACAACTGAAAAAATATCATCCAAGTGTTAACTGCGTAGTTTGAAGTCGGTTTTTTCAGTTTGTAGGGTTCCGTACTTCAAAAGGAAAAAACGGAATCACTTTGTTGTCTGTCCGTCCGTCTGGGTGACAAGACCTTTATATCGGGAACGCATGAAGGTATCTTGTTGAAATTAAAACCATATACGCAGATCCATAGTCGCTTGCTGCAGAAAGAAAAGTCAAATTTCTCAGTTTTCATAAAAAAAGTTACAGCCGAACATGTCGTACAAAACGCACATTTCGACAATCAAAACCTATGGGGTACTTCCCGTTGACCTAGAACTATGAAATTTGGCAAGAAGCGTTGTGTACTATACATATATATCCGAAAACTGGTCATTTTTAATTTAATCACAAAAATAGTGTCTTTAATGGAAAAATAGTATCTTTAATTTTGCAAGGAATGAGGGTCCAAATTGTTAAGTGAATTAACCGTATCATGTGGGATGTCATATGAAAGAGCTTCATTAGCACAAGCTAAAACAGGTATTTAATTATTTTTACGTTGTATAATTTTCGATTTATGAAGAAAAATATAAAATAATATATGATTTCCCCCTTGTATTTAGTTTGTACGGAACCCTCGGTGGGCGAGTATGACTCGCGCTTGTCCGGTTTTTTTTAAACTATAATTATTTTTCTTTAGTTTGTTACCATAACTCCGTCATTTATAAACAGTACCCTTACCATGAGATGGTATCGACAAAAACCGCTCATGTGATTCACTTGACAGTGAATAAACGCGCCGCGAGTTACTTTACGTTAGAGCGGCACCATGAGACACGCAGACTCGCCAGTGAGAGCTCGCTAGCGTGTAACTCGAGTCGAGTGTTTTTGCTTCGATATGTTGGTACAAAAGCATATCGGTATCTAACTTCACACTATAACCCGGCTAATTTATGGCGTCACATAGCAATGCCTATTCTATAGTGCGTTTACAGAATTTAAATTGGTTGGTTATATTTGTTCAAATACACCTATGTACCTAGAAGATAGAACTATAGCTTCTTCCAAAAATGGTGGACTATGCTAATAACAGCTGATAGCTACCGTAAACATAAAACACAATATATATATATAACTTGAATAGCCATACCTATCATTATGGAATGCATTTATAGGAATTTCTATTCTAATGTATGTAAGTTTAGGTACCATAACTACCTTTGATTCAAGTGAGACCGTTTGTGTAGATTTCAAGGGCGCGTACTAAGAAAGTAATACCAAGTCACACAAATCTTCGAAAACCCTCCTTACTGATTTTCTTTTATATAATTATTTTCACAAATATGTGCAAGTGTATCTGCAATTCTCCTTCGCATACTAGTGACTACATGGAAATTTCCTTGTTCACATCGTTCGTCTTCATATGCAGCCGTCGCTAACATACCTATTCCATGCTAAATAACTCTTACCAGACATTATTTGTATTTATATTTCATAAATCACTACTAATTAATCAGTTTATTGTATTTCTTTAACAAAACAAATACACTTTCACAAGCATTCACCCTACAATATGCCGGTGAGTTACTTTACTACAATTGCGACCAATCGAGACGGTGTTTCTCGAGAGCACTTGTCAAATTAGTGTCTCATGGTACCGTTTAGTATGGTAACTGCTAAAAACGTTACACGCTAGTGGTTTCATTTCGATAGGTTTTTTACCTTAGTGACTCATGGTGCCGATTTTAGTTCTCTAGGTAACCGCTGGCAGCACGGTACTATTTTCCATAGAAGTTGTTCACGCCCTCGCTAACGAGTTGGATCGCTAAAAACTCATGGTAGAGTTACAGATGTCATTCATCAAATACGTGGTTGGTTTCTAAAACAAAATTGCGCATTTTAAACAAAGTAGGAGCCAGCATTCGCTTGTCTCTAGCACCAAGCGTTAGGCCATTTCTTTGCAAAGATTATCAGCGGCTGAATCCCACAAACCTATAGTTTACGCAGTTACGCGGTAACAAACATTAAAATAATTTTTCTATTAATAATTTTATAGTTTAAAAAACTAAAACAACCGACTTCAAAGTACGCTACTTACTTCGTTACTTGTAATATTAGAAAGGATTAGGATACATAAAGTTCATATCATCATGCTCAGTCGGGTAATAATTAAAGGGAACTAATTTTTTGAGCTGTTATTTAAATATTCGAGATGTTATTATGATCAGTTCAAAAACATATTGAGCAGTTATTTAATTTAATGGCGGTTGATTAACAGTAAAACATGGACAGTAATAAAAAATCAATTAGTCGGTTATTTTATCATACGATGTCAATTCTAAAAATAATTGAGCAGTCCAATAACTGAATGAGCGGTAAAAATGATGGAAAGTTATCTATGTATAAAGGTATAACCAATAATTTCTTCAGAGTTTAGGTTATGTTTTTTTTTTTTATACAAATAGTTAATAATTTTTACCGCCCATTTAATTATTTTCCTGCTCAATTATATATTCACTGATCCATTTCATTATTTTTTATTACTCATTTTTGTTTACTTTACTGCTTAGTTTTAACTGCTGAACTAGTTATTAAACGTGACATTTATAATTTTTAACTTACCAAAACTGCTATTTACAACTGCCTCTTTAAATCAGTGCCATAATTAAACAAAACGCTCAATCGTCGAAGTAACTCTATTTTCATCTACACATTAGATGAGGAGTCAGAAGGTTTTACTTTTACTAAATCCTTCACGCTCGTAAACTTTTAAAGAAACCTCTCTTCACCCGCTCGTTTATTTAATTAAATAAATTAATAATATAATTTGTAATATTAATTTTATTATTTATTAAATATTAATTTTATTATTTATTAAATATTAATTTTATTATTTATTAAATATTAATTTTATTATTTATTTTTAAAGTAAATAATATAACTCAATATATTCTGTGCATATTTCAAGCGTCTACCTGTTGCCGTTATCAATATCGAACAAAAACGAGCAAAGAATTACGTTTGTTGTATGGGAGCCCCCTTAAATATTTATTTTATTCTGTTTTTTAGTATTTGTTGTTATAGCGGCAACAGAAATACATCATCTGTGAAAATTTCAACTGTCTAACTATCACGGTTCATGTGATTACAGCCTGGTGACAGACGGACGGACGGACGGACGGACAGACAGCGAAGTCTCAATAATAGGGTCCCGTTTTACCCTTTGGGTACGGAACCCTAAAAACAACTGAATTAAAAATCGTATTTGTATTTCAACCGATTTCAAAAAGACTTATAAATATAATTTTGTTAGAATATGAGTCTATATTAGTTACGTACTTACCGTCCGAAACAATGCTCTCTGCACGTAAACACGACATTCTAAATATAAACCACTTCATTCGTTTCAGTTCCAGTTCTAGACTCAAGGTCGCAAAATAATTAGCTTTTTCAATTTCACAAACTTGTTTGTGCAGGCGGGGAAACGGAACAACTTTACTAGATTCGCGACATCTATACGTAGGACTGGGGCTCCCAAACTGTGCGCCTGCGCCGCAGCGCCCTCGTACGCCCTACAGAATAAAGAGAGCGTCGTGAGGTACGTATATAAAGTAACAATAGATCCGCAAGGTCGCAGTGACGGAGAGGCTCATGGCCTCTCACCCTACCTCGAATAGAATAGAGGTAGGCACGTTTCTTCTTCTTCAGAAACTAAAGTTACAACTATCAGTTGGCACTAAAACAGTTAAAATCATCATAGCTTACGCACGACATAAATATACATGGTACAAGTACATGTACATACATATATGTAGGTACATATAAATACAGGTACGTGGCATAGTAGTAAAGTGGTGTAAGGAACATGAAAATAATAATACTATTCTAAATATGTAGTTAGTAGATAATGTTATATACCAGTTTTATTTAATAAAACGCGACAGTGCTGCCCCCGGCCCCGGCCCCGGCACACTTCCACGGGTCGGATGTATTCGCCTTATCCTAGCAGATGGATAGAGAACTGTCAGCGAGTATCTCATGGAAATCAGACACAGTTTAACAACTAATTATTGTGTTATGCACAAACTGAGATTATAGTTCGGCTTTTCATATTTAAATAATGCTTTTGGCTAATCTACGAAGCAGCACGAACAATTTTACTATTCACGGTAGTAGTTACATATTTCAATTGTTTGGAATTGACATTTTACTGAAGAGAGATAATATTATCCCGTCAAAAACATAATACGTACAAAAAGCAAAGTCTCGCAACGCAGCTCTTCTACCAGAAAAAGTTGTGAGATGTAATGTAAAACCAAGTCGGATAATTATCTTAATCATTTATCTAACTATTCTGAAAGAAATTGTGACCTAATTAGTAAACTAATAACCGAGTTAATAGCGACCGTATTGATACTAAATATCTTTATTTGTTTAAGTTAGCTATTTAAATATTTAGTTAGTATTTAATTGGATTTTAAAAAGGGTGCCTACAATACACAGTTTGAAGTAGAAGACGGCGAGTGACTGATTCATAGTTGGAGCTAACATACTGAGTCACTAACACTATACTATCGGTTAGTCGTATTTTGTACATTACCGGGAATGCAAATGATATAGGTTATAAAATAAAACCGGAGAAGTGCGAGTCAGACTCGCCCACCAAGAGTTCCGTACAAACTAGTAAATAAGAAGGGGAAATCACTTTTTTTATTGCTATTGACGCTCTTTCATATGATACCCCACATGATACGGTTAAAGAACTTTAAAATTTGGACCCTCATTCCTTGCATGAAGACACAATTTTTTTGTGATTAAATTAAAAAATCCAGTTTTTGGATTTTTTCCTATATGTGTACTATAACACAATGCTTCTTGCCAAATTTCATAGTTCTAGATCAGCGGGAAGTACCCCATAGGTTTTGATTCCCTTGTGAGTGTCGAAATGTGCGTTTTTTACGACATCTTCGGCCTGTAACTTTTTTACGAGAACTGAGAAATTTTATTTTTCTTTCTTCAGCAAGGCACTATGGATTTGCGTATACGGTTTTAATTTCAACACGATACCTTCACGCGTTCCAGAGATAAAGGTCTTGACACCCGGACGGACGGACAGAGGGACAGACGGACAATAAAGTGATCCTATAAGGGTTCGGTTTTTTTTCCTTTTGAGGTACAGAACCCTAAAAATACATGCATCTAAGTTAAATTAGTTTATTTTGATATTTTTGATAAACCTTATTGAGCGAAGGACCGAAGCGAGCTGGTCTCTGATTCGACTGACAACATTTGCTTTCATCTGCTGGGATGTTTGTGTTCACATGACGTTGGAACATACACGGTATGTTTGTGTTCACATGACGTTAGAACATACACGGTATGTTTGTGTTCACATGACGTTGGAACATACACGGTATGTTTGTGTTCACATGACGTTAAAACATACACGGTATATTATCTGGGGGCACGGCAGTGGCCCCGGGCAAGTCGAGCGGCAAGGCCACGCCGTACCATCCTTTTCTCGAAGCCATTCAGAGCCATTCTATTCATTCGAAGCCATTCTATTTCTACCCCCCTGTAACTTTGCTGTGGGTAAAGCTAGAAGCCTGAAATTTCAGAGACAAAGAGAGTATATTAGTACTAAAAACATTTCCAAATTTACTTCAATTTGAAACTGTAGTTTAAGAAATATTGCAAGTCAAAGTTCCTTGATTTTGACACTGACACACTCATCTATCCATCTACTCATCTACTCACTATACACTCACCGATCATTAAAATTCTAAGGTACTTCTAGCAGACATACGAGATTGAAATTTTGAAGACAATTAGTGCTTAGCCTATAAAGCAAGGAAAAATTAAGACATATAACAATTTTGGCCCTATTCTCGAGATATATTAACTACATACGTAACTTTGTAATTTAGTACATTTATATGAGATTACAAAGTTAATTTTGCGGTTCATTCGAGCTTTCGTTGCTAAAACCGAAAAATTTCGGTTTAAACTGGTTGATTGGTAGTTAAGGAAATATAGGAAAGCTTTGGTTAGTTGCTTCGTACATTCATCTATTTATATCAGGCACAACAAGTCCGGTCATGTGTAATAAGAGTATTGTTGCCACTTTTTCTACAATGCAAACAAGTACCAGCTGGAAGATTTGAAATGGAGTCCGTTTATCGGAGACCTAAGATGTTATACAGGTGATAATAAACTAGTTGCCAAAAAGCTACTTAGTCTTGAGCATCGACGTAAAGTAGCATGTCTGCGACTATATTATCCATATATCCATTTGTCCGTTTCGTCGAGTGTACGCAAGAGCTCCACGACCTTATTCCACCCATTCCACTACAGAACAAGCAGAAAGTCAGCTCACTACAATGAAGTATTAAACGAATCTCATTGGCTCACTACCGTCCATTTCGCATTGAAATCACCAAAATCTATACACAACGATTTCGTTCCACATTACCTATTTATAGGTACTGTTCAGAAGTAGAACTCTTTGTCCCCCACTCTGTTTCTATGGTCTTCAGGTTATGGTCATCGCATCATATTCTAATGACGTCTTAATAGCAAATGATGTACAAATCAAACACCATCCGTTGAATGACAACACCAACCAATTTGCGTTGTGCTTTGTTTATTTTGATCATCATAAATGTATTATTTTGTGATTACTTACCAACTTATATCGGTAAGCACAGTTAATTACCGTGTTGTTTGTGATATTTATAGACTGCCTATTCTATCTTAGACCTTGACGTTTCAAAAATGTATAAACATTGTACCTAATCCTAATTGAAATAAAGTTGAACTTGAACAATTTTAACGGATTTATCGCGTATGTTGTACATATTTTAAAAGCAACGTTTCGAACACTTTACAGCTTCCATAGTGACATCAAAACTTGTTTAATTTCAATGATACGTGGTTTAATTGTTCTACATTATTCTGTTCGAGTTTTCCGGATGAGTCCGGCCGCTGGATGTCAATAGAAGTCCGATGACAGCGAGACGAATGTGTACAAGAGTCAATGTTGACATGTGTCAGAGCACAATGCAGCTCCGACGCTCGCCGGGTCTCTTGTTCCTCCAGGTACCTATATAAGGCTGAACCATCGTCTACTACCATCAGTATATCAGTACGACACCATGAAGCTTTATATCGTAAGTCACTTTTATTTCTTTACCATTTGTATTTTAAACGCTTTTAACCGACTTCATAAACGAGGAGGTTCTCGATTTGACTGTATGTTCCTTTTTTAGGGTTCCGTAAATCAAAAGGAAAAAACGGAACCCTTCTATAAGGGTTCCGTAACAAACAACAACAAAGTGATCTTATGATCACTTTGTTGTCCGTCTATCCGCCTGTCTGTCTGTCTGTCCGTCTGTCCGTCCGTCCTGGTATCAAGACCTGTACTTATCTCGGGAATACGTGAAGGTATCGTGTTGAAATTAAAACCATATATGCAGATCCATAATATCTTGCTGCAGAAAGAAAAATCCAATTTCTGTTTTCGTAAAAAAAAGTTACAGCCGAATATGTCGTAAAAAACGCACATTTCGACACTCACACTCACAACTATGAAATTTGACAAGAAGCATTGTGTTATAGTACACATATAGGAAAAAACCGAAAACTGGACATTTTTAATTTAATCACAAAAGAATAGTGTCTTTAGGCTAAGGCCGCACTACGGTTAAACCGCAGCGGTTTTTAACCGCGTGAGTTTATGAAACAGGAAAACGAATACAAGCGGCCGCACTTGCGGTTTTTCCCCGCGACTGATTTAGTACCGTCTCGAGCGGTTTCGCGGTCTATAGCGGCAACCGCTCGCGGGAAAAAACCGTAGTGCGGCCTAGGCCTTATGCAAAGAATGAGGGTCCAAATTTTAGTCCTTTAACTGTATCATGTGTGGTATAAAAAAATAAAAAGGTGTGTGGAAAATATAAAATTTTCCCTTTTATCTACTAGTTTTTACGGAACCCTCGGTGGGCGAGTCTGACTCGCACTTGTCCGCTTTTTTGTTTAAACATAGATACTTGTTGTAGGTATTAGTGTTGTGTGCGGCGCTACTTGTAGTAGAGAGCTGGGCTCGTCCTGGAGACAGCTCTTCCAGCTCGGACACATCCAAGAGCTCAGAGGAGCACGAGGACTCTGACACCAGTGAGAACCCTGAAATCGATGAGGACTCTGACAACGATACAAACAAACAAGCAAGCAAGGAAGGTAATTCAACATCATCATCATCAATACTACAAAAATACCTACTATCTAAATATATTCGAGAATAGTCAAGCACTTCAAGTTACTTTTGTATAGGAATGGCACGATTTTAAAGTATTTTAACTAATTATAGTCGAAAAGAGTAATAGTTTTTAACTTGAAGTGATTGTGGGTAGCTTTAATGTCGGCTTTTATTGGCGGTAAATCTCCTCTTACTCTCTAATACCCTGTCCCCTCCATACTCGTCTCCTCTCACCGCGGTCAAATGTGATGTCAAACGGCCTTATTGGTCTTTGATGCCCTGCCTACCCCGCAAGGGAAAACTGCTGTAATTTTACGTACCTATGTATGTATGAAAATTATTAGTCAAAAGTACCAAAAGTAGCTTAAGACGTCAAAGATTTCCTTACCGCAAAACTATCGAAAACAATTAATTTAGAAATTACATCAGTCACAAAAATATAAACATAAAATAAATTCTACAAAAAATATAAAAATAGTATATTTTTTCACCCCATTTTCATAATCCCTCACGACGCTATTTAATAAGTAGTAGAGAAGGACAAGAAAAATAATAAGAACATGTTCTGATTTCTTGCACAGGTAATAGTGACGACAACAGTAAAGTTGCTGGTAAACCAGAAACAGTTGGTAGTAAGCCTGGTGGAAGTGCAGGTGACTCGACTGTATCCGATGGTAGCCCAAATAAAGCTAACGACAACTCGGACGCTGGCGGCGCAGTTGGAAGCAACCCACCTGTTTCAACGACTAGTGCTGGAAACAGCAACGGCGGAACTGGCGATGTTACAAAAGTAACTAACAGTAAAGACGTCAGTGTTGACGGAACACAACTTAACTCCGGTGGTTCAGCGAACGGTGCTGGTAATACTGACACAGCAGAGAAGGATGCTCCCTAGTGGCAATTATAAAACTTCAGTAGTGAAATTTAAACTTCATTGTAATACATTAATTTCTATTATTAATTAAATTGAAGTTTTTGTGTTGTTTTCAAAACTGCTATTGTAGGATTATGTATTACCTACACATATTCTGTGAAACTCATGTTTGTATAGCTTATCATTTTTGTAACAATAAAGAACTTTAGGAATCATAGTACCAATAATCACAATACGTGACTAAATAAACAATAATTAAATTAATATGTGTATTATTCATGTCCCATTAAGTCACAATTTATATAATTATATGGAAACAATATTTATCATGTAATAAATTAAAGGTATTTAAGAGGATATATTAAGGTATACATATAAGATGATCGAAGTCATTTTAATTTAATTTTACTACAACTAAGAACGAATCATCTATTTTAAGTCACTGATGATCATTTGATCTAAAGTTTTATTGGTCAAAAGTTCCAAATCTTAAGCTACGACTGACCTATAAGAAATAAGTTCAAAAACTAAAACCCGAGTACTGAAAAATCACGCACTAAAAAGTATAAAACAAGAAAATGTAATAAATATTTTATACATATTCATAGTGGTCTAGTCTAGTCTATGCTAGTCGGGTAAAATTTGTATAATCCTAATGTATGATAGATCTGAATATTGTGTATGTAATGTATGATAGGAGTGCCTATAAGGGTTCTTAGCCACCGTTCACCAGGTGGTCTCAGGTGGTCTCAGGTGGTCTCAGGTGGTCTCAGGAGGAGAACGGTGGGTCAGAACTGCTCTATAAAACAGATTGCTAGTAAATGCATAAACATGCATGAGTGTTTTTTAACGACGACACCACTTCGCACTAGCAAATCGTGAATCGCGTAGGTTCAATATCAAAAAAGAAGAAGAACGCAGTCTGCCTTATTATAAAAACATCTGTTTTGTCTTTAACGCCGAGGTTTTGTTAGATTCTACTAATTTTCATAATAATGTTGATATTTTTTGTCACGGTGTGATTAGCATCACGCCAAGTGGCATTCTTCCTGGTGCATGTCTAATTCGTCCGTCTTGTCGTCTGCCGACACCAGCTCCTCGCGTCTATTGTCTATGTATAATATAGACTATAATTCTGTCCATATATAAAGCACTGCGTCCACTGCACCATTCATTTGTCTACTGCTTGCCATTGCCATGAAACTTCGTTTGGTGAGTCTTTTCTAATATATTTCCTTGAAAATAAGTCAATATCACTGTCATCGTTATCTTATTTAACATTTGGTGGTAATTTGTCATGTTTAGAAATAGTTACTCACTATATTATAATTTTGCGTTTGAGCTGAAATATTTCGTGTGCATTTTTAAACTGGATAAAATGCTATGCAGCTGATCAGACAATGGAAACGGGATGTGGAGCTGGAACTTTCTATCAGGAAGTTATGCTACATTTTTTTATTTTTTTTCTGTACGTCCACTTTAAAACTCTGAAGTTTCTGAACGGTTTGTTATACGGTTTTTTGAAGAATGTTTTGTGTACTTAGGTTATAATTTTTGTTTTGTTTCAAAGAAATCCCTTCAGAAGTTATCACAAATAAATGGCCAAGTGCGTGTCGTGAGACGTGCAATGTATGGTTTTGCACGCCATATAATGGAATTAAAAGAAAAACTATCACATCTAAGTAGCTTTTAAGAAAACCGGACAAGAGCGAGTCAGACTCGCCCACCGAGGGTTCCGTACAAACTAGTAGATAAAAGGTTTTGTTTTTTAATATTGTCCTTCATAAATCGAAAAATTTTCATCGCAGAAATATTTAGAAACCTGTTTTAGCTTGTGCTAATTAATCTCTTTCATTTGACATGATACGGTTAAAGCCATTTAAACTTTGGACCCTCCTTCCTTAAACACCCAAATTTTTGTGATTAGATTAAAAATGTCCAGTTTTCAGATTTTTAGGGTTCTGTACCTCAAAAGAAAAAAACGGAACCCTTATAGGATCACTTTGTTGTCCGTCTGTCCGTCTGTCAGGGTGTCTAGAAAAAATCCGAAAACTGGACATTTTTAATTTAATCACGAAAAAAAGGGTCTTTATGCAAGGAATGAAGGTCCAAATTTTAAAGTTAATTAATCGTATCATGTGGGGTATCATATGAAAGAGCTTCATTAGAATAAGCTAAAACAGGTTTTTAAATGTTGTTACGGTGTATATTTTTCGGTTTATGAAGGAAAATATAAAAAAAAACCCCTTTTATCTACTAGTTTGTACGGAACCGTCGGTGGGCGAGTCTGACTCGTACTTGTCCGGTTTTTTCCTATATGTGTACTCTAACACTATGCTTCTTGCCAAATTTCATAGTTCTAGGTCAACGGGAAGTACCCCATAGGTTTTGATTCCCTTGTGAGTGTCAAAATGTGCATTTTTTACGACATATTCGTCTGTTTACAAACTTTTTGTAACTTTTTTTTACGAAAACTGAGAAATTTTATTTTTCTTTCTGCAGCAAGATACTATGGATCTGCGTTTAAGGTTTTAATTTCAACTCGATACCTTCACGCGTTTCCGAGATAAAGGTCTTGACACCCGGACAGACGGACAGACAGACAAACAGACGGACAACAAAGTGATCCTATAAGGGTTCCGTTTTTTTCTTTTGAGGTACGGAACCCTAAAAATAAAAAGTAATAGTCGAGTAAGTTAATAAATGTCTCAGAGAAGTTAAAAATGAATATTTCGTTTAAACTAACAAAAATTAACTAGAATGTTCATTGTTCATTGTATCAAACAAGAGACACTGTTTTTAAGTTCACATAAATTATGATGTGTAACTACAGAACCCTACATTACGCGTGGCAAGACACGCACTTGACCATCTATTTAACAGTCATAACAGGTATGACAGTAGTTATACTAAATATCTATTCTGAACGTGACTTGATTATTCTTTAACGGAGCAGTAATCTTGCTGATATCGAGTCAAGTAAAAAGGACTGGTTTAAAGATTCCATCAATGCCATTCCCATCACACCAAAGGATTATATTATTATTTTTCTGTTTATCATAGCACGTACGAATTTGATAGTTTTCTAATTCTAATATGAAGCTGCATGATCTTCTAATAATGCTATATAATTACGGCTAATTCCTCTTACGGGAGGCAGAGCATCGAAGATCATGAGGCCATTCGACGCCACATTGCACCGTGGTTAGAGGCTTAGAGGGGAAGGAGAGAGTATTAGGGAGTTAGAAAGAATTAGAGGGTAAGATGTAATGTTGTCCTGCAGTGGCAGGAGTATAGAGCTCTTCACCTACATAAACAAAATGTTCAAGTCCCTTAACTGACTTTCACAGTAGGTCCGGATAAAGAAACAGCGGGGTACGTTCAATGTTTTTTTATCCCAGTTCTGCATGGAAGCCAAATATTATTTCCAATAAACCAACAATAACCCACTGGTTGTACCAACATGGCACTTTTTCTACAGTTTTGTATCTCTTTATCTAGGTGGTCGTGTTGTCACTCATCGTGGCCGTAATCGGTGCGCCTCCAAGCAAGCCTGAGGAAGAAGACACCGGTCCCGTACCCGCGGGGGAAAATGGGCCCTCTGGAACTAGCACGACTGCAAGCTCTAGCGGTGACGCCACTACAACCAGCACCCCTACTCCTGGCACCACCCCATCTCACCAACACTCTGATGTTACCGAAGTAGAGAATAAGAAAAAGGCTGATAATGAGACCCCATCTATCGACAAACGGTCTTCGGAAGGTAAACCTGACACCACTGACGGAACCACCACCACTACTGAGACTGCTGGGCCTACAGACGGCAGCTCGTCTACTGGGAATAAAATCCCTACACCTAACCCTGCTCCTCATACAGATGTGCCTACGAGCTTCACTGAGAGCAGTGGAAAAGGAAAATCAACAGAGAAACCAGGCTCGGATCGGAAATAAAGGAATTCCCAACATCCCAAACTATAATAATAATGTTTTCTTGTATTTATTGTAGCGAAGAAATTTGTGTAGATATTATCATGTATTCTGTTGTACAGAAGTGGTCCTAAAATTCTAGAATAAAACCATATGTTGTTATTTTCTGAGAACAAATAATATCTTCCGTGTTTTACTGGTAAAATCAATGTTGAAGAGAAAGACGGCGTGCTGTTTTAGTACTATACTCTTTATTTATTTAATTTCTTAGGTCTAAGTTTTCTATATTCTTTATTATTAATTGCCGTCCGTCCGTCCGGGTGTCAAGACCTGAATCTCGGGAACGCGTGAAGGTATCGTGTTGAAATTATAACCGTATACGCAGATCCATAGTCTCTTGCTACAAAAAGAAAAATGAAATTGAATATAAAATAACTTAAGTAGCATAAGCTAAAATAATTTTTCCCCCTTTTATCTACTAGTTTATTCGGAACCCTCGGTGGGCGAGTCTGACTCGCACTTGTCCGGTTTTATTTTTCTTTCAGTTCTTTCAGAAAAATAAATGAGAAACACATTTCAAATAAACATGAGCACGGTTAACGTTTACCATTACACTTGTCCAGTCTATCCTCATTTATTCCTATTGCTTATCTTATTACTCATTCTGAGCTGTAGTATTGAATTATATACCTACGTAGAAATAAAACCATAGTTCAATTTGCAAGGAAAACATTTATTACTTAAAGAAATCACACGTTGAAAACGCAATTTTAATCAGAAAAAAACAAAGACAATTATTTCAAAACTCAACACAAGTCACTTCCTAGTCTAGTCATAAAAATCACCACAATCAACAGATATTCTCACACAAATTATTCCTGGTCCAATCTAGATATTCCGGGCTCAAACAAGTTATTCCTGTTTCGAGCAAGATATTCTCAGTTCAAACAAGTTATTCTTGATTCAAACAAGTTATTCGATGCTCGACCAAGGTACTCTCAGTTGAAAGAATATATTCGCGGTACTTTAAACGGAAGTTCAACAGGTTTGATTCTTCAACTGATTGACGTTTGTTTTTAGTGATGAAGCCATGCGGTTGATTGGTGAGTAGATAGGACAAGTTACAACATTTGTTAGCGGTCATTTTAACGAGTTTTTCCTCCAGATCCACCGCTGCCCGCACCAGAGCCATCAGAGCCTGAATTACCACCTGCTAACTTACAATTTTCTTATTTTATACGCTGTTGAGTGTATGTTTTTATGAGAAAGTACGCTCAAAGTGAAGTGATGGCCGACGGGGCCGAACAGTTCTCGAGTGGAGGGCACGCACCGGCAAGCGCAGCGTAGGAAGACCAGCCACGAGATGGACAGACGACCTCATACAAGAGGCGGGAAGACGCTGGATGCAAGCCGCGCGCCAATCTGTCGGTAAACCCCGGTAAAAACAAAACCACACGACAGAAGTAAAAACTTCATAAAATATCGCACAAATTGCTAAGTAATAATATCGCACAAATTGCGAACGACCTTGAAGTTAGCAAAGACTGTAACTATTATTTATATTTGATTTATGATATTTGAAAAGAATTCAACTGAAAGAATCCAAAACGTTGCTGGACAAGCGGACACGGACGGACAGGCAGCATTGTTCTATTAGGCACGTGTTGCCAAACTCAACACGCAATAACAACTTGATATTATCTCTCTTGAATGATTGTAAGTTGCTAAACGTACAAACCCACAATAGATGTTTGACATTTAGGTACTTATGTAAAGTCATGGTGAGGTAGGTGGTACCGAGTCTATCAACAAATAAACTAGTACTAGGTACAGTATACCTCGCGAACACAAATCTGTGCTTGTGTGGTCCGTTCACATTCGATAATCTGGTTTAGAACTGAGTATCCAATGTTAATTAGTATCAAAATTCGCCGACAAAAATTGCCAGGAAGCAAATGTCTTCACTTTTCAACAAGTCTATAACCTTTTGTTTAAAGTGTTCTTAGCTATGTTTCATTAAGATCAGTTCAGCCGGTGTTTTTGTCGAGGTTTTGAGCTTACTAAACTTATACTTATGAGAAATAATTCCACCATATTAGGAAATACAAAATATTTTATTCCCAGTTGGTCTGCGAGTGGTAGTAGTTACTGCACAGCAGCAGGGTGGGCGTGGAACGTGGACAAGATGAAATAAGACTATTTCCACCGTTTTATCCACCCTTCAGAAGAAAGGACTTACGAGGAAATTATTCACATATTTTCAAGATGACGAAATTAGTTTTCCCCACCGGGCCAAGTGGCATTGTAGCTCGCACATTGGCCAAGTTTGTCGATGACTTCCCAACATGTTCAGTTCACGGTAGATGTACACCAAAAGAGAATACAATAACAACATGAGACGTGACGGAGACCGGCCATTGTACGGTGACGCTCGAACTAATCTCTCGAATACCAAATGAGGAATCAGAATAAAACTTTATTTAAAACAAGTATCTACCTAGTCTTGCCATAAATATTGTCACGAAGAAAAAAATTATTTTTTTATTGCAAATAATATTTATTACTTTTACAGTGTGTTAGTTTAATACATAAATATAAAACAATTTAAAATATAAAAGCTTATTCGAAGTGGTATCCATTGGCTGCAATACAGTCCTTTAAACGTTGAGGCCAGTTATCAATAGAAGCACGCACTCTTTCCATGGGAAAATTCTTCACTGCCAATCGTATGGATTGTTTTAGGGACTCCAAATTATCATGGCGTTTAGAGCAAGCCATACTCTCTAAAACTGACCATAAATCATAATCCAGCGGATTAAGATCAGGACTAGACGACGGCCAGTCTTCAGCTCTGATGAAGTTCGAAACGTTCACTTCCAACCAAGACTGCGTGGACCGAGCTTTATGACCTGGCGCCGAGTCTTGTTGGAAGGACCATACTTGGTTATTGAACATGGTGTTGTTAAGGGGCTTAACTACCTTCTCATGAATGGTATTTTGATACACTTGTGCCGATGTTTTGATACCTTTTTCACAAAAATATGGCTCAGTCACTCCTTCATAGCTAACACCCCACCAAACCATCACTGAAGTCGGATAATGCCCACGTTGCACTCTGTCGACTAATTGGGAAGCTTCCTTAGAGCTTTGAGCATAAATACGGTCATTTTGTTTGTTAAAATGTTGCTCAATTGTAAATATTTTCTCATCCGTAAACAAAATTTTTCTGTGACCTCCCTTTGCGTACCGTTTCAGTAGTTGTTTCGATTTTACCACCCTATTCTTTTTTAAATTATCAGTAAAAAATGACCAGTGCGTCTCTTATAGGCTGCAAGTCCTAAGTCATCTTTTAAAATACGCGACATGGTTCTGGGTGCTATCTTCATCTCCCGAGATAAAATCTTTTGCTTTCGGACAGGATTTCTTCGAATTCTTTCCCTTACTGCTTTGACTACCTTTTTCGTACGAACACTACGTGGACGGCCAGATCTTTTTCTGTCACAAACAGAGGAGGTCTCATTGTACCTATTAATAGCCCGGTACACAAACATTTGACTAATACCAAGCGTATGGAGAGTTTTAAAAATTGCATTTGGCTCCATACCAACTTTGTGTAATGCAATCACAGCGATTCGGTTCTCTTTAACACCCCACTCCATTTTAATATCGCAAAATATTGTACAATGTATTGGCGCCAAAATTAGAAAACTCAATGAACAATCGTATAAAAATGACAGATTCCAAATTCAAATGTAATATCTTTCTTATTTTTAACTGTAACAGTATTTATGGCCAGACTAAGTATATTTGAAAAAAAAAACTTTTTAAAACAAGCTTTTCTTATGTTCTTGTTAATAATAAAGTACTCGCCAAGACGATTCAAATGAGCCCAAACTTGATGAGGTTGTGTCGTTTCATTGCAAAGTTCCTTTGGCCACCTTCCAGCTCATCAGATCAGCACCATGTCATCATAATATTGCATTGTCACGCGAAATCACATGTATGCAAAATTTCAGCTCAATCGGTAACCGGGAAGTGGGTTAAATTTAATTTGCAAGATTTGATGACAAACATCGGGACAGGTGAAACTAAATAAAACCTTGTATAAAATAAAAGCTTGTAAAAATAGAATTATGTATTTTTATTAGAATTTAATGAAGTAGCATCGAGAATGATACCGATATTTTAAACAAGCTTTACAATTCAGTTAAACGAGTACCTACCTACTTACTACTGGTGCAAATTATTTCACAATCATCACCGTATTTTTAGGGTTCCGTACCTCAAAAGGAAAAAACGGAACCCTTATTAGGATACATTGTTGTCTGACTGTCAAGCAAGGGCGGATCCAGCTTTGGCACCAGGTCACGAAGGCCGTAGCCAGGAATTCATTTGGGGGGGAGGGGGGTCAGCCATGGGTATATGAGTAGCGCGGGCGGGGGGGAGCGCGAAAATGTTATTAGGCTTTCCGTTTAAGTTTGCCTCAATTTCGCGCCTAATGAGGCGCGAAATTTTTTAAAACTGTTTATCAATTTTTAGTAGTGTTTTCATAGTAATATACTTTATTTCTCGTATTAGCGAGACCACAGTATTTCTATGTTAAAACTTAAAATAATTAGTAAAAATGCGCGAGCGAAGCAAGCGCGAAAATTTAGAAGGTTTTAAAATTAAATCTTGAAAGTGATTTGATTCATTGATCTTGTTAGCGTGTCCTAGGTTTTTGTGGTCCAAGAAGAACCAAACAATTACATATCTGTGTTAAGAGAAAAATGAAATATCCGACAGGATAAGAACGACTTTTACGTTATCAAAAATTATAAATACAACCATTTGAATGCATTGATTGCAAATTTATTATTCCTAATTAAATTTAAACATATGACTTTATAGAAAATTATAAACCTAAATCTTATGAGAAAGTATGCGCAAAACCGCTGTAAAAGACTATAGATGCGCATCATTTAGAATAGTTCTAGTGAAATCACTTATTTATTACGAAAAAGCTCATTGGAGTTCTAAACGACACCTCGCACATCAAAATCGGTCAAGCCGTTTAGGCTTGTAGGCAATCATTTATTATTACATTTATTATTACATTCATTACATTCATGCACTACCCTTACAGAATTATCCTATAGAAACATACCCACATACATACATACATATTCATATACTTGAAAACATAACCCTCCTTCATACGCAGTCAAGTAAAAATAATAGGAAATAATCAGGCGCGAGCGAAGCGAGCGCGAATATTTTTGAAACTTTTTATCAAATTTTAGGTATTCATATGCTAATTTGCTGTTAACGTTGTCACAGTACTGACAAGGGTAAAAAATACAAAAGACCCAGCCCAGGGGGGTCATGACCCCCATGACGCCCTCCCTGGATCCGCCCTTGCTGTCAAAACCTGTATCTCGGGAACGCGTGAAGGTATCGAATTAGAAACACATTACAGATTGATTGATTGATTACAGATGAAAGCTTTATTTTGAATTTGAAAGATCTCCTAGAAGCTAACAGTTATTATAATCTTGACGAATTTTTTAAGGATAACTTTGACGAAATTAAAATTAAAATAGAACGTTCCGACTCAAGTGTTGCCATGCCCCTATAGGGCCATATGTATTCCCTAAATAAACATGTGTTAATATAAGACCTGCATGTACCTACATATGACGCAATAAATGATATGAATATGAATATGAATTGAAATTACATAAAACCATATACGCAGATCCATAGTATCTTGCTGCAGAAAGAAAAATCTATTTCTGTTTTCGTAAAAAAAAGTTACAGCTGAATATGTCGCAAAAAATACACATTTCGACATATAATACATAATATATATAAATAGTTTCACCACTAGGTGTGCAAGTGAAACCACGGGCTCAGCTAATAGTATAGTAAAAATAAATCCATTTGTTTGGAGCAGATCACAGTATTTGCAACTGGGGGGATTCTTTGAACTTATGATAGGAAAATAACTAAAAATCATAAATCAACAATAATCCCCGATTTATAGACTAGCTGCGTTCCGCGGTTTCACTCGCGTAGTTATGAAAAACGGTGATGATTATGATAAGTAGCTTATTTCCGTCTCCAGGTCCAAAGCTATCTCTATACTAATTTTTATAACGATCGGTTCAGCCGGTTGAGCGTGTAAAGGTAACAAAATTAGCTTTTATAATATCATTATGAAATTGTGTCAAATGTATTTCAAAACACCAGTAGTACCATTCATTTAAATAACACTACTACATACTACTACTTTATACTTAGTTGTCTTTTATGTTGTCACAAATCTTATTTTTACTAGACTAAATTACCAAACTAATATTAAAAATTAAGCGGCAGTAGGTAAATCTGTATCTTTCTTGCCTTTTCACGACCAAATGGCTGAACCGAGTATCTTAAAAATTGGTAGATACCTATTTAAAAACCAAGAGACGATTGACTACCAACCGCCTGATGTTAAGCTACGGTGTGGCCGAGGATGGAGCTCGACGATCTAGAAGATATCTATTCACTCTAGTGTTGAAAATTACAAGATTGTAGTTCTCAGGAAACAGAGATGGCGCCAAAGTGTTCCATTCTTGTGCAGTACGCATCAAGAACGTGGACTGATATCGCTGAGTACCTACGGATTTTTGGCATATCAACCAGGAATAGGTGGTAATGTGCCGACTTTCTGCTAGTCCTGCAGTGAAATGAGGAGGACTTTTCATCATCACCGCTGTTTTTCAATAATAAAAAATAATAATAGTGAAGAATCGAAAATACTAGAAACGAATTTGATGGACATCTATCTTTATTGCATATAAAATTAAATGCTGAACATTTTCACAACACTTAATTTCGCAAGTATTGTGTTCATTCTAAATGTAAGTAACAAGTTATTTACTTTATCTTCAATTAAGGATAATTTACATGCGTCTCGATATTTACCTAATATATACCTATTCATAGATAACACTTGTATTGTATGTTCTCTCTCCCTATAAAATGTTCAACATTCAACATTCTGAACGCAACTAAGTAGGTACCGGCTCCGCACAACAGTTCAGGATAGAGAACTAGTTATCTACTCACAAGCATCATGAAGGCTACTTTCGTAAGTAACACGTACTTATTAAATTGTGAAATACTTACGTTTCCTTGGTAATTTCCGATACATATAAGTTAGATGTGTTTAAATAGCGAGCGAATCAGTTTCTGTTATGGAAGCGCGCTCCAGCGTAGACTACAACTTCGTGTTGGCGATCACAAACACAGATTCTTGAGGTGGGGGAATATATTGCTTAGCCTACTCTGTCTAATAAATAAAAGTAATTTAAAAAAATTAAACAGACTTCAAACTGATAAGAGAGAAATAACACGAAGAAAATCAATACTGGGCGTCTACCTAAGTAGGTACTTACGTAAACCAACTATTTGTTGAGGTCGGTGTCTGTATAGGACTAAGTTGATGATAGCTTAGGGCCTGACACCGACCTCATGTCGTTGGTGTACGTACCTACTTAGGTAGACGCCCAGTATTGATTTTCTTCGTGTTATTTCTCTCTTTTCAGTTTGAAGTCGGTTTTTATTACTTTTATTTATTCATTTTTAATAGTATTTACTCGTAATTATTTTTAATAGTACCTCCTTTTTTGAAGTCGGTTAAAAACGGTCGTCAAAGCTCATCACCGCTCTCTCTATCAAACAATTGAAATATAAGGTGTAGAAACTGCTCTGTATTTTCGATGAACGAAGTGTGTTCAAAAGCCTTATCTTGAAAACTACTGAACAGATTTTGATAAAACTTACAGTGACTCCTAAGTTGACATTGGCAGATACTTTATTCAATAAAAATAATTTTTGAAATAAGACTTCTAGTTTCTGCGTAATGCGTGGACAAACATACAAACATACATAGGTAATACACTTATGAAATTTGGCACACATGTTTAGAAGCTGGTATAGACTAACATATCCAAAAACTGCGCAGTTCTGACAATATTACAAACATACAGGTCGAATTGATAACCTCCTTTTTTTCAAGTCGTTTAAAAAGACAATGACAGGTGAAATCTAATAGCAAAATTATTTGTAAATTGTATAAATATTTAGACGACGGGGTGTTATAAGTTTGACGTGTCTGTGTGTCTGTCTGTGGCATCGTAACTCCCGAACGGATGAACCGATTTTGTTTGAAAGGTGAATTAGTCGGGAGTGTTATTAGCTTATGTTTCATTAAAATCGGTTCAGCCGTTTTTTTTGTCGGGGGTTTTTGAGTTTTCTAAACTTATACTTGTTATCTTGCTTGTTCTGGAACTACGAGAGTGACAACAGTTGAAGCGATTATTAAACTTATACTTGTTATCTTGCTTGTTCTGCAACTACGAGAGTGACAACAGTTGAAGCGACTATTAAACTTATACTTGTTATCTTGCTTGTTCTGCAACTACGAGAGTGACAACAGTTGAAGCGATTATTAAACTTATACTTGTTATCTTGCTTGTTCTGCAACTACGAGAGTGACAACAGTTGAAGCGATTATTAAACTTATACTTGTTATCTTGCTTGTTCTGCAACTACGAGAGTGACAACAGTTGACGCGATTATTAAACTTATACTTGTTATCTTGCTTGTTCTGCAACTACGAGAGTGACAACAGTTGAAGCGATTATTAAACTTATACTTGTTATCTTGCTTGTTCTGCAATTACGAGAGTGACAACAGTTGAAGCGATTATTAAATGAGTATATCACAATTTAAAGTATGGATATATTATTATTATGTAGGCCGCTTCCAAGCGGTCTTTTTGGAAATCCATGGGGGAGGCCTATGTCCAGCAGTGGACTTCTTGTGGCCGAGATGATGATGATGATGATGAATTTAAAGTAGGCTCATTAATTTGAACTTTTGTCGCACACTTAATTACAGAAAAAACAAAAACGTGCGATGAGGGAACTCTGCATCGCTTTAGATGAGAGTGACTCCGCTGTTTCTCGTTTTTCTAATAAATGTACCTTAGTGATTTGATCGGTTTCATCGAAAAACGTTACTTAACTTTATTTAACCAAAGTCTTAAATTCTTTGTCTTCTTTCCGCAAGTGTCATTATTTATGTGTCAGTGAGAAGTTGACAACGTTTTTCGGTAAGGCCAAAAATGTTTAAAAAAGTGATGCGCGAGCTGCACGCGTTGATCTCCGCCTTCATTTCAGATATCATGCGTAGTGTTGGTCGCCCTGGCGTGCGTGGAGAGCCGCGCTAGTGTCGGCGCGGGCGCAGTCGCTGCAGGAGGTGACGGCGGCGGGGGCGCGGCTGCGGCGGCGCAGTCCAACACTATTACGAACACTGTAGTAGTCGAGCAAACCGTGCAGGAGAGCGCGGCGGCCGCGGCGGCCAGCGGGGGGAGGGACGCCCGCGCCGCCGTAGTAGAGCTGGGCCGTTTTTAGTTTTATGTAAAACGAAACGCGTTTTTTTCTTAGAAAAAAGCGTTTCTAGACACGATTGTAAATAAATCGGTTTTTTCTTATTTCAGTCAATATTAGTCTTTATTTAGTTACGTTAAAGAATATTTTGCCTTGTATCATTATGTGGTTAGAAATAACTGGTTTCTAATTTCAATCAATAATATACTTTATTGAGCTGAGATAGAGAACTTTCTAACTTGGGCCAAAATGTAGTTACAAAAAACGGGTTTACTATTCAATCAATAATCGGCCAAGTGCGAGTCGGACTCGCGCACGAAGGGTTCCGTACTATCATCTATAATACTACAAAGTTTAGTTCTGTTTATAAAATAACGAGAAATCAACGAAATTCCAAGTAGTAAATTGCAAACTTATAGGTAGGTTTTCGATACACATCCGGGCAGCATGACGACGCTCGCGCGAATACGCGCGGCTATGGCTCGCTCCGTGATGTTACCTCCCCCGCTACCCGCGCGTTCGCGCCACCACCACACCCCGGCGCGGCGCTCGCACCGCGTTTAGATGCACGGATTATTTTCATTTTGTGAGTTTTTATGTATTAGATTAGGTATTTATTTTATATTTCTAAATATTTACTTACAAATATTCAAGTTTCTACCTGTTAATTAAGATCGAGTAAAAATTGCTTAAAAATTACGTTTGTTGTATGGGAGCCCCCCTTTAATATTTACTTTATAGTTATTTAATTATTTATTTTGAAAGGTAATATACAAGTAAGTATTCTGTGAAAATTTGAAGCGTTTACCTGTTACCGTTTTTAATATTGAGCAAAAAAATACGAAAAAAACACGTTTATTGTATGGGGACCCCCCTTAATATTTTTTTTTTTTTAATTTTTAGTATTTGTTGTTATAGCGGCAACGGAAATACATCATTTGTGAAAATTTCAGCTTTCTAGCTATCACGGTTTATGAGATACAGCCTGGAGACAGACAGACAGACAGACAGACAGACAGACAGACAGACAGACAGACAGACAGACAGACAGACAGACAGACAGCGAAGTCTTAGTAATAGGGTCCCGTTTTTACCCTTTGGGTACGGAACCCTAAAAATAGACCGTATCCAATAGATATAGAACATTATACTAAATTGGCTCATAAAGCAGCAGTAATAACGAAACGAAAAAACGAAAACGTATTTGAGTTTTCGTTTTTTCGTTTCGTTATTACTGCTGCACGCAGCAGTCGCGCGACGCGAGTTCGTTTCGTTCGTTTTTTTTGTAACTGGTTGTGTCATATCGGCATAAGCGTTTGTTCGTTTTTCATAGAGTAACGAGTTTTTAAAACCGTTATAGGAAAAAACGCGCCGCAGTCGGCGCCGGCGCACGCTAGCCCCGACACGTGTCTACTACATATTGCTATCTTAGAATATAGAAAAATATTATAAATATTTTTAATTTTTAATATTATAAATATTTTTCTATATTCTAAGATTGCTATTGAAGCAAACAAATAAACTAATCTGATAAGATTGCAACTCGTTTTCTTTTTGCAATACAATCGGCAAGGGGAGCGAACTTCATGATGTATACATAAATTTTTCTAAAATTCAACAAGTGTCGATCGACATCCTACGATTGCCGGTTTGGCTCAAAGCACGCAGCTATCTCTCTCGCGCATCGCATTTTTAAACATATAAAATCAGTGAGCGGAGATGTTAGAAAAGTGAGGGATGACTTTGTATATTTAGATAGGAAACACATTTTATGTTTAAACATGTGATGCGCGAGAGAGATAGACCCGAAGCACGCATGCTTCGAGTCCAACCTGAATGCTGAAACTTAAACTTGCTGGAATTGGCGGTTCATTATTATGACGATTCGAATCATACTTTTTCTTATGCAAAATAGGTTTGCGCTTGACCGCCAACTCACCTGCCCCCGTATTCTGAACCCATTCGGTTTCAGTATCGATTCGGAATCTATATCTCCGCCTCTGTCATTTCCATAAAGAATGACAGAGACGGAGGTTCAGAATACGGGGGCCGATGTTAAGCAACTCTTGCGTGATCTTTCTCAGTTTATTTCTTGGATAATACTATCAGTCTTATTTCAATATTACTTTCGTCTTGCTCTTTTTGTACAGTTGAGTGAGCAAGATAAACTGATGTAGAAATAATGTTGTTCTTAAGATAGTAGTAGCCACCCAGCGCACTATTAAAGCTAAAGACGTTTTCACCAAGTTTTCACTTCATATAGCTACCCGTACAGGGTCCGTACCACAAGCGTTCAACCAGTCTTACCTTGACTTTTGACTCGTTCTTGCTACATAAGAGAGAGAGCAAGACAGTAATATTGAAATAAGGTTGCGATTACGATTGTGGTAGCCCTCCAGGCCTCGCGCCTCGCCATCTACGATATATTATGATGAATTATATTTAGTGATAGACAACGGCTCCGTCCTGCTGTGCGACAGACTGCGTTACATTACACACCTACTTGCGGAATATCGGTTAAGGTTCCGACAGAGGTCGGTAGTAGCTCCTCTGTCACGCTTTCTGGTGCGTAATAATCGGCCAAGTGCGAGTCGGACTCGCGCACGAAGGGTTCCGTACTATCGTCTATAATACTACAAAGTTTAGTTCTGTTTATAAAATAACGAGAAATCAACGAAATTCCAAGTAGTAAATTGCAAACTTATAGGTAGGTTTTCGATACACACCCGGGCAGCATAACGACGCTCGCGCGAATACGCGCGGTTATGGCTCGCTCCGTGATGTTACCTCCCCCGCTACCCCGCTAAACCGGCGCTCGCACCGCTTTTAGATGCACGGATTATTTTCATTTTGTGAGTTTTTATGTATTAGATTAGGTATTTATTTTTATAGTTAATATATTTCTAAATATTTACTTACAAATATTCAAGTTTCTACCTGTTAATTAAGATCGAGTAAAAATTGCTTAAAAATTACGTTTGTTGTATGGGAGCCCCCCTTTAATATTTACTTTATAGTAATTTAATTATTTATTTTGAAAGGTAATATACAAGTAAATATTCTGTGAAAATTTGAAGCGTCTACCTGTTACCGTTTTTAATATTGAGCAAAAAAATACGAAAAAAACACGTTTATTGTATGGGGACCCCCCTTAATTTTTTATTTTTTTTTATTTTTAGTATTTGTTGTTATAGCGGCAACGGAAATACATCATTTGTGAAAATTTCAGCTTTCTAGCTATCACGGTTTATGAGATACAGCCTGGAGACAGACAGACAGACAGACAGACAGCGAAGTCTTAGTAATAGGGTCCCGTTTTTACCCTTTGGGTACGGAACCCTAAAAAACAAGATAATATTATAAACACTTACTAAAAAATTCATTTCGATTCAAACATGTATTCATTCAGAAAATGGATTCAAGTACTTTCTAAATTTCAATTTCATGTATTATTCAATATTGCATGAGTCGGTATATCAGAATCATATTTAGGTGGAGGTTTTCTTTATGTTTATATCCAATACCCGATTTAACAAGTCTATTCAATAATCTATGTAAGTATGCGTGAGCGAGACAGAGGTTTTAGTACTTTCAGGGCCATACGGCCTTACCGAAAAACATTACTTTAAGCGATACTTACAACCATACAAGTCAATACAAGTGGCGGGAAGACGCTGGATGCAAGCCGCTTCCAATCGGTCTTTTTGGAAATCCATGGGTGAGGCCTATGTCCAGCAGTGGACTTCTTATGGCTGAGATGATGAAGCGATACTTAACATATTCTGTTAACTTCTGGCTGACACGTAATGACACTTGCGGAAAGAAGACATAGAATTTCAGACGTTGGTTAAAGTTAAGTAATTTTTCGGTAAGGCCCTTAATGCTTATCTAAGGCCGGCGCAGCTATCTCGCTCGCACGTGACTTTGACGCACCTTTTATCTAGATTTAAAATAAATGAAAACACTTTAGAAAATTTGGGAACGTTACTCTCGTGAAAATCGTCTTAAATATTGAGAACACTTTTCATTTTGATAACTGTATATAATGTAAGCTATGCGAATAAACGTTCAAACGTGGAAACTTTGACGTTTGAACGTTTAGGATCAAAATAACAATTATTATTAGTACATCATTTATTTTATTTAAAAAAACATAACAGTGTTCTCGTACAGTGAGATTTACAACATGTACATCTGTCTGTAGAAGATAACAGGTGCGAGCGAGAGAAGTGCGCCTCAGGTTCGCGCACACCATACGAGCACCGCGCGGCAGCGGACAATCCACTTGTAGCCGGTCCACACGACGCGTCGCGTCGACATAGCGCTGTCGCTGCGTCGTTTTACTTACTAATAATCAGTGTTCACACGGTGCGCTGCGTCGATGCAACCACACGACTGAACTGCAGCCCCCGAGACAAAGCGGGCGGGGGTGTACTCATTGCGACGCCGGAACGGCAGCGCTTAGTTGTTTGTGCGTTGATATGGAGGACACACGCAAGCTTATTTCGGGTTACAATATTTTTACAAAATGCTCGCCGCAACTGTGCGTCGCCACTGCGACGACGGAACGTTACGACTGTATCGTAGTAACGCTGCGATGGCGCAGCGCCCGTGTGGCCGTCGCAGCGTTAAAATATTTACATTGCGACGACGCAACGCAACGCGCCGCGTGGACCGGCTCGCTTGTATCGTGACACAAGCATATAGGCATAGTAATAAACTGGTGTCTAAGGTTGGTGTAACAAAAAATCATAAAATATAACTCTTATTATTAGACAAATGATATGAACTAAACATTTCAATTGTTTTTTTTTCCGTTGTTTTCAAAAACGAAACTATTTAATTTTACTCTAATGGAAACTAATGTGGTTTTCGCACATTTTTAATAAAAACTACGAGTGCGAGGCGCGACACCGACCGAGAGTGACGTTTGCGTTGATCCTTTGAAAAATACCACCGAATACGGTTGAAACTATAGTCAAAACAGACGTGAGTAACCCTTAGTTTTTATTTAGAACCTATTCAAGTTTTTGTCTTCAAAAAAACCTGTATTTCAGGCCGATTCTGGATAAGATTTTTGTGGAACGTGTGTTTCTACGTCTACTACTCCCAAAGTCCCGAAACACCACTTTATTACTATATCATGCTTTGATAAAGTATCAGCGGGAAGTAGCGGCACTCCTCAACAACGTGCGAGCGCAATGAGCTCTGATGAGACCCCTTACACGATTCAAATAACTTCGATCTTCAAAATAATTCAAAGCCGCAAAATAGACGTCTCAAAACTTCTCATTTTAAATGAAGCTTTATCGCGGCGACATAGAGTCTTTATATCAAAATGTTTAAGTTCGTCACATGTTGTTCGTTCGCCATATTGTTGGTATGAGTATCGGTCAACCCAGGACACTATAGGGGAGTCATGAGTGCGGGGGAAGAGGGGGGGGGGGAGGGGGGTATATATAAATAAAACGTCCGAGTAACATGTGTCCGTGTGTATGAGAGAGTGGGGTGATCACGCGAGGTAGCTGTATGTGTCCTTCTCCCCCTCGGTGCGCTCCAGATACTCCTTCTCTATCAGGATGTCGATACATTTCTGGAACAAGGTAACAGCATCACTTTACTGTGACATACTGCGTTACACACTCGAACATGATTACAACAAACCTGAACGTTTTAATTTAATGTTGTCTTCCTCTTGACTAATTATAAAAAAATGTACGTAGTTAAACAATAAATATGTTAGTTTATAAAAGGCTCGGACCCCGAAGTCTGACAGAATTGCCAAATAAAAAAACCAGACAAGAGCGAGTCAGACTCGCCCACCGAGAGTACCGTACTAACTAGTAGATAATAGGGGGAAATCATATATTTTTTATATTTACCTTCATAAATCGTAAAATATTTAAAAACCTGTTTTAGCTTGTGCTAATGAAGCTCTTTCATATGATACCTCACATGATACGGTTAAAGCACTTTAAAATTAGGATCCTCCTTCTTTGCATAAAGTGATACCTCCTTGCATATTTTATGTGATTAAATAAAAAATGTACACTTTTCAGATTTGTTCCTTTATGTGTACTATATGACAATGCTTAACCTAAATAAAACAAATATAATGCATTTTAGACAAAGAGGAACAAACAAACGTAATATTAATGTAGCGTGTGACAATAACATTATAAATGAAGTAGAAAGCTCAAAATTTCTTGGATTATATATTGACCGAAAATTGAATTGGAAATCACAAATAGAGCACCTTTCGAAAAGAATAAGTAGCCAAACATATGCCATCGCCAAACTAGCTCGTACTCTAAATATAGAATCTTTACTTAAAGCCTACTATGGGTTAGTTGAATCAATTTTGAGGTACGGGATTATTTTTTGGGGAAATTCAACAAATAAAATTATTATTTTTAAAAGGCAGAAACGCTGTATTCGTTCAATGTTTAAACTCAAAAAAAGAGATAGTTGTAAGCCCTATTTTTTAAAGTATAAAATTCTTACACTTCCGTGTTTATACATTTTAGAAACGGCCCTTTTTGTAACAACAAACCGGGAGCGATTCCCCACACTATCTGATACTACTGTAAGAAATAGGCGCGACCAAGACAAACGGCGCGTACATGAAGGAAAGACAGCACTGATGCAAAATAGCATCGTATGTATGGGTCCTAAAATCTACAATAAGATTCCTAAGTCAATAAGAGACCAGAATAGTAATTTATTTAGAAAAAAGTTGAAGGCATTGTTATTGCAGAAGTGTTATTATTCTATCAATGATTTTTTAAATGACTAATTTTAATTTTATTGAAATTATGTGTATCTTTTATTGCTTCTGCTTTGTCATATTTTATATATTTTTTATTTTTGTTTTAATCTAATAACAAATAATATTTTTTATTTAAATTTTCCGCTTGTGCATGATGCTGTCTACCTGACATTTGTACGCCTAATCGGCACAACATGATTTTAAGCGACTAAATTTAGAGTATCTATTTATAGCATCTTTTATGCACTTGTTGTATAAAATTCTCGTGTTGTATGGAAATAAATTATCTTTATCTTTATCTATACGCTTCTTGCCAAATTTCAAAGTTATAGATCAACGGGAAGTACCCCATAGAGTTTGATTCCCTTGCGTTTTGACAGACAACAAAGTGATCCTATAAGGGTTCCGTTTTTTCCTTTTGAGGTACGGAACCCTAAAAAAATCAAATCGGTTCATAATTGACGGAGTTATGCGAATTGTTGAGTGCATTATTAGCCTCCTTCTTGAAATCGGTAAAAATAGGTTTGCGCTTGACCGCTAACACGCCTGTAGGGCTATTCACAACTTGTCAGAATCGGAATTGGGACCGGGAACTATATATCCATCTCTGTCATTCTGTATAGGAATGACAAAGATGGATATATATACTGAATAGAAGTACTATTTTACTATGGAAATTAACGTGGTTTTCACACATTTTTAAATAAAAACTACGGGTCACTCACGTCTGTTTTGAGCCGAAATATCCGACTATAATAATAGCCTATAATAGACTATACTATAATAATAGCCTATAATAGACTATAATAATAGCCTATAATAGACTATACTAATAGCAAGGCGCGTCACCGACCGAGAGTGACGTGTGTGCTGCTCCTTTGAAAAAGACCGCCGAATGCGGTTGAAACTATAGTCGGATATTTCGGCTCAAAACAGACGTGAGTGACCCGTAGTTTTTATTTAAAAAAGAAGTACTATTGTTAAGCGACCGTTGCGGTCTACGATGAAGCACGTATGCCCAGAAGGAACTTATTCAGTCGCGATTTGAAGACACCCAGATCAAGACTGCACAGCGGTCCGTGTCTCGGGACGTGCCGACAGGGAGAGGGAGGTAGAGGGAGGTAGTACCTTGATAACGGGCACCCTTGGCTTGAACCGCGAGGAGAGCTGGTTGAGCACTTCCACCACGAGGTGCTGGTGCTTCAGGGTCTTGCGCGTCTTCATTATCCGGACGATGGCGGCCTGAGAACACGGACATACGCGCACACGTTAACGTGAGTACACCCTTTTGCTAAAATATTACCAAAGTCGGGCGACAAATGAAATTAAATAGCCTTTTATCTCTTGACTTTTAATTAAGTACCAAATATTATTAAAAGCAGCCAACAAACGGCGCCGCAGAAAACTTGCACCCTCTCTGATGCTGCGCCGGAGCCGGCTTGTGGCAAACACTTAGTTAAGTTAAATTTTAAATCATGTTAATATTTTTAACATTTTGTCACAATAAAAATGTTGTCTATTGTAAATAACCCACTTATCAAAAACTACTGATATATTTAAAAAAATCTATTAAATAAATAAAAAAACTGTTTACCATGTTTCGTCAAGATTGGTTGAAACCCCTGTACCCGAGTACCAACAAACAACCGAAAAGCTTTCGTTCGCTTCGCTCACTAAGTCAATTAAAAATTAACAACCCCCGAAATCCTACGAATTACTACGATGCCACTAGAGAGGGAGGGGGCAAGAGAGAGAGAGAGAGAGAGAGAGAGAGAGAGCGTGCAGATAAGAGTACCTGTATGAGCATCTTCCTGTCCTCCTCTATGTGTTTGTGTGTGGCCTCCTGCTCCACCTTCAGCTCAGTCTTCAGAGGGATGTTGATATTCACACGGAGCTTTTTACTGGAACACAATACAACACCATACCATACAATACAACACCATACCACACAATACATTAGTGTTATGATGTAACATGTTACGTTTACCGCGCACTCGTCCAGACAAGAGGCGAACGTTGACATTATACCACAACCGTCGCTGAACGTAAGGCGAGTTAGCGGTCAGGCACGAGCCTAACTTGGAATAAACAATATATATACTTAGTCTGGCCATAAATACTGTTACAGTTAAAAATAAGAAAGATATTACATTTGAATTTGGAATCTGTCATTTTTATACGATTATTCATTGAGTTTTCTAATTTTGGCGCCAATACATTGTACAATATTTTGCGATATTAAAATGGAGTGGGGTGATAAAGAGATCCGAATCGCTGTGATTGCATTACACTAAGTTGGTATGGAGCCAAATGCAATTTTTAAAACTCTCCATACGCTTGGTATTAGTCAAATGTTTGTGTACCGGGCTATTAATAGGTACAATGAGACCTCCTCTGTTTGTGACAGAAAAAGATCTGGCCGACCACGTAGTGTTCGTACGAAAAAGGTGGTCAAAGCAGTAAGGGAAAGAATTCGAAGAAATCCTGTCCGAAAGCAAAAGATTTTATCTCGGGAGATGAAGATAGCACCCAGAACCATGTCGCGTATTTTAAAAGATGACTTAGGACTTGCAGCCTATAAGAGACGCACTGGTCATTTTTTAACTGATAATTTAAAAAAGAATAGGGTGGTAAAATCGAAACAACTACTGAAGCGGTACGCAAAGGGAGGTCACAGAAAAATTTTGTTTACGGATGAGAAAATCTTTACAATTTGAGCAACATTTTAACAAACAAAATGACCGTATTTATGCTCAAAGCTCTAAGGAAGCTTCCCAATTAGTCGACAGAGTGCAACGTGGGCATTATCTGACTTCAGTGATGGTTTGGTGGGGTGTTAGCTATGAAGGAGTGACTGAGCCATATTTTTGTGAAAAAGGTATCAAAACATCGGCACAAGTGTATCAAAATACCATTCTTGAGAAGGTAGGTAAGCCCCTTAACAACACCATGTTCAATAACCAAGTATGGTCCTTCCAACAAGACTCGGCGCCAGGTCATAAAGCTCGGTCCACGCAGTCTTGGTTGGAAGTGAACGTTTCGGACTTCATCAGAGCTGAAGACTGGCCGTCGTCTAGTCCTGATCTTAATCCGCTGGATTATGATTTATGGTCAGTTTTAGAGAGTATGGCTTGCTCTAAACGCCATGATAATTTGGAGTCCCTAAAACAATCCATACGATTGGCAGTGAAGAATTTTCCCATGGAAAGAGTGCGTGCTTCTATTGATAACTGGCCTCAACGTTTAAAGGACTGTATTGCAGCCAATGGAGACCACTTCGAATAAGCTTTTATATTTTAAATTGTTTTATATTTATGTATTAAACTAACACACTGTAAAAGTAATAAATATTATTTGCAATAAAAAAATAATTTTTTTCTTCGTGACAATATTTATGGCAAGACTAGGTATATATATATATGTATATATATATATATATAAATGTCGTGGTGTGCGTGACTCACTTCTTGTACGGGAGGTAGAGCTCCACCAGCGAGGAGTCGGTGAGGTCCGCCTCCTCCTCCGCGCACACCAGCAGCTTGGCCTTCAGCAGGATCTGGAGCACCTGCGCACACGCACGCGGATATACACACACGTACACAAGTTAACAGGGTAATAAGTTTAGATAGACTAACACGTTACGGAAGCTTGTATAGGAAGTTGCGACAGACTAACATGTTTCTATTTTGTCTTCTAAGTTTCTATAGTTGGATTCTACAAATAATCGAATTGTTATAAAATGTAACAAAATAAAATATGAGCACGTCCGCTTGCAGACTGAATACAATGTCTTAAAGCAATAATAACGATCTCTTTGTATCATTATGTATTGTAGGAAATAAACGACTTGATTTGATTCGGCAGCCTACCAAGCTTCGGTAGCCCAGCAAGTTCGTACGAGCTGGCTAGTGTAGTGTAGTGCAATGCAGTGTAGTGTAGTGTAGTGTAGTGTAGTGTAGTGCAGCGAACGCACCTGTATGAGGAAGTCTCCCTTGATGCCGGTGTGGTGCTCCAGCTGGCGCACCGTCCACGAGGTGTTGTCGTTGTACTGCAGCAGCACCGCCATCTGGAACGTGCTCGCCTGCAGCGTGTACCTGCGACACGCACGCAACACCACTCACATACATACATACATACACTCACATCTACTCACACATTATCAAAGGGAGCCTATTCGTGAGGCTACGGTATCTGTCTGTCTGTCTGTCCTGCACTTGGCGGCTGTATCTTTTAAACCGTGATAGATAGGATGTTGAAATTTTCACAGAATACAGAATTAATATAATTAATCAACGAATACTAAAAGCTGGTCAAGCGCGAGACGAGCATGCGCATAAAATATATTTTTTAATAATAATGGGAAATTATTGTGCGAGAACTGCTAAATAAAACCTCCTGTTGATCTCACGAATAAGAAACCAAGTACGACAAGTGATCGTGTCGTTCACAGTCGACGTTATGTGGATACAATAAAGTAAACGGTGCGGTAGTGTTACAATCTCTTTGGAGAAAAAACTGGACAAGTGCGAGTCAGACTCGCCCACCGAGGGTTCCGTACAAACTAGTAGATAAATCATATATTTTTTTTATATTTTCCTTCTATAAACCGAAAAACATACATCGTAAAAATATGTATAACCCAGTTTTAGCTTATGCTAATGAAGCTCTTTCATATGATACCCCACATGATACGGTTAAAGAACTTTAAAATTTGGACCTTCATTCCATGCATAAAGACACAACTTTTTCGTGATTAAATAAAAAATGTCCAGTTTTCGGATTTTTTCCTATATGTGTACTTTAACACAATGCTTCTTGCCAAATTTCATTGTTCTAGGTCAACCGGAAGTACCCCATAGGTTTTTATTCCCTTGTGAGTGTCGAAATGTGCGTTTTTTACGACATATTCGGCTGTAACATTTTTTATGAAAACAGAAATTTGATTTTTTTTTTCTGCATCAAGATACTATGGATCTGCGTATATGGTTTTAATTTCAACTCGATACGCGCTCCCGAGATAAAAGTCTTGACACCCGACGGACGAACTGACGGACAGACAGACGAACAACATAGTGATCCTATAAGGGTTCCGTTTTTTTCCTTTTGAGGTACGGAACCCTAAAAACAGCTACTAGGTGTTGTTTGTGATGTGAATGCTAAAACACGGTCGTGTTGCAGAGCCAGTTTAGGTTGCGGCCCGAGTGTTGCGACGAGTAGAAGTAACACGAGTGAGTGAGTGAGTGTATGAGTGAGTGACTCGCCTGTTCTTGAAGCAGTTGGTGACGAGCTCGCCCTTGCTCATGTTGTAGAGCCAGTTGAGCTTGCGGCCCGAGTGCTGCGACGAGTAGAAGCTGGTGAACCGGTGTACGGACCGCTCCAACTGAAACACCATACGTTCCCTCACGTCACATCACTACCTTACAGCACATCACTACGTGGGAAGCGAGTGCTGGATATCAACGACGGTCACGTGACATGAGAGATCCCACACACGGGCAGCATTATCGATAACTATCAAATTAGAAATTTTCTAAACTCCCGGATAACTTTCCAGGATTTTTTTCTGCACCAAATGACTAGACTTTTTTTATATAAGATAAGAGTTACGATTGACCACCAACTCGCCTGATGTTGGTGGTCAATCGATTGATGCGATGGTGTGGCCGAGGATGGAGCTCGTCGATCTAGAAGATATTCACTCTAGCCTTGAAAATTACAAGATTCATGCTCTCAGGTAACAGATGCCGGCAAAGAATTCCATTCCAATCTATACATCTATATATATATATACTTGTATAAAAAATAAGATTGTGACGGGTCAAAATCTGTACATTATTTCTAAAAAAAATATTGGAGGATGCATCACTATCGAGCCCAATCGCACATCGGGTAGTGGTTCTAATTAAGTTTCCAAGATTCGTGCCGAACACGCAATACTCGTACACTGCAAGTTAAAAGCTTGTAATAAAGTCCGTCGCTGTGCTCACCTCTGTGGGCAGCTGGAAGGAGGAGGACTGCTGGAACGGCCACGACCCTGACGACAACACCTGCACAACACAACACGTACACGTCACACATCAACACCTTACATAATATGACAATACGGAATATGCAGCATTTATTTATATTTTCTCATAAAAAAGCTAACCACTAATAGATCCGTTCCACAAAAACTAAATTAAAATACCTTCAAAAATAAAAAAGTTACATAATATTATAATTTCTTGATTAATTAATTTACAGTCGTTTTGACTAATAATCTCTTAAGAAAATAATCGTGAACCTTCTAAAAGGCCACATTCAATGTTTGACGCAGTCAAAGTTACCTACATTGACAGTACCTACTTGAAATAAATTATAATAAATGTTTTAAGTGCTTAATAATATAACTCTAATAGCAAACGGAGCTCTATTACATGAGGAAGAGAGCTCTGTTTTCTATAACATAGTTATACATATCATTGCATTTTGACTCTGCGTCAAACATTTGACGCAGTCAAAGTTACCCACGTTGTCAGTACTATATGTGCTTGGTGATAAATGAAATGGTGCATCGTGCACATTCAAGCCAGGAGTGACAGCGAGGTCGCGCCTCGCCCGGACCAGTACACTCTCAGTTACTCACACGCGACATCCGACCGATGTCCACATAACCAGTACGATATCTATGTTGTGTTAACATATAATGAAGTATAATGTGTTTGTTTGTGTAAGTATTAAAGGCCTTTTACGATTTCTCGGGCCCTGTCTATCGGATGCCTGTCTGGGAAGTATGGAGATCGGTCCACCCTGTCTCATATTATACCACCCTGTCCCTGCCGACAGGGCACGATAAATCGGGTAGTGTAGTCCTTTTACGTAAATATATGAATAACGGCAGGAATTTAAAGGCATTTTACTAATGCAGTATGCCATACCTCGTAACATACGATATCAGGTAAAATATTACGTATAGTATTATATAGTATACCTGTATACTGAAGTCGATGTGTAGCGGCTGCTCGGAACTATTGCTCATGTGTTTCCTGAAGTTTTCGTTCAGATCCTTTGACACGCCGATATCCTGCGAACAGATGTCAAACAATCATTTACATCTTACATTCCAACATTGATTTTTTTTCCAGCACATTATACAGTGTACGACATCTCGCTGCATGTTATATTTTTAATCTCACTGGCGTCTAATACGACGTTGAAAATACAAAAATATAAACATTGTGTGAATTTAGGAACTCTTAATAGTAATGCTGTTTATAAAATTATTTTTCACACCACCTGCCCAATAATGTTCCTGTTTATATCATGTACAGAGGGTCCAAAGTACTACATTTACGCCCTTGGGCTGTAATGTTGTATGGGATTTCATTATAACACACTGTGATATAATGTGATTTAAATTTAAAATCTAAGCCTACTAGATTGTCAGAGACCAATCAGAGATGAATACTTAAACCGGTTCATAACAAAAAGAATTCACTCGAATCGGCAATCGAATAATCGAACTGGCAACCGAGAATTGAACATAAAAAAGAAATAAAACAGGCACGAATACTGCATCCAAAGGGGATGAAATATGCTACAACTGAAACATTGTAAATTTTTTGATAATGTACTACGGTTGTTTTTTATATCTTTACTGTGGGAAACTTTAGCTTGGCCACCGATTCCGCTAGTTTTAAACGACGTTTACGGTCTACGATGGAGCGCGCTTGTCTAGAAAAACTATTTTACTTGCGATTGCGACGTCCTAATGCATAATGTAAGTATAATAATGTCAATCAAAGAAAATCCATTCAGGTATAGTTCCCGTCACGTGAAAAGAACGCTGAATTGTTCGTAAGCGCGAACAAACCAGCGTTCTTTTTACGTGACGGGAACTATAGCGTATGCTATAATTTTTGAAGTTTGTACGTTAAAAATAACAACAAAGCGCCCTGTTTTGTTAAATAATGTAGATTCAAAACCATTTCTTTCTATTATCACGCAGTAGGTGTGAAAAGTAGAGTATGTACCACGGGGATAAAGGTGTTTTTGTTTTGGGCGACCTTGAATCCCTCGTTACACATCGGATTCTAGTCTTAAATCCCACGCTACGCTCGGGTGTTAACCCTAGAATCCTACGTTACACTCGGGATTGAATATGTCGCCCGTGACATAAAACACTACTTTATCCCCTTGGTGCATAATCTACTATAAAATTATAAAACAGAATAAATGTTATTAATACATACCTGGAACATCCGCTGCAGTTTGCTCGTGTACTCGAAGCCGCACGCCTGTTTCAGTTTTGAGATCATGGAAGCCTGGAGAACATACAAAACTAACATTAATATTTTATGTAATACTGTCACCGTGGGTAACTTTGACTCCGTGTCAAACATTGTACCTACATAGCTTCTTTAAAAGGTTCTTGTTTTTTTTTCCAAAAGTACTAATCTTTTGGGGGAAAAAATCAAGAACCTTCGTAAAAGCTGTACAAAGATTGACACAGGTCTAAGTTACCCACGTTGACAGTACGCTACTACAATTAGTAGTTAATGTTACATTTACAGAAACAATTATGTTTGTACGTGACATTATTTACTTTTGGCTGGAAAGCATTGAAAGAATGATTTTTGTTGCAACTATATAACATTCTTATGGTGTTTTAGGGTGACGAGGACCGTGCATTGCAACACAATATTTCATGGTACGAAGTGCGTAGTTGGCACGGTAGACGGTAGGTGGTAGGTAAGGTAGGAAGTGGGTAATATGTATATCAGGCAGCGTGTAGACGTGTAAGACAGGCGGTGGCGGCGTACCTCGGCGTCGTCGCTGGCGGACATGTGCTGCACCAGTCGCTTGGCGAGCATCTTGCTGTAGAACTTCTGGAACACGTCCTTGTCCTCGATGTACTTGAACACGACCATCTGAAACAGAGCACCGCCGCTACATGTAGATAACACTTCACACTCGCGCCTCACTACTGTACTGTACTGCACTAGGACTAGGACTGGGACTCCCTTCCTCGGGGATGATCCTGTGCACATATTTTTTTTACGCAAAATAGATCTACTGACCACCGACTTGCTTAATGTTAAGCGACGGTGTGGCCGAGGATGGAGCTCGTCGATCTAGAAGATATCTATTCACTTAAGCTTTGAAAATTACAAGATTGTAATTCTTTGTAATTTAATTCATCAATCAAAAATTCAAACCGGCCGGGAATCGAACCTGGAGCCTATAGCTCCCAAGACAACCGCGCCATTATTAAGCCCAACAGGTCACGTCACAATGGAAACAGTAAGTAAATTCACGCAATAATTGCAATTGGAATAATCTGTCATTCCAAAATATTCTAACTAGTACCCATAATATACGAAATACTTTGATATTTGAATATAAAATATGTGCCGCAATGTTGGATTCGGCTCGAAGGACTAAAATGAATGCAAGTAAAACTTTAGTTATTGTACACACAGCGAAAAGTTCCTGGAAGCATTTATTTGGGTTCGTACGGCGTCTCTACGTGTCACCGTACCAAATAGGACAACTTCCAATAGGATTTATCGACTCCGAAATTATTGTTATGCGTTCTATAGTAAATAGACTTTAACAATATCAGAAGTGGTATCATCAATCAATGCATTTATAAAAGCTCCATCTAGCCGTTTTAGTAAGTATTAAATTGAAGGTGATTTGATAAAGTTAGTGAGGGATACGGATGCAAGCCTCGCACGGTGAGGTGTATGTCCAGCGGTGGTCGTGTCTAGTAGGTGGGAGGTGGTGTACTGACCACTTGGTTGAGCGTGTCCTCCAGCTCCGCCTCCTCCGGGTTCTTGCTGCTCTTCTTGAGCAGCAGGTCGCAGTACTTGGCGAGCAGCTCGGGGCTGCGCGACGAAGAGTTGGCGGCGCGTGTCACCGCGTTACCTGCGCACGCGCACACGCATTTAACACACGCTCGTCATCATTATATAACGTTAGAATACATAAAAACACACGACAAAAAAAAACGGCTGAACCGATTTCGATGAAACATAGCTAATAACACTCTCGATGTTATCTTCTTCCTATCAAATAGAAAACTAGAATAAAATCGGTCCATCCGTTAGAGAGCTACGATAGACAGACACACAGATACTCAGATACATACGTCAAACCTATAACACCCCTCTTTTTGGGTCGGGGGTTGAAAATAAATACGAACGAAACGTCTTCGAAAGACGTATTTCATATTTGTATCTGTAGCGTACGAAGAAATGTCTTTAAGCGGTGTACATAATATAGTGTTCTTTAAAAAAACACGCCTTGTGCGGCCACGAACCCGGACAGGACGCGACCAACGCCAGCGCGTTACACTTCCCTCTCGCTCACTCCAGCGGCGCGCGTCACGGGACAGAGAGAGACGGTGCTACTTACTGTTGATGAACCTGCCGCACGCCTTGTCGAGTGCGGCCACGAACCCGGAGTCGTTGTTGAACGCGACCAACACCAGCGCGTTGTACTTCTTGTGAACTTCCAGGATTGTCGATACGTATACTTTGGGATCCTGCAAATATAAAGCGAATCATAAACAAACTACCTTCATTTTACAAAACATTGTAACAATTTATAATGTACATAAGTAGAACAAGTTTAAAATATCATAAACAAAATGAAATTTAATAAAAAAAACAGTCCTCACCGACGTGTAAAAAATTAAACAACAAACTAAAACACATTTTTGAGATAAAAATCACCAGATCCCCTTAGATTTAGGAATTGATCCTACCAAATGTCGTCCAATAGCAGTTAGGTGACACCGGTGCAGGCGTTCCGAATCATTTCGTGTTGATGATTCTATTTACTATCGATTCCGATACATGTATGATGTATGCGTGTGAATGTGTGCGTGTAGGTACACGTACCGTGTGCGCCTGCAGGCCGCACTTGTCGATGTGTGCGAGTCCCTGCGCGTGTAGTGTACACGTACCGTGTGCGCCTGCAGGCCGCACTTGTCGATGTGTGCGAGTCCCTGCGCGTGTGTGCGTGTAGTGTACACGTACCGTGTGCGCCTGCAGGCCGCACTTGTCGATGTGTGCGAGTCCCTGCGCGTGTGTGCGTGTAGTGTACACGTACCGTGTGCGCCTGCAGGCCGCACTTGTCGATGTGTGCGAGTCCCTGCGCGTGGTGCGTGTAGTGTACACGTACCGTGTGCGCCTGCAGGCCGCACTTGTCGATGTGTGCGAGTCCCTGCGCGTGTGTGCGTGTAGTGTACACGTACCGTGTGCGCCTGCAGGCCGCACTTGTCGATGTGTGCGAGTCCCTGCGCGTGTATGTGCGCCTCCAGCAGCCGGCGCAGCTCCCCGAGCCCGTCCGGGATGCGCGCCACTAACACGTACATGCGCCCGAGGTCGCTGTTCTTGTCGCCGTCCAGCAGTTTCTGACAACACACACACACATTACACCGTTACACACAACATATAACTTAATGTGAATTGTGAAATAACGAATATCATTTCCGCGAAAACGAAATTATTTTTTTCAAAAGACACTATCGAGATTCTGAAAACTCATTTGACAACTCGCCTGATAACCACTCGCCGAACCATTGTAATACGAAAGTTTATGTGTATAATAAAAATATGGCTAACGATCTAACATAATAATTGATACATCTGAACAGATAACCGAACCTTTGTAAATAAGAAGCCTAACGAACCTGACCTAATAACTGTTCGGCAGCTGATGGCTAACTAACTCAAGGAACCGGCGACTCGAGTCAAGTGAAACATCTCAAATCAGACAGTTCTATGAAACTGATCCTGGCAAGTAACATTCAAACAAATGTAGATCGGTTGCCCGTGTTCATGTTCACACGTGTCTCTTACTTTAACAGGTTCGTAACATGAATGTGGGTGTGAGGAGTGCCGTTACCTGGAACTCGTGGTGGAATATCTCGAGGTGTTTCTCTATGAGCACGCGGTCGCAGGTCTTGGCGAGCCGCTCCATCGTGGTCTCGTGCAGGTACACCTGCACACGACGCTGTTCCTCCTGCAGACGCTGCTCCGCCTGAATCACGGACAGACAGACAGACACAATTATAAAATAATGAATATAAAAAAATATATTTGAATTTGAGTTTATGTCAAAATTTCCTGTAATATTTGTCTTCACTAAATCTCGTCACTGATCCTTCTCTCCGTTGTTGGAGGAATGGACTTCAGAGACAACAGCCAAAGATAAAAAAGTCTGTTGAAGTTTGTGTCAAACAGGGTTTATGTCACTTTATGCAACTGTTTCTCTCTCTTCATCAGAGGAATATGGCGTCGCACGTCATGCAGTTGCCAGTGTCAAGTGATTATTTGCAACCGTTTCATACATGTTGTGAGCTTGTATGAAGGTGCGCAGGCAGGTAGGCTGGTGTGATGTGGTGGTAGAGTAGATACCTTGATCATGTACTCGGTGACGGGGTTGTTCCTGAGGAAGTCCGTGCTCTCCCTGGTGTAGAACCGCTCCGTGTCGTCGAGGAACACCGCCTCGAAGGTGTCTTTGTACACGGCGAGGTTCTGTCCGCGCGCCGACGGCTCCTCCTCGTTCAGCCCGAGCGCCACGTAGCAGTTGATCACCTGTCGGGGGGTGGCGATACAGGATCCAGGGCAGAACAAGTTCAGATCAATAAAAACATAACAATACTCTAGATCGAATCCCCTTTCGAACGAAAAAAACTAGATCGAAATCGGTACATCCGTTTGAGAGGTCCGATGCCACAGACAGACACACAGATACACAGCCCTCTTCAGAGTGGAGGGTTACAATCAATAATGAACTGATGTGGACAGACGACATCATACAAGTGGCTGCGGCCTGCATGCACAGTGGTATACTGACCCCGGAGACGAGCCTGGTGTTGATGGTCTCTCCGTTCCTCTCGCGCTCGATGAGTTTGAGCACCGCGTTGGTGACCTGCTTGTTGAGCCGCTGGAACAGGTGGTCGCGCCACGTCACCAGCGCCAGCTGGTAGATCTCGTAGATACCCTGCAACCCACGTACACTCAACACTTACTCTCATATATATATACACCTGTCTCATGGATGTATCGTCTATGCGTTTTATCGTATTCGTTTATATCTATGCGCGATGTACCAGAAGGAAATGGAGGGCCTTCTGGTACATCGTGCGCAAATCATTTAGAGATGTGTTCTGACACAAAGGACGTGTCCCTCGAGCCAGACAGAGACAGACATATTTTTATTTGCGACATAAACAACCACAACACATAAACACATACATACAAATAAACAAAAATAATCGGCCAAGTGCGAGTCGGACTCGCGCACGAAGGGTTCCGTACTATCATCTATAATACTACAAAGTTTAGTTCTGTTTATAAAATAACGAGAAATCAACGAAATTCCAAGTAGTAAATTGCAAACTTATAGGTAGGTTTCCGATACACATCCGGGCAGCATGACGACGCTCGCGCGAGTACGCGCGGCTATGGCTCGCTCCGTGATGTTACCTCCCCCGCTACCCCGCTAAACCGGCGCTCGCACCGCGTTTAGATGCACGGATTATTTTCATTTTGTGAGTTTTTATGTATTAGATTAGGTATTTATTTTTATAGTTAATATATTTCTAAATATTTACTTACAAATATTCAAGTTTCTACCTGTTAATTGAGATCGAGTAAAAATTGCTTAAAAATAATCGGCCAAGTGCGAGTCGGACTCGCGCACGTAGGGTTCCGTACTATCATCTATAATACTACAAAGTTTAGTTCTGTTTATAAAATAACGAGAAATCGACGAAATTCCAAGTAGTAAATTGCAAACTTATAGGTAGGTTTTCGATACACATCCGGGCAGCATAACGACGCTCGCGCGAATACGCGCGGCTATGGCTCGCTCCGTGATTTTACCTCCCCCGCTACCCGCGCGGCCGTTGGTTAGCAACTGCCTCGCGCTCGCGCCACCACCACACCGCGGCGCGGCGCTCGCACCGCGTTTAGATGCACGGATTATTTTCATTTTGTGAGTTTTTATGTATTAGATTAGGTATTTATTTTTATAGTTAATATATTTCTAATATTTACTTACAAATATTCAAGTTTCTACCTGTTAATTAAGATCGAGTAAAAATTGCTTAAAAATTACGTTTGTTGTATGGGAGCCCCCCTTTAATATTTACTTTATTGTTATTTAATTATTTATTTTGAAAGGTAATATACAAGTAAATATTCTGTGAAAATTTGAAGCGTCTACCTGTTACCGTTTTTAATATTGAGCAAAAAAATACGAAAAAAACATATTTATTGTATGGGGACCCCCCTTAATATATATATTTTTTTAATTTTTAGTATTTGTTGTTATAGCGGCAACGGAAATACATCATTTGTGAAAATTTCAGCTTTCTAGCTATCACGGTTTATGAGATACAGCCTGGAGACAGACAGACAGACAGACAGACAGACAGACAGACAGACAGACAGCGAAGTCTTAGTAATAGGGTCCCGTTTTTACCCTTTGGGTACGGAACCCTAATTACGTTTGTTGTATGGGAGCCCCCCTTTAATATTTACTTTATAGTTATTTAATTATTTATTTTGAAAGGTAATATACAAGTAAGTATTCTGTGAAAATTTGAAGCGTCTACCTGTTACCGTTTTTAATATTGAGCAAAAAAATACGAAAAAAACACGTTTATTGTATGGGGACCCCCCTTAATATTTAATTTTTTTTAATTTTTAGTATTTGTTGTTATAGCGGCAACGGAAATACATCATTTGTGAAAATTTCAGCTTTCTAGCTATCACGGTTTATGAGATACAGCCTGGAGACAGACAGACAGACAGACAGACAGACAGACAGACAGACAGACAGACAGACAGACAGACAGACAGACAGCGAAGTCTTAGTAATAGGGTCCCGTTTTTACCCTTTGGGTACGGAACCCTAAAAACTAGTCGTTTGTCTCGCGCCGGTTCCAACTAAGTATTAGCTGGTTCAACTAACCAGCGCTGGTCTTCCGCTGGGACCGGTGTGACGTCACGCAAGTACGCTCACTATACTTACCAACATTTAATAAAGAAAATTGTAAAACATAAAAACTTTGGCGAGACAACCGCGGTCATTCCAATAAAATAAAAGAGAAATGATTTAGAGTGTCGTGAAAGAATGCACTGAGATGCTCACCTTCCGCCCCTCCTCGCACTCCCGCTTGACCCAGTGCCGGTTGAGGTAGGCGCAGACTCCGTTGAGCACGCGTGAGGAGAACTGGTACTCCTCCCACTGCACCGTGTAGAACGCGAGCACGTCCTCGCCCATCAGCTCGGCGCCGTTCTACGCACGTCACGTCACGTCACGCTCCGTTACAACATTACATCGGCATAACTCCTTACCTTCCAGTAAAGCGGCGGTCATTTTACTTGAAGCTTCTATGGAGTTTTGCCGACAATGTGATAATACATTTCACCGCTTTATTTCACTTGCCCACACTCACGCACTTGCTCGAGCACTTCATGAATATAACACCACCATTTTTAATCCACTTCAAAAAGGATATTATTACACCATCAACCTTCGCAATAACACGAGTATAGGAAAACAAAACAAAGCGACAACATGATGTGTCTCCGCGGCTCCGCGGCTCCGCGGCGCCGCCGCCAGTACTCGTGTGATACAGAGCGAGGCAATGTGAGTAGAACGCTACGCCGTAATAACAAGAGCGGGATTTTTCATAGAGAAAAAATCTATGAAGATATATCAAATGTTGATTCAAGTCGAAATGTATGAAACGGGTGCGAAATTCTGTTCAAATTTGACCATTCGATATCACTCCAGATACCATTGTTGAATTGATTCTTTTGTTCGCCCTACGGGCAGGCTAAGTGTTTGGCCATACTGCCTTTGTCAACTCGTTCATCAAAAAATCGTTCAATTTTTATATCCATCTTTCAGTTTCGTTAATCGTAATGGTACAACACCAAGGAAACAACGAAATAATATTTGTTTGGCAAACTTCGAAGAAAGTTTATGTCTGAATTTTCTATAATATTTGTTTGTTCCGTTTGTTGTTGGAAGAATAGACTTTAGAGACAACAGCCAAAGAAAAAAAATCTGTTGAAGTTGTGAAACAGTAATATGTAAGTGTTTCATAGGTGTTGTGAGTTAGTATTAGTTTGCGCTAGGTGTGGGTGGGACCCCCCGGCGGCCAGCACGAGCAGACCTGCAGCAGGTTGATGAGGTAGAGCCGCAGGAACTCCTTCAGCCGCTTGTACAGCTCCAGCCCGACGAGCTGCGCGCCGCCCTGCACCTGGCCGCTCTGCAACACACAACACACAAGCTCACATTTGGAATCACTCGCTCGACTCTTCGCATACGTAAACGTTTAACATTCGACCGAAATCAGATAATTTAATTCAATAATCACATAACTCAGGAACGCAACGAGTCCTAATCCTAACCACTCGAATGTTTATCTGTGAAACAACATGACACCACGTGTGAATTTCACGTGTGATTTTAATCGCATGCGAAATAGAAATTCATGGGAGCGAAGTCCCACCCACGCGCGGTACTTTTTACTACACGCAACTCTTGCTAACAGAGTGCGTACGCTGGGTTATATTTGTTGTATTGGGTATGTATATTTCTATATTACCTCCTACAGCCCAAACGGCTTGACCGATTTTGATGTGCGAGGTCGTTAGATTCGTCTTCACTCCCTGAGTGTCATAGGCATCATATTTTTTTTTTAATAATAATAATACATTTCTCGCAAAAGAAAGTGTTTTTCGTTACCTCCAACGAACTTTTTCGTAATAAATGATTTTTTTTAAATGCACGTTATAATCTTTTACAGCGATTTTACTCATGCTTTCTCACAAAAAAAAACGTGTACTCAACATCATATCAAGAGTGTCAAACCCGTAATAAGCGACGTAATGATAGTGCGCCGTTATGTAAGCAAGCTGAGTGAAGGCGGTCACCTGTTTCTTGGCTCCGAAGGAGTTCTTCACTGTGACCCTGGAGCTGGAGGCGGCGCTCTGGTGGTGCACCGACGTGCAGTAGTTATACACGTGACTGCGCACTACTTGACAGGAAACCATATACACACAACGATGACTACTCACTCATCTCCAGTCTCACTTATAAACGCAACTTCAAATCTTGTTCACTCAACTTGTCACATTCTGTGAGACGGGAACTGTCACGCGCGAGAACGGAACAAAACACTGTTCAACTAATATGAGCTTATTCAGCGTTTATGAGTAAAGCGGCTGATATTTATAGTTTAAATATCTGATACAACCAACTTCAAAATATACAATTCCGTATACTTGGATAACATATTTTTTCCAGTTATTTTGTTTATGTAAAAGTACTGAACCGATTTTGATAAAATTTATTATTACCTACCAAACAAAAAAAAGAACCATCAAAATCAACAAACAAATGTGGAAGCATGATGCCAAAATCAAGGGAAAAAAAAAAAACAACAAACAAAATTATAATATTAATGGTATTACATACAAAACGGACACTCTGCCTCCCGCCAGTCTCGGGTTCTTCACCCGCACCCGGCATCGCAGTTTCGCCGTTTCATTTATTTGAAGGAGTTTGCCTGCACGGCACATTCATTTTGTCAGTCGAAGCGAGCGTTGCGTGCTTCGACCGTTCGAGCTCCCAATTGAAGTGACGAGCGACCGGCAACTAGACGACCGCTCTAACTTCATACAAGTGTGTGTTACGTACTACGTAATAACGCACCGTTGTATGGAGTGTCCGACGTGAGCCCTTATCAAAGATCACCCAATGAAACCATGGTAACAGAGGATAGGACTGACCTGACGAACTACTCGCTTTCTGAACTACAGGACCAAGGCTCGAGGACCGACCCGGCTGATGTGGATGTCGTCATCAGGGCCCTTATTACGTATGACCATCGCCCGCGTTACGTGAACGTGACGTGGGTGCGTTGCCAATAAAAATTACACTTCAAGTTTAAGAAGCCAAAGACTAATTTTCATTGTAGATGCACCCACGTCAAGTTTACGTAACGCGGCCGATGGTTATACGGGATATGGGCCCTGGAACGATACCGCTGTCAAAAAAAAGTTTGAGATAAAGTTACATTGGTCGCTGTGTTTCGTAATAAAAATTCTAGTGGAATTTTCGCCTTATAAATTGCCTCAGCTCTAAGACATTGGTTGGCGTTTGAACTTGAGCGCTATAACAAATTGTACAAAGTTGAATCGGAACTCGGGGCCTGGCTGGAGTGTGACGTCTGCATCTATCTAGCCACGGCCAGGAGGCGGGTCACTGTATCGTCGTGTGTAAAGGATACGTGTAGAGGTCCATGTATCTCTTCTTGGACATGTGCTGCCGCTTGTACACCTGCTCGATGCCGTCCTGCAGGTCGCCCCATATCTGGAACGGGAACAAGACACGCACATTCAATAACATACATCACTCATTTGGTATTCTTGGCTCCCGCACTCCCGCACTCCCGCACCACAGTTATATAAACTAGTATACTTAGGAGAAATAGAAACGAATTCGAGCAAGTCAAATTCAAACAAATGTATTTCGGGTTATTACAGGTGACCCTCCCCACGTCTATACGCCCGTCCGGATTACCGCGATCGCCTTAGCGTTAGTCCGGATTAACGAGCCTCTGATATGATATGATATGATATTATTTATTCATAATTATAATAAATTACATGTCAGTTAATCAGAATTAAAATTAGCATTACAAGTGCACAATTAATGTCATAAAATAATAATAACAATAATGTCGACACTCCTTCATAATATCATATGGTATTAATGTAATATGTCAACAGAAAAATATCAAATTGTAAAAATAAAATAAAATCATAGTAAATATTCGAAAATAAATTAAAAATGTCAATGTAAATATAATTTTAAATGTCATAATATAGATGCAAAATCCAATATAGGCCTGTCCTACAATAGAAATAAAATAATACAAAAAATTATTAAATACACTAGTGTGTGTTTAATCACATATTACATTGACCGCATCTTGTTAAGTGAGTGTATATTTGCATGTGTGAGTGACCTCTAAGCCGCACCAGGAAGTCCTCGCGCTGGTTTTGTCACTGGATTACCTTCCGTTCACGCATCAGATACTTACAACTTGGTTTATTTTTAATTAAGGAAAATAAGTGGCAATGACCGTGTCGAGACACGCATATGGTACGGTTCCGTACCTATTGCTATAATCTAAAAGTAAACAACTTGACGAGTATCGTCTGTTTAGACCACTTTGTAAAAGGGTCAATGACCTTTGAACTATAACGACTTTTTATTTTAAGAGTTTTTCGGGTTCGGTACCTCAAAAGGAAAAAGCGGAACCCTTATAGGATCACTTTGTTATCCGTCTGTCAAGACCTGTATCTCGGGAACGCGTGAAGGTATCGTGTTGAAATTCAAACCATATACGCAGATCCATAGTCTCTTGCTGCAGAAATAAAAATAAAATTTCACAGTTTTTGTAAAAAAGAAAGTTACCGCCGAATATGTCGTAAGTAAAAATCGCCTTCCCGTTGACCTAGAACTATGAAATTTGGCAAGAAGCATCGTGTTCTCTAACACGATGCTTCTTGCCAAATTTCATAGTTACTAGTTACTCCTAAATAGAAAAATATCTGAAAACTGTTTTTTTTTATTTAATCACAAAAAATAGTGTCTTTATGCAAGGAATGAGGGTCCAAATTTTAAAGTGGATTAACCGTATCATGTGGGGTATCATATAGAAGAGCTTCATTAGCACAAGCTAACACAGGGTTTTCAATATTTTTACGATGTTTAATTTGTGGTTTATGAATAACTAAAAATATAAAATAAATATTTCCATCGTGTGATCATGATCGACCCAAAAACCTAATAAAATATATCAAAACTAATCATCAAAACGATACATCCCAGAAATATCACGAAAATGCAAATTTTAAGCACACACACACACACATACACACTGGCACATATCCAAATATTATAATTCATAATATAACATAGGAAATCATACTTTATGCTTAGAGATGTAGAGTTGTGATTGCGTTGGCGCGACGCGAGAGAAAGTTTTTGCATCGCTAGTCAAGTGTTTATTGAATATTATTCTTGTGATCGATAGAGAATTATACACTCGATACATTTCGTGGGTTCACTTCACATTTTCCTGATTCCCGCGCGGTTTTACTAAGATTTTCCTCACCCCTAAATTATTTCCTAGTGTTTTCCAGACTACGTTGCACATTGCAAGTAAGCCTAGTACCTATCAATCCTGCCAAATTTTTTGCGTCTATCGAACTCACCGTATAGACAGACAGACAAAAAATGCTGTTTTTGCTTCTGTATCGACATTAATGCATCCAATAAAAAAACGTTTTTAGGGTTCCGTACCCAAAGGGTAAAAACGGGACCCTATTACTAAGACTTCGCTGTCTGTCTGTCTGTCTGTCTGTCTGTCTGTCTGTCTGTCTGTCTGTCTGTCTGTCTGTCTCCAGGCTGTATCTCATAAACCGTGATAGCTAGAGAGCTGAAATTTTCACAAATGATGTATTTCCGTTGCCGCTATAACAACAAATACTAAAAATTAAAAAAAAATATATATTAAGGGGCTTATTTATTTATTAATTATTATTATTATTATTATTTATTAAAAAAAATATTAATTCCGTTGCCGCTATAACAACAAATATTAAATAAAAAAAAAAAAATAAAAAAAAAAAAAAAAAATATTAATAAAAAAATATTAATTAAATATTAATTAAAAATACGAAAAAAACACGTTTATTGTATGGGGACCCCCATACAATAAACGTGTTTTTTTTTTCGTATTTTTTTGCTCAATATTAAAAACGGTAACAGGTAGACGCTTCAAATTTTCACAGAATATTTACTTGTATATTACCTTTCAAAATAAATCATTAAATAACAATAAAGTAAATATTAAAGGGGGGCTCCCATACAACAAACGTAATTTTTAAGCAATTTTTACTCGATCTTAATTAACAGGCAGAAACTTGAATATTTGTAAGTAAATATTTAGAAATATATTAACTATAAAAATAAATACCTAATCTAATACATAAAAACTCACAAAATGAAAATAATCCGTGCATCTAAACGCGGTGCGAGCGCCGCGCCGCGGTGTGGTGGTGGCGCGAGCGCAAGGCGGTTGCTAAGCAACGGCCGCGCGGGTAGCGGGGGAGGTAACATCACGGAGCGAGCCATAAAAATAAAAATTCGCATTTCGCGCGAGCGTCGTCATGCTGCCCGGATGTGTATCGAAAACCTACCTATAAGTTTGCAATTTACTACTTGGAATTTCGTTGATTTCTCGTTATTTTATACGATTTTCTATTATAGATGATAGTACGGAACCCTTCGTACGCGAGTCTGACTCGCACTTGGCCGTTTTTTTTTTATGTAGTATGTACCTAATAGGTTTGCGCTTGACCGCCATCTCGCCTGATGTTAAGCGACGTTGCGGTATACGATGAAGCGCGCATATTTAATGTACTGACTTTGACCCGTTACAGTCTTAATATAAATCAGGGTTTACCAACCTTTTTAGGGTTCCGTACCTCAAAAGGAAAAAAACGGAACCCTTATAGGATCACTGTTGTCCGTCTGTCCGTCTGTCCGGGTGTCAAGACCTTTATCTCGGGAAAAATTTAATGCGTGAAGGTATCGAGTTGAAATTAAAACCACATATGCAAATCCATAGTATCTTGCTGCAGAAAGAAAAATAAATTTTCTCAGTTTTCGTAAAAAAAAGTTATAGCCGAATATGTCGTAAAAAACGCACATTTCGACACTCACAAGGGAATCAAAACATATGGGGTACTTCCTGTTGACCTAGAACTATGACATTTGGCAAGAAGCATTGTGTTAGAGTACATATAGGAAAAAATCCGAAAACTGGATATTTTTAATTTAATCCCAAAAAAATAGTGTCTCTATGCAAGGAATGAGGGCCCAAATTTTAAAGTGAATTAACCGTATCATGTGGGGTATCATATGAAAGAGCCTCATTAGCATAAGCTAAAACAGGTTTTTAACACATTCTTCGCCCCCTGCAGACCCTTCACTTCAGCTGGGAACCAAAACTTTTTAGGCGAATTTTGATTAAGTACAGAGTGGCCGCGCAAAGCAACGTTGACTGCCTCAAACGCCGGCGGTTTACTGACTACTACAAAATGAACGGGACGCTTGCTCGGATCCGAGTGGGAGGCACTGTTATTATAGCCCCGCCCCACTCGGATCCGAGTGGTGAGCAAGGAATGTGTTAAATATTTTACGATGTATATTTTTCGGTTTATGAAGGAAAATATAAAAAAATATATGATTTCCCCCTTTTATTAAGTTTATACGGAACCCTCGGTGGGCGAGTCTGACTCGCACTTGTCCGGTTTATTTTTTTGATCCGAGTGGGAGGCACTGTTACTATAGCCCCGCCCCACTCGGATCCGAGTGGTGAGCAAGGAATGTGTTAAATATTTTACGATGTATATTTTTCGGTTTATGAAGGAAAATATAAAAAAAATATGATTTCCCCCTTCTATTTAATTTGTACGGAACCCTCGGTGGGCGAGTCTGACTCGCACTTGTCCGTTTTTTTTTTTTTTTTATAACACCCCTCATTTTGGTTCTGGGTTACTAGAGAAAAATTATACCACTCAGGGAATGAAGACTAATCTAACGAAACCTCACACGTCGAAATCGGTCAAGCCGCTTAGGCTGTAATATTGAAACATACGTACGTACATATTTACATACATACATACACCCAAAATACATAACCCTCTCTTGTGCAATCGGGTAATAATCCAAATCCTATCTTACATAACTAATTAATTGTGGTGTAGGTCTCGCCAAAATATACATAACAACATGCCTACAGTTTATGGAGCGCGGTCGCGTCGCGTGACTGCTAGCTAACCTGTGGCGTGCGTGACGTCACGCACGCCACAGGTTAGCTAGCAGTCGGTATAACGCTACCGCCGGCTCCGTAACTGCCGGTTATTCTGTGGCACGGTTAACTGTTATTATATCGCGGTACTGTGAATGTCATAATTGACCGAACCAGCGGTGACGGCTCCGTGACGTATCGACATGACGAAATATTTTGCTTTTTTACGCAGTGGGGTGAAAAATCAAAATACTTCATCATGTCACAGAGCAAGAGGGCGGCTCGTGTTTTCTGAGAGTGTGTATATATGTGGATAATCTATTCAGTTAGAGAACTAATACGGCATTGAGAGCTTATAATAACTAGACTGCTTAAGAAGGAGGGTTATGTTTTTCGAGTGTATGTATGTTTGTACATAATCGCCTTCAGCATATACGGCTTGACAGATTTTGATGTACGAGGTGTCGTTAGATTGATCTTTATTCTCCGAGTATAATACCTATAGGCAAATTTTTTTTCAAAAAGAAAAAAAATACTCTCCAAAAACCCTACGGATCCCTACCAAGCGTGTTTCGACCCGTTCTTGGCCACTTATTATGACAGGTCGTCGTCACGCCAGCTAAACGATGCAGGCCAGCAGTAAAGGTGACACGTTCGTTCAGAACAGAACCTTTCAGTCAAATTATTATTTGAATATCGAAATGCACATAAATAGTCGGCCGCTCGGCGCCTGTATGTGTGTGTTTACAATGTGTTCACTGGAGGATTCAGACGCACATCGGCTCTTCTTAGGTTGTGATCGTTTCTGTTTCTACAGACGCTTACTTACGCTTCTAAACGCTGAGAAACTGTGACGTGCAGTCACGTGACATTTAGTTAATATCAAATCCCATACGTTTACTTTTCTATTCTACTGACTTTTTTACTATAAAAACTAACGTGGTTTTCACACATTTTAAATAAAAACTATGGGTCACTCACGTCTGTTTTGAGCCGAAAAATCCGACTATAGTTTCAACCGCATTCGGCGGTATTTTTCAATTTGGACCTTCCTTGAATGAAGATTCTATTTTTTGTGATTAAATTAAAAATGTAGTATTCGTGTTTTTAGGGTTCCGTACCTCAAAAGGATAAAACGGAACCCTTATAGGATCACTTTGTTGTCCGTCTGTCCGTCCGTCCGGGTGTCAAGACCTGTATCTCGGGAGCGCATGAAGGTGTCGACTTGAAATTAATACCATATATCCATAGTATCTTGCTGCAGAAAGAAAAATAAAACATCTCAGTTTTCGTAAAAAAAAAAGTTACAGCCGAATATGTCGTAAAAACGCACATTTCGACACTCACAAGGGAATCAAAACCTATGGGGTACTTCCTGTTGACCTAGAACTATGAAATTTGGCAAAAAGCAAAAAAAATCCAGTTTTCGGATTTTTTCCTATAATATGAGAGTACACATATTATAGGAAAAAATCCGAAAACTGGATTTTTTTTATTTAATCTCTAAAAAATAATGTTTTTAAGCAAGGAATGAGCTTGAGCATTCATGCTCACCATCGAAGGCTCCTTCTTGCGGCGGCGTCGTGTGGCGGGTCGCCCTCTTCCCTAACATATGGTTGAGGAGGGCTCGGGCTGGAGCATGCGTCATACTCGTGATCGGGTGCTGCTTGCGGGTCGCTGGTTTGTTCATGGTATGCACGCAACATAGTAATAAGTAGTTTAAATTAAAATAAAATTATTTTCCCGTAACGATAATTAGTAAACAATAGTTTGTAATTATGACAAAGGTCACTGACCCTGGTGTCTGTGGAGAATAAAATTAAATAAATAAAAAAAAGCAAGGAATGAAGGTCCAAATTTTAAAGTGAATTAACCGTATCATGTGGGGTATCATATGAAAGAGGTTTTTAAATATTTTTACGATGTAAATTTTTCGGTTTATGAAGGAAAATATAAAAACATATATGATTTCCCCCTATTATCTACTAGTTTGTACGGAACCCTCGGTAGGCGAGTCTGACTCGCACTTATCCGATTTTTTTTTCCTTTATGAGTTCTATAAGACAATGCTTCTTGCCAATTTCATAATTCTAAGTCATCAGGAAGTACCCTATAGTTTTTTTTTTTATTTAATTTTTATCTCTACAGACACCAGGGTCCGTGACCTTTGTCATAATTACAAACTATTGTTTACTAATTGACGTTACGGGAAAATAAAGTTTACCCTATAGTTTATGATTCCTTTGTGAGTGTCGAAATATGCGGTTTTTTGCAACATATTCGGCTGTAACTTTTTTTACGATAACCGAGAAGTTTGATTTTTTTACAGCTGCAAGGGACTACATGATCTTCGTATACGGTTTTGATTTCAAGTCGATACCTCCACGCGTTCCCAAGACAAAAGGTCTTGACACCCGGACAGACGGACAACAAAGTGATCCATCCTCCTGTATGGGTTCCGTTTTTCCTGTTGAGATACGAAACTTTAATAAGTTTTATTCAGATATCATTTACACTGGCGACGGAGTAGTGAAAAAACGTATTTTCCTACTCCTCAGCGAATCCTTAAGTTACTGGTGAAATGAGTGAAACTCCTGTACAGGTATAGAATAGGAGGTGCTCCTACAGCTCCATTGTGTGGTGGGATCCAGGTCAAAGCCGCGAGTGGGCCGTCACCGGCATGTCGCTCTATACCACTTGCAATCAATTACCGACCACAATGGTGTAAAGTACGCTCCGGGTGCAAGTCTCAACACTACTACGACCGGTCTTCGTATCGACAGAACTCGGTTGATAACTCGATTCATATACGAACAGTGTTGGTTACAGCACAGAGTTAGTATCGATGTATCTCCATGTGCCCTCCATATTGTGTTGATTTGTCGCATGACACAACTATACAGATATAGTATTAAAATTGGACACCAGTTTGGTCTTGCAATTTTTTAGCAACGAAACAAAAACACTCTTATTATTAAGCAAATGACATAACTATCTTTATTGTTTATTTTTTCCAAAAATGAAACCATTCAAGTTTCAACCATTCTTTTATTTTCAAAAACCTGTATTTCAGACGGTTTTGGATAAGGTTTTCGTGGAACGCGGGTTTCTACGTCGGCCTCACTCCCAAAGTCCCGAAACACCACTTTATTACTATGTCTGTATAATTGTCATGATTTGTCGTATTAAACAAATAACACAGAGACAATCGACACTAACTTCACTACTCTGTACTAACGCGACTGTGCTCATACTCGCTGTATGCATCAATTTATTTTGATAAACGAATTCGGTTGATACGAAAAGTCGAGACTTGCACCCCAGACGACACTTGTAGAGGTGTGCCCAAATTACTGCGCGATTATTTATTTAGGGTTCCGTAGTAACTGCGAGAAACCCCTATAAATTCACCATGTCCACATATCGTTGCTAAACAACAAGCGAAAGTAGTAAAATTTACAAACAAATCCACATTAAACAAAAAGTAAAATACCAAACTGCAGAAGAGCGAGTTTACGATTTCGTTACGCTCGATACTCTATTGAGTGTACGGTTTTTGTGAGAAAGTATGCAGAAAGTTGCTGTTAAAGGTTACAAATACGCATTCTTAAGAATAAATCTGCAAATAGCACTTATTACGAAAAACTTCGTTCGTGGTTACGAAAAACTTCGTTCGTGGTTACGAAAAAACGCATTTTTTTTAATTTTTTATTTATTATTATTGTTACAAAAATGTAGCCTATGGACATTCACGGAGTAATAATTATAGTTTAATAAAACCGGACAAGTGCGAGTCAGACTCGCCCACCGAGGGTTCCGTACAAACTAGTAGATAAAAGGGGGACATCGTATTTTTTTCATATTTTCCTTCTTATACCGAAAAATATACATCGTAAAAATATTTAAAAACCTGTTTTAACTTATGCTAATAAAGCTCTTTCATATGATACGGTTAAAGAACTTTAAAATTTGGACCCTCAGAGCTATATGACAATGACTTTTTTTATGAAAACTGAGATGTTTGATTTTTCTCGCTGCATCAAGAGACTATGGATCTGCGTATATGGTTTTAATTTCAACTCTATACCTTCACACGTTCCCGAGATACAGGTCTTGACAGACGGACAACAAAGTGATTCTATAAGGGTTCCGTTTCTTCCTTTTGAGGTATGGAACCCTAAAAATATATACATATATGTTGCACTCACTTGATCAAAGTCCTTCTGTCTGAGGGGCACCTGTGGCCGCACACTCGATGAACTGGCACTCATCTTCCTCTTCAGCGTTTCAGCAGACGAGCATCCGAGGACATAAACACTGCTCTGGACAATTTCACTGACACGAACTAACTCTTTGACATTAACACTTTAACAAGTTTCAAGTGACTGCAACACTCTTTCCAACGTTCTAGCAAAGCTAACACTTTTTTAACTTTCAAGTGAATGTAACACTTTTTTCAAACTTTGAAACAAATGAAACACTTTTTTAACTTTCAAGTGAAAGTAAAACCTTTTTTTTAACTTTCAAGTGAACACAAACTCTAGTGTACACAATAAAAAAATACACTAAAAACGCTCTATAGAGATCACAGTGAATATATAAGCTAGCTGCTTTATATGTACATAATTTATTTATATTTTGACTTTGTTTATTTAAATTGATTTACTAAGCGGCAAGTCGGTGACTGCGTTTGTCAAATCTGAAAAAAAAGAGAAAAATAGATATACCTTAATAATACTAAAAACAAGTTTAGTATCCATGAAAACAAGTTTAGTATCCATGTCGAAAGAAAAACAAAAGACCGGACTGCATGAAAACATTTTTAGCCCCCACCCAAAAAGTTATGTTATATAAAGATGTGCGTCTGTCTGTGGCATCATAGCTCTCAAACGGATGGACCGATTTTGATCTAGTTTTTTGTTTGAAAGAGGATTTCATAGTGTTTCTTCAAAATAGGTTCAACAGTTTTATTTTTATTTTAGAAAACTCAATAAACCCCAGGTTATTGCACTCTAAGTAACACTTGATACTCTATAGAATGTAGGTTTTTCCGAGAAAGTACATGCCTCTGTAAAATGTATATTCTTTTTACCCGACTGCGTAAGGAGGGTTATGTTTTTCGAGTGTATATATATAAAGTATATAGTAGTTATATATAGTGAGTATATATTTATGTATGTTTCTATATGATCACCTACAGCCTGAACGGCTTGACCGATTTTGATGTGCGAGGTGTCGTTAGATTCGTCTTCAATGCTAGTGTCATAGGCTATATTTTTTTGTAAAACTAGATGACCCGGCGTACTTCTACGGCGGCGTTTCAAACGAACAGCAATTGATTTATATATATATGGGGCATTTCTCTGTAAGCTCGTACAGGCCCCATACAATTGCTGTCCTGGCAAAAAAAAAATACATTTTGCAAAAAACCGTGTTCTATTGCGAAGAGAATTAACTATTATTTTAGTTAGATAAGGAGGCCCACTCAATTTATACGTATTTTATGAGTTAATAGCGATATTCCAAAAAATCATGACAGGGGCATCAGGGAACTGTGTATTTTGCGTATTAGGTATTATTTTATGTATTGTTTGTGTAAATTAATCCGCTAGTCTGCTTTATTAATGTAAGAATCATCAAAGTATCATTGCTTTGCATTATTTTCCTTTTATAAACTTTTGTTGTTCCTGTTTTACACAGGCTGATCGAACACAGCTAAGCTTAGTTTGGTAGCAAATTTTTAAGTTCCTAGTCATAAAATTAAAATCATTAGTTAAAAAATTAAAAACTGTGTCAAGAAGATATCTCTTCATGTTCTCTTCTGTTTCATCACAGTTTTTCTGGTTATAAATTATTTTTTGGCGGGTGCCATACGGTTATTACTATCATATTCAAAGAAATTCTAAACGACTGGTTTATAACTATCAGGCATTTTACACTGTTTAGCTACAGATACATACAAGCCATTGAGATTAGATTTTTTGCCGGGTATAGACAACAACTTAATTTTTAGGGTTCCGTACCTCAATAGGAAAAAACGGAACCCTAATAGGATCACTTTGTTGTCCGTCTGTCTGTCCGTCTATCCGTCTGTCTGTCCGTCTATCCGTCTGTCTGTCCGTCTATCCGTCTGTCTGTCCGTCTATCCGTCTGTCTGTCCGTCTATCCGTCTGTCCGGGTGTCAAGACCTTTATCTCGGGAACGCGTGAAGGTATCGAGTTGACATTAAAACCATATAAGCAGATCCATAGTATCTTGCTGCAGAAAGAAAATGAGGCTCTTTCATATGATACCCCACATGATACGGTTAATTCACTTTAAAATTTGAGCCCTCATTCCTTGCATAGAGACACTATTTTTTTGTGATTTAACTAAAAATGACCAGTTTTCGGATTTTTTCCTATATATGTGTACTCTAACACAATGCTTCTTGCCAAATTTCAGAGTTCTAGGTCAGCGGGAAGTACCCCATAGGTTTTGATTCCTCTGTGAGTGTCGAAATGTGCGTTTTTTACGACATATTCGGCTGTAACTTTTTTTACGAAAACTGAGAAGTTTTATTTTTCTTTCTGCAGCAAGATACTATGGATCTGCGTATATGGTTTTAATTTCAATTCGATACCTTCACGCGTTCCCGATATAAATGTCTTGACACCCGGACGGACGGACAGACGGACAACAAAGTGATCCTATAAGGGTTCCGTTTTTTCCTATTGAGGTATGGAACCCTAAAAATCACGTTTGTTATATGGGAGCCCCCTTAAATATTTATTTTATTCTGTTTTTTAGTATTTGTTGTTATAGCGTCAACAGAAATACATCAGCTGTAAAAATTTCAACTCTCAACTATCACGGTTCATGAGAGCCTGGTGACAGACGAACGGACAGACAGTGGAGTCTTAGTATTAGGGTCCCATTTTTACCCTTTAGAAATACCAAAGATACTTCCATAAGCTGGACCATCCAGCACAGCGCATATTAGAAAGAGTTAGCAATAGATTAGGCAGATCACTTTTAAAATGTACTCATTTGACAATATGTCAATATGTATTTGTAGCTGGTAAGTACCTGAATATTTATTCCCAGATGAAGGTAGGTTCCCAACTAATGTCATCAATCAGGAATTCCAACATTTCTATGTATATAGCTCCAATCGAGTCTGACTTGCTTGCTTGTTACGGCAAAATAGTGAAATGATCAGTCGACTGGAAACTGTGCCATATTAACATACACTAACGCATTTAGCACCAAAAAGAAACAAGTACGAACTGTCATAACTACCATGACTACCGAACTTTCGTGGGCAAAAAATGCATATAAAATAGCGGGAAATAGCACTACGTGTATGACGAACACAAAGCTGACGCGAAAAAGTAAAAGTGCTATGCATCTGACAAAGGAATCGAGATTTTGCAACCCAAACAAGGGCAGATGAAAACATGTTTTTTTTACCTCATAACATCGATAAGAAAACCGAACGTACCTCGTGAGTTTCCGCTGAATATAACATGGCACTGTTTCTGAACATTAAATAATCATAAAATAAACGATTTATTTGAAATAAATTGCTAAATTACGACTGATTTCTTTTCCTTGACAATGCTCAAGTAGATACATCCATCTACCTGACAATCGAATCGACTGAACTAAATTGACAGACAGGTAACGTAACACGACCAAATTACGTTTCATGAAAACTGCCTCTAGAATGCAGATCACAGCTAATCTATTCGTTTTGTTGGGTATATACTTACGAAGCACTCTTTTTCACACTGTCATCGACCACATTTCAGTAATAGAAACTAGCACAACACGAACTAAATTGATTTTCGTACGCACTCTCTGGATGTAGAAAAGTCGGCGAATAATTCAATACCGTATAAATTAAAAGCTTTTTACAATTCAAACAATACATTTATGCATTTTTAGAAAAGAAACAACAAAGAATGAGACAGACAAACTAAGCTTTCTAACTTTTCCGCTAGATGGCACATAAATCTGATTCATACTTAGACCAAGAAATGACGGGGATGCAGGCACCATGCAACGAGATATGAGATAGCAATATTAGTTTTCTTAAGCGCCCTACGTACAAAGTAAATTTAACGATTAAAAATGTGTAAAATAACTAAGCAATAACATAAATACAAATTAAGTAAAATTTAGGAAGACTAGAAGGAAGGTAGGAAGACCAGCCACAAGGTGGACAGAAGATATCATACAAGATTAGTGGCAGGAAGACGTTGGATGCAAGCCGCTATCAAGCAAGCCACAATCTTAATAAAAATGGACAACACAATAGGTTTAAATAATGTTAGTTTTCACAGGTGAGTTTTTAATATTTTTTATTTGCATGTGTTCGTCTCGTGTCATCGCAAATATAATTAAAGGTTAATTGATGAAGGAACAATTATTAGAATAGGTACAAACTATTTATCCAAATCCGTTCAAATTTCAAAACGGTGAAATAAACAAAAATATAGAAATATCATTCTTCTTCTTTTTTGTATTGGACCCCGCGATTAGCGACTGCCAGTGTCAAGTAGTGAAATATTTTCAAGTTTCTTGAATAATACAAGTTAGTATAGTATTCTAGTCACAGTGTAAGTAACGTAAACAGTCATTTTCAAATTTAAGTTTTGCCTCAGTAAAGTGATGGCGACTTTACTACAAGCTTCTATGGAGTTTTTAAATAAAAACTACGGGTCACTCACGTCTGTTTTGAGCCGAAATATCCGACTATAGTTTCAACCGCATTCGGCGGTCTTTTTCAAAGGAGCAGCACACACGTCACTCTCAGTCCATGACGCGCCTTGCACTGCGACGTGCCGCTCATGCCGCACGTGATGTCATCGGTTGCAAAAGGGTTAAGGTTGGGGTGGACAGAGCAGCAGCGATTCTTCCGTATATAAAAGGAGTGACGGACAGTATTGGAAACTTGTTACGCCGAGGGTATAGCATCAAGACAATCTTCCGTCCTCCCGGAAAACTGAGGAATTTGCTTCGCTCTCCGAAAGACAGAGAGCCATTGGGTGTCCCCGGTATTTACATGTTCCCGTGCGATTGTGGCAAGTGTTACGTCGGTGAAACGAGGAGTAACGTGTCCACCAGACTCACAGAACACATACGCTGTATGAAGAATCTGGACAGCATCAGTTCTGCGGTGGCGGAGCATGACTCTGACCTCCGACACGCGGCACTACATTAGATTCGATAAGGTGAAGGTCCTGGCACGTGAGAAGTTGTTTGTGCCCCGGAAGGTCAGGGAGGCTATAGAAATTAGTAAACGACCGACCTTTAACAGAGATGGGGGATGGTACTTACCACCCACTTGGAAACCTTGCCTTCATGGAGCTCGGGAGGATGATCGTGAGTCTGGTGGTGATATTGTGAGTTCCGCTTGCTGGAACATTCCTGACACTCACAAGAGTTCTAGTGCAGAGGACACTTCAGCTGAACCGACGCAAGACGACCAGCTTCCCGCCCTAACCCTTTTGCAACCGATGACATCACGTGCGGCACGAGCGGCACGTCGCAGTGCAAGGCGCGTCATGGACCGAGAGTGACGTGTGTGCTGCTCCTTTGAAAAAGACCGCCGAATGCGGTTGAAACTATAGTCGAATATTTCGGCTCAAAACAGACGTGAGTGACCCGTAGTTTTTATTTAAAAATGTGTGCAAAACCACGTAAATTTCCATAGTAAAGCTTCTATGGAGTTTTGCCGACAACGTAAAATCACACGTTTCACTGCTTTATGTCACTTGCCCACACTCACGCACTTGATAGAACACTTAATGAATAAAACACCACCATTTTTATAGCATTAATGTTCAAAATAACACAAGTTTAGGAAAATAAAACAAAGCAACAACATTGTAAAGTAAGACGTTCCCGCCAAAACTCCCATACGAGGTTATGTTTTCGTAAGTTGGCATGACAGTGTTGCCAAATTAAGATAACACTTTTTCCTAGTTAGTAAAGGCGTAGTGAGAGACGCAATGGAGTAACTCACATTCCTTTTTCTGTCATTCCTCAGTGTAACTGCGTATTGTGATCGCAGCAAGTGTGAAAAAGAAAAATGTACGCATTTTTTTTCCTTTAGGTTTTTAAAATAAAATTGGGCATTTTTAACCTCCGATCCAAAAAGAGGGGTTTTATAAGTTTGATTAGTGTATCTTTGTATCTGCCTGTGGCATAATAGCTCTCAACGGATAAACCGATTTTGATGTAATTTTTTTAAATTAGAATTAGGATGTTGTCGAGTATGTTTTAAAGTACGTTTTATCAAAATCAGTTCAGCCATTTTGTAGGGGGTTTTTGAGTTTTCTAAACGTATAAACCGCTTCTTAGAATACACCTATTGAATTAGTAATACTAGTATTATGCTTATTGTTGTTATGTTTATTGGTTTACATGCATATATAGGCCGTCAGGTTGGGCCAGTGGGTTGTGTAGATGGGTTGGCGGGTTTGGTGTGTATTGCGCTGTACAGTTAACTTGCCTACATAACTGAATATGCTATGCTACTAACCGGTGATAAGTTTGAGAATTTGTGTATTTTAGTGTTTATACTACATGGGTATTCTACCTCCATTAGGTAGCAGTTCCTTTCGAAATGTATCTCCATCTTGGTAATTCTGTATGAAAATGACTTAGATGAAGATATTATGCTTTCTATCTTTACGTTTCGGTTAGAGATAGAAAGTAACCCAATAAGGTTTTTTTTAATCTTTCTTCTTACTTCAAGATTATTTTTTAAAGGCCTTATTCCAAATGCGACGTGTGACAGGTCGAACAGCACTAATGGTACAGTTTGCTTTAGTAAATGGTGATGACCTTGAGCATAATATGCATGCTTTCATAAATATATTATTGTGTATAATGGTATACTTTAACTGTACATACTACTAACTGGTTGTGGGATTCAAAATCATTATGAATATTTAAAGGTAATTAAAGACTCTATTTACTGTCAAATAAGTTGTTTTAATTTATTTTAAAATAATAAGGCTTCTGATTTCTAATTTTAATTAAGAGCATAGTTGTCGCGCACGGCAATCTTCAGTAGTTTATTACGAATTTTTTTTATACAACGAAAAAAAAGTGTTAATTTTTAGTAAACTATTAAAAAATTTAGAAAACAGTTTTCAGTTACTTGTTTCTCTATAGTTGTAAACCATTAAATTAACTACTATTATAAAAGCGAAAGTAACTCTGTCTGTCGTCTGGCACTCTGTCAGTTTGTTACCTTTTCACGGTTAAACAGCTGAACCAATCGTTACGAAACTTAGAATAATGATTCGTTAGAGCCTAGGTACATAGGAGTGAATGGTAATATACTGGAGGCGGGACGGCATAAAAAGTGACCTGCCAAGTTCCTTCACGTCATACGTCGTGTACATGTACTCATGGTTGATATGTATTGTTGCTTACAAATTCAAACTACAAGTGTAAGCATATATTAATGAACATTTTTAATATAATAACATCAATAAAATATCTTAAGGTTATTTTATGTAATGAAACACACTTCCAACTCGCTACCTATTTTCCCCAACTTCTATGGGAATGTTATACAATGGTATGGTATCAATATCGCTATCTCTTGCCCGGTTACAAGGTTCCTCTGTCTATTCATTCTAGGTCTAGTCCAAGTCTAGTCTATGGAAGTCTCTGTCTGTGCATTCTGTCGAAAGAACAATGCCCACGAGTCATACATTGAATAACCCGTGAAACGAATTTTCTGTCTGGATAATGAATAATTATGACACTGCTTATTTATAATTGTGAATGATCATAGAAATGACTGTGTTTATAACTTTCACATTCTGTGTGCCCAGAAAGAGTTATAGATTTAGCAAGTTTGAGGTTATGTTAGCTGTCAAACCAAAATTCGTATGTATATTTTTTCATATAATCAGTAGAAATTAAGACACTAGAATAACAAGTGAGTTTAGAAACATATACAAGAAACATATATTTCGTTGGCATTCACTGTCTGCACAAAATCAGTCTGAGTCTATATCAATATTCGACATTCAGCAATGCAGTTAGGAATCCGTGTATATAACGTCCAAATATAGGGTCGAGCAGTTAAATTCATGCACACTAGGGGCCATTCATTTATTACGTAAGACGATTTAGGGGAGGGGGGGGGGGGGAAGGGGGGGGGGGTCAAAGATGTCATATTTTTTCTTAAAAGGGGGTGGGAGGGAGTCTTGATGGTTCTTACGTAAGATCACAAAAAATAAAATAAAAGTTAAAATTATACTTTGAAAAACGTGTGCCGCTGTGCGCTCGTAAAAGTACAAATAAACATTCCTAAAAAAAAATACTTTGAAAAATAAAAATTACAATAAACCAAACGTGTATTATTTTTCCTTTAGATTCTTACGTAATAAATATTACACAGGGGGGAGGGGGTCGGCCTATTCTTATTTTTTCTTATATAGTTCAATTTTTTTTTTCTGAAAAAAATAATGATTCTTATATAGTGGGGGGGGGGGGGTCAAAAACTGGCAAAAATAGTCTTACGTAATGAATGAATGACCCCCTAGATATGTATATTTGAATTTAAAGTACATAGGCGTTGGGATTTTTATACCATTTTTTGGGTCAGCGTAATCCGTTGAGAAATAGCAAAGCTATTGAATTGATAACTGAATTTGATTTTGATCGGTTAAAATAAATACACTAAATATTTATCACAAAATGTCACATAGGGCCAAACACGGTCTGTATACCGATAATTGCAAAAAATGCATATATCTTTTTCTTTCAGGCTTACCATAACCACATTGTATACTATTTCTCTCCCTATGCCATTTGGTTTCCTTCCTGGATGTACATTATTGTGTTGTGCATTATATATACGTACAATATGTATTTCTCATTGACAATTATACGTTTCGTTTTACAATCGTGAAACAGTCCTTACACGTATAGAACGTTTTTGTATTATTTTTGCACATTATCCTTAGTATTACAATGAATATATATCTAAAATATAACTTGATTATAATAAAGTTCTGAAAAAATACAATCTGTCTGTTTAACGTCAAAAATAATACATTTTTAATAATTCTGTATCATAAACTACAGAAAACGGAACGTATTTTTTTAATGATTACTATAAATAGGCTATGTTGGTGACAATCGGAACGAGTTATTAAAATCGAAAGTTCAATTAGGATTTCCTTAATTACAATGCAAGATTTATTGATATATGTTTGTGATATGACGATAACGAAAAATTACCTATTTTTTGAGGTATTGACCATTACAATACAACATTAAAAGCTCATTTACATTTCAATAGTCAAATCTGGGCATCATTCTTAAGTGATGATTCCTGTTTAGTACAATACTCTTTGAGTGATGAACAAGAGAAGTGAGAACGTTTATTTTTATTTTCCTCGCAAAAACATCACTTGACATAGAAAACGTTTTCAATAAATCAATCTCTAAAGAATCATTCGAAACACTTCAATCAATTGGATAAACATGTGTTACGTGATAATTACCGGTCGCAGTCTAGCTTGGCTTCTGCTGAGTTTGATAGCATTTATGTTTATTCTGGTCGGAATTATGACTCCAAAATGGTTACTGGCGCAGCCTCAGATCATTAGCGAGAACAATGTGACCCGTTTTTACGTTAATAGCGTCGGGATTTACAATAGGTAAGCGATTTATCTACCAAAGTACTGCAGTTACCAAATCGGTTATTTTTAAGCAATTTTTAAGTTCATACTAGTTAGCGCCACTTTATTAGGCCTTATTGGGTGCACATGCTAACCAAGCCACGTACAGGTCATAATTTATTCGAACTTTACATCTTAGTTTTACTGCTATGACTAGAGTATATTTTTTTCTATGAATATGACTGAGTAGGAAAATATTGAAGCTTTCGCGCGAGTTTACATGTTTTTAGGGTTCCGTACCCAAAGGGTAAAAACGGGACCTTATTAATAAAACTCCGCTGTCTGTCCTTCCATCCGTCCGTCCTTCTGTCTGTCTGTCACCATGCTGTATCTCATGAACTGTGATAGTTATACAGTTGAAATTTTCACAGATGATGTATTTCTGTTGCCGCTATAACAATTAATTCTAAAAAACAGAATAAATATTTAAGGGGGCTCCCATACAACAAACGTGATTTTTTTGCTCGATATTGATAACGGCAATAGGTAGACATTTGAAATATTCACTGAATATTGAGATATATTATTCACTTTAAAAATAAATAATTAAATTAAGATAAAATTAATATTTAAGGGGGTACTTAATAATTTCCCATACAACTAACGTGATTTTTTGCCGTTTTTATAGATAATGGTATGGAGCCCTTCGTGCGCGAGTCCGACTCGCACTTGGCCGGTTTTATTTATGTTTCCAGAAGAGTAAACAAGATTTTTTTATATATGGTTTAAAACTTATATGTTACAAATCAATCTTATTAAAGATAAACTAGTATATAATTAATTACAATAGGCACTAAGGGTCCTGGCAAGGCAAGGGCTGGCAGGTGACTTCACATAATCCATGGTTCACCAGAGCAAAGATTTTTGTTCCATATGTCATGCACCTTACACTAGCCAACTTCCCTAGTTAACTAGTCAGGAACCAATCCTACTCCTCATAAAGCATAACCATACTGTCCATACTAATGCAATAGTTATTATAACATTTCAACAAGTTATTATTCAATGTTTCCAGATGTATCCGGATGGCGGACGACCCATACAACTGTGGGTCGTTCTCGTTCTATGGGCTGGCGACAGACTCCAGTATATACCCGGGGCCGTGGAAGGCGGCCATGTTTTTTCTATCGCTGTGTAAGTGTTTCTTCTTTTAGAGCTCTGTGAACAGAATGTAGCAGGCCAACAAGTCCGATGCAGATATATTTATTTTATTCTGAATGTACATATATATATATATGTACATATTTAATTACCAGCTCTCCTTATGGTAAAGAGATATTGAAATAAAACAAAGTACCTACTTGTACATGTAAAACAAGTAAATAAATCTACTTGCTGCATTGTTGAAATGCTTTTACAGAAATTTCAAACAAGGTTTCACATAAAAATATATGATCTGTTTTTTAATAGATTTTTATTTATGAAAATTCATCTGGAATATCAGTGTGATACATGTGTAATAGTATTGTCAAGATTCCTTATTTCCAGATATATCATAGGTACATGCAGTAAGTTAAGGTGATACAATGCGTATGCAGCAGGAAATTCAAATTTCAAACTGTTTTTTGTCATTGTAGTCAAGTAAGTTACATATCTATAGTCATTGATCATATTGTTTGCGACAATCCAAGATTATTCATGTAAACAAGTCATTTTGTTTACCAATAATACATTGTGTTTCTTGTATCAACCTAGGAATTCATTTTCACTAATTCAAGCAAGTTTTCAGAATATGTAAGCAACAAGGTGTGTTATTGATTGTTAAATTGACAGGATAACATAAAAAAATATCTTAAATTGTTATAAACATTGTGACCATTTCAAATAGTAACCCGAGCTAGCTACAATGACTCAAACTGTTTGAAATTTGAATTTCCCGCCGCATGTCATTATTTCATACCAAGTAATTAAAGTTTAAAAAACTTAAACAACCGACTTTAAAATATGCAATGTCGTTTACTAGGATGACATAATATTTATTCCAATTATTTTGTTTTAAAAACCAAAGTACTGAACCAATTTTGATAAAATTTATATGGCACTTCCTCTGAAGTATTACTAAACAAAAAAGAATCATCAAATTCAATTCATAATTGACGAGTTAATTGTGTAATGAACATATAAAACAATATACTGTTAAATTGAGAACCTCTTCCTTTTTGGAAGTCAGTTAAAAATAAAATAGTGATAAAAGGCGTAATACACGCGGCTGTTTACTTAGACTTCAAATATCTGTTGTGTGCATGAGCCTTGAATCTGGATATTAAAATAATGTGCATAAGCCTCATTATATCGTATTATGGCAGCGCATTTAGTTCGGTATCAGGTGAGTAATGTGGGTTGTTGATACGTTGCAGGTTGCGCGATCCAGTTCGCGACCGTGGTCGCAGGAGTGGTCGCGTGCTGCGTGCAGGCCGTGTTCAGGAAGAGCGTCATCTCGCTGGCTGGGGCCACGCAGGCGCTCGCCGGTACACACCGCTCACTCATGTCACACTCCGCTCACTCCTGTCACACACCGCTCACTCATGTCACACACCGCTCACTCATGTGGAACTCCGCTCACTCATGTCACACACCGCTCACTTATGTGAAACTCCGCTCACTCATGTCACACACCGCTCACTCATGTCACACACCGCTCACTCATGTCACACACCGCTCACTCATGTCACACACCGCTCACTCATGTCACACACCGCTCACTCATGTCACACACCGCTCACTCATTCCACACACCGCTCACTCATGTCACACGCCGCTCACTCATGTCACACACTGCACACTCATGTCACACTCCGCTCACTCATGTCACACACCGCTCACTCATGTTAAATACTGTGATAATGATTATGAAACAGTCTATGTCCGTCACCAGGTTCTTACCTAGATATATCTGTACCAAATTTCAAAATGATGAATACAGTCATTTGGTCGTGAAAAGGTAACAAAGTGACAGAGAGACAGACAGAGTTACTTTCACTTTTTTATTGGATCATGACTCAGTGATAATTTGTCTGCCTTCTGTTAACTCACCAAGTTCACATAAGTAAATGTTACAGATCTATTTACCCAAAGAGATTTTAACACTACCACTTACCGTATTACATACTTTAACACTACCACTTACCGTATTACATACTTTAACACTACCACTTACCGTATTACATACTTTAACACTACCACTTACCGTATTACATACTTTAACACTACCACTTACCGTATTACATACTTTAACACTACCACTTACCGTATTACATACTTTAACACTACCGCTTACATACTTTAATTTTATAAAAGTTTATATTACATGACATCGACTGTCAACAAACATTCACTTGTCATTTGTCGTTGGTGTGTTTGTTGAATGGACTTGTGTGTGTATGTTGCAGGTGTATTCGGCGTGGTGGGCGTGGTGCTGTACCCGTGGGGGTGGGGGTCCGTGCGCGTGCGCCGGCTGTGCGGAGCACACGCGGATCCCTACCTGCCCGGAGACTGCACCGTAGGTAAGGAACCCTACACACTAGCGGGACGGCACATTCGGTGCGACAGGATTTATTGAAAAGCAACAAATTTTAACGGATTTATCGCGTGTATTTTACATAATTTGATGAGCTAACGTTTGTTCTAACACTTGGCAGCGTCCGCGCTCGTTACAAGCAGTAACAATCGCGAAAACCTTAGAAAACATTAGAGCAGTATTGAACGGGAATGTTCGCGCTCTCCGTGCAGAGCCCTCACAAGCAACCACTCGCAAGGTGCGGACATTAACAACACGTTCTTAGCAATACTGAACTATTAGTGATCACCGGACCACAACTCGACTGGTATGACTCGGGGAGCATTTTTCCCGATCATTCGTATTATGTTCGATTTTTCCGCCACTGTGACAAATAATGCCGCCTCGTCTCAGTGTGTAGTGCCCCTTATTAGGGTACCCATTTAACTCTTTATGTATTCATAAAGAGTGGAGTAGGGACGGAGCTCTTGTGGGGGGAAAAATGTCCTTCAATAATTTATTTATTTATGAATAGTGTATTTGAGCGAGCTAGATCGTGTGTGTATGTGTGTAGGTTGGGCCATGGTCGTGTGCTGCGCGGGCGTGGCGCTGGTGTTCGTGGCGGCGGCGGCGTCGCGCGCCGCGGACCGCGCCGCCAGCAGCGACAAGGTGCAGTACCAGGTGGACGAGGGGAACAACCTCATCTGCCTCGCCTAGCTCGGACACCGCTGCCGTCGGACTGACCCGGGGACTGACGCGGCTATACGGAATATGCAACATTTATTTTATATTCGATCATAAAGAAACTCACCACAAATAGATTCGTTCCACGAAAACAAAAAATATTTTTAAAAATAAGAAAGTCAAAAGCCAGTTTTAATGTCATGTTAGACAGAGAGCACACGATAGTGAATGATGACGTCATGGGTCACCTTCGCCTTACAAATACAATACAAATTGTTGTATCGCGAGAGAGGGACAGAGGATCCCGCCCCTAAAGCTTTGAGTGAGTTTATCTCGGAAGTTTATTGACCGAACGAAATGTTTTTTTTAATATAGATATCTACTACATTTCAGTATGTTATCAATTAAAACTATGATCCATATGAAATAAAATGGATGCATGTTCGACTGAGCTTCAAGGTTACAGTGAACAAATAGCTTCTAGAATAAAATGTTTTCTGTAACACATACAATAACTTCGCCTATGAAACTGGGTTCTGGCAAATGTAACTCGTTTTAATAGAACTGATCATTTTACTCAACTCTGTAGCTTCTAGCTGCCACCTTCAATACTTTATTGATTCTCGTTGAAATGTTTGGAAAGCCTAATTTGTAAAAAGTTAATGATGAGTACAATGGCGTCCTCTCAGCTTAGAACAGGGTAGCATAATAACTATGTATAAAATTATGTAGGTAACGTTCCGTGGGGCGCCGACATTGCGACACTTGTGAATTACACGCGGTCGCTTTCTCAATATGTTTACTTTAGTCGTGATCTCTCGCGTCGGCCGAGACCCTCGGAATGCTACTACGGATGTTCGAATTATACATGCTCGAATCCGTTTCGTAGACGTGCCTCATTCCAGATGTTTTCTGATAACTTATGTCATTGTGTATATGCCATAATTTTCATTTGCCCGAATTGTTTTTGGGTGGTTTATTAGGTTTCTTAAACGATGGACAAGCTTTAAGGGGTCATTGTATATATGACACACAACACAGGAATTATACTACAAAGACGCTTTATGCACTTTATTTTCAGTATCCAAATAAATTAAAAGTCCGTAATCCGCCCATCATCCGTCTCGCTCGCGCATACCCACATTTTTGAAGATATAAAATATTTGAATGAACTTATAAAAAAATTGTCGTTTGTAAAACTAGGAAACAACATCACAAATATGCGACAACAATATCAATTTGATTTTCATGCATAAAAATCATTTTTAGAAATTATTAACGAAAAAATGATTTTTATGTATGAAAACTAATTTGGAACAAATTGATATTTTTGTCGAATATTTGTGATGTTGTTTCCTAGTTTTACAAACAACGATTTTATAAGTTCATTAAGTCATTTTATATCTACAAAAATGTGGGTATGCGCGAGCGAGACGGACGATGGTCGGACTACGGACTTTTATTTGGATACTGAAAATAAAGTGAAGAAGAACTCGTCTTCTTTTATTTCTGTTCTTCTCTTCATCTTTTAAATAAGACGATACAAGAGAATTCCTGTATTGTGTGTAATAGATACAATGACCCCTTAAAGCTTGTTGATCAATTACTGTCCCGTTCTGAAGATATATATAACTGGACTAATATTATTAAAAAACTTGACTGATTTTTTAATCTCATAGATAAAAGAAAATACTGTATAATGTAAGTTATATGAAAATAGTGTTTTTGCTATTTTTTTTATTCACCAGGCTTTTGCCGCCATGTATCGCTTAGTACGGCTAGCATCACCAGTCTGTCATCAAGTAATATAGCATATAATATCATATTATACTATTATATATATTAAAAACTAATTAGTTTTCAAAACTACGAGCTATTATTAGTAGTTATACGCTATATTTATTATTAACTTTGAACATTTTAAAGTAGAAAATTAATTTAGTTCAACCTAAAAAGTATTATTTTTTAATTTAAGCAAATAAAAACCCCCTATTTTGGCAGTTATGTAAAATTATATATATAAAAATAGGTTGTGAAAAGCCCAAGTGAATGTCACAAATGTAGATCAAAGAGATATTTTTTTAATACTCATTCTCACGTGTTTAGTATAATTAATGTATTTATTAGAATGTATACCCAAGTTAACTATATCTATAGAAATAAGGATGATTGTATGTTAATAAATATTATGTCTATATAACTGAAAACTGAAAAACCCCCGACTTGAAATAAATGGCTGTACTGATTTTGATGAAACATAACTAAGAATACTCGATCAATTCCTCTTTCAAATAAACAAAAAACTAGATCACATCGGTCCATCAGTTAGAGAGCTATGGCTCTACAGACAGACACACAAACTAGATCACATCGGTCCATCAGTTAGAGAGCTATGACTCTACAGACAGACACACAAACTAGATCACATCGGTCCATCAGTTAGAGAGCTATGACTCTACAGACAGACACACAAACTAGATCACATCGGTCCATCAGTTAGAGAGCTATGACTCTACAGACAGACACACAAAATAGATCACATCGGTCCATCAGTTAGAGAGCTCTGACTCTACAGACAGACACACAAACTAGATCACATCGGTCCATCAGTTAGAGAGCTATGACTCTACAGACAGACACACAAACTAGATCACATCGGTCCATCAGTTAGAGAGCTATGACTCTACAGACAGACACACAAACTAGATCACATCGGTCCATCAGTTAGAGAGCTATGACTCTACAGACAGACACACAAACTAGATCACATCGGTCCATCAGTTAGAGAGCTATGACTCTACAGACAGACACACAAACTAGATCACATCGGTCCATCAGTTAGAGAGCTATGACTCTACAGACAGACACACAAACTAGATCACATCAGTCCATCAGTTAGAGAGCTATGACTCTACAGACAGACACACAAACTAGATCACATCGGTCCATCAGTTAGAGAGCTATGACTCTACAGACAGACACACAAACTAGATCACATCGGTCCATCAGTTAGAGAGCTATGACTCTACAGACAGACACACAAACTAGATCACATCGGTCCATCAGTTAGCTATGACTCTACAGACAGACACACAAACTAGATCACATCGGTCCATCAGTTAGAGAGCTATGACTCTACAGACAGACACACAAACTAGATCACATCGGTCCATCAGTTAGAGAGCTATGACTCTACAGACAGGCACACAAACTAGATCACATCGGTCCATCAGTTAGAGAGCTATGACTCTACAGACAGACACACAAATCGTAGTACACAGATACACATGGTAGACTTATAACATCTCTTTTTTGAGTCGGGGGTAAAAATCAATTGTGGAAAATATATGTATTATTTTTTGTACGAAACCTTGCTTGAATCAAAATATTTACTTGTATTTTTTATTCTTTACTACATATTTTATATAGACACTTTAATCTTAAAACATATGTGTAGTAATGGGTGTGAGCAGGACAGCGAATTATATTCGTACAGGCCCTTAACTAGCTATAATTATACCCCGGCTTCGCTCGCTAGTCCCGCTACTGATCACTCGCTCACATCTTGTAATATCCTATAAGTGTTCCTTATTTAAAAAGACTGTATGGAAGTGTAGTCGCGTTGCTCCAAAATTCTAAATTGTTCAGTATTATTTTATTGTTTCTTAGTTAAGTATATCTTTCTTTTGCTTTTTCACTTGAATTTTGTGTGAATCTTTCAAAAATAATATGAGGTTACATGGATTGGGTGCTCTAAACTGAAATTACCTATTACATAGAAATATGCGGTGTACGCTTTATAATATGTATAAAAAAGCAACTTTTTTTACAATATTTTGATGTGTTTCTCCTTTTGGTTTAGTATGTAGTCTTTCTGTGTAACCCTGTACGTTTTCCTACATGTCTTATGATGTAAACAAAATGATGTCTGACTGACGACCAATAAGAGCTCCTAGTTCATCGCCAGGCTGCCTCTGTTACGTTAGATACACTATATAATGTAGGCTATATACATATAAGTACATATTATGAAGATCGTTTTACTCGAAATGTATTTGTTGTATGAAAATCTGTATTTTTAAGTAAAATATACAATTTGACTGAATCATGGATTTTAATATCTGTTTTTAGGGTTCCGTACCCAAAGGGTAAAAACGGGACCCTATTACTAAGACTTCGCTGTCTGTCTGTCTGTCTGTCTGTCTGTCTGTCTGTCTCCAGGCTGTATCTCATAAACCGTGATAGCTAGAAAGCTGAAATTTTCACAAATGATGTATTTCCGTTGCCGCTATAACAACAAATACAAAAAATTTAAAAAATATAATATATTAAGGGGGGTCCCTATACAATAAACGTTTTTTTTTCGTATTTTTTTGCTCAATATTAAAAACGGTAACAGGTAGACGCTTCAAATTTTCACAGAATATTTACTTGTATATTACCTTTCAAAATAAATAATTAAATAACAATAAAGTAAATATTAAAAGGGGGCTCCCATACAACAAACGTAATTTTTAAGCAATTTTTACTCGATCTCAATTAACAGGTAGAAACTTGAATATTTGTAAGTAAATATTTAGAAATATATTAACTATAAAAATAAATACCTAATCTAATACATAAAAACTCACAAAAGGAAAATAATCCGTGCATCTAAACGCGGTGCGAGCGCTGGTTTAGCGGGGTAGCGGGGGAGGTAACATCACGGAGCGAGCCATAACCGCGCGTATTCGCGCGAGCGTCGTCATGCTGCCCGGATGTGTATCAAAAATCTACCTATAAGTTTGCAATTTACTACTTGGAATTTCGTTGATTTCTCGTTATTTTATAAACAGAACTAAACTTTGTAGTATTATAGATGATAGTACGGAACCCTTCGTGCGCGAGTCCGACTCGCACTTGGCCGATTATTTTTTAACGCCAATAACGCGAGGAAGAGTTATCCTTATGAATGTATGAATATTCTGCGAGAGAGAAAGAGCTAAAATACATGGCATTTGTTTACAAAGTTAATGTTGCTATGGAAACAAGGTCTTAAGGTTGGTAGATTTCCACACTACAATAGTATTTTTACCAATTATATTATAATCAAAAAGGGTACAGTTTGAGATCAAAGTAAATTTGATTAGCCTTAATATCTTTATTTATTTGCGGAAGATCATATTTATTGAACAAAACAGGGGATTCATAGCAAATTTTATCCAAATATTTAGGTACATTTTGTATCGAAAATTACGGATAAATATTTTCTTGATATTTTTGATTGTAACCTCAACTTTTTTCTTCGATAATATAATTGACCGCCGATAAATACTAATATTAACGCTAACAAGAGTGGCTTAACCCAGCAGTGGGATAGAGAATAGAGAAGACTGGCTGATGATGATGATTAAAGCTTTTTTATTCTGTTGGAACATAATAGGGAATATGTATGATTTATTTTTATTTGTTCATGAAGAGGCTAACCATGAATAGATCCGTTCCACAAGAACACAACATTGAAATATCTCCACAAGTAAGAAAGTTATAAACATTTTAGCGGGCAGTCGAGTAAAACCATATTTCTCCTCACAAATGGTTAGAAGATTCCAACGAATTATGAATCATTTAAAATCGAATTTCCAAAGATTTATCGCACAAATTAAAAACCCTTCAAAACATCCTTCTATCAATCAAAACGGTTACTTGTACCTAATTTTCAAACATACATCACAAGATCATCTGAGTTTTCAATAAAATACTTAATATCTACGTAATTTAGGTCGAAAATACAACTGCAGGTGACGTAATAGGTATTTTTTCAACATGTTAGAATAAATCAATCAAAGAAATATGTAATAATTATAGTGTTAAGGAAAGATTCATACAAAACACACTGATTTTCAAAGGTGGTCAAAGATAGAACTACACAGTGTTCTGCGGATAATTTGCTAGTTATGTAGAAAGTGCGACAGTAGCGCCACTAACTAGCTGTATAAGTAATCTGTTTTATTCTCCCTCCAGGCAACATGTTCGATACTTGAGAATCCATCAAATGAGTTTTATTTTTCCTTGATTTATAAATTGATGTATTTCTTTAGATCTTGAAAATGTCTTGATAGATAGAATGTTTAGGGTTCCGTAGTCAAATACGAAATATACCCTTATAGGTTTTGCCGTGTCCGTCCGTCCGTATTATTACTAGAAAGTTGTAATTTAATATAGAATTACATATTTATTACGCCAACAAAATGGTAGAATAAAATCTCAGATTTTTTTTTGGTAAAAAAATAATCGTACTTACCTACTATACGTAAAATGTGAAGAAACTGAACCCTTATAGGAACACTTTGTTGTCTGTCTGTCTGTCCGTCTGTCCGTCCGTCCGGGTGTCAAGACCTTTATCTCGGGAACGCGTGAAGGTATCGAGTTGAAATTAAAACCATATACGCAGATCCATAGTATCTTGCTGCAGAAAGAAAAATCAAACATCTCAGTTATCGTAAAAAAAAAATAGTTCGTTCGTTCGTCTGTAAAGTCGGCTTACGGACTATAGTTTAACGTGACAAATCCTAGAAAACTGTAAATTTATAAAAAAACATCCTCAGCTTTTTACAAAACTAGACCAGAAAAGAGAATATCAATTAAGATCACAATACAAAAATAACCTAATATTACCAACGTCCAAATTAATAATGCATAGCTCTGGCCCTCATGTTATGGCCATTAAAATATATAATAAGTTGCCACAACAATTACAAGAAATTGAAAATGAACAGGAGTTTGCCCAAACCCTCAAAACTATATTAATTAATAAGTGTTACTATACCTTAGACGAGTTTCTTAATGATAAAAATTTTATCGAATAAACTGTTCCGCTCCGTACCAGTTGCTACATCCTACCAGGGTCATTGTATTACTAATAATCGCCAAGTGCGAGTCGGACTCGCGCACGAAGGGTTCCGTACTATCTATAATACTATCTATAATAATAATCTATAATACTACAAAGTTTAGTTATATTTATAAAATAACGAGAAATCAACGAAATTCCAAGTAGTAAATTGCAAACTTATAGGTAGGTTTTCGATACACATCCGGGCAGCATGATGACGCTCGCGCGAATACGCGCGGCTATGGCTCGCTCTGTGATGTTACCTCCCCCGCTACCCCGCTAAACCGGCGCTCGCACCGCGTTTAGATGCACGGATTATTTTCATTTTGTGAGTTTTTATGTATTAGATTAGGTATTTATTTTTATAGTTAATATATTTCTAAATATATAATTACAAATATTCAAGTTTCAACCTGTTAATTAAGATCGAGTAAAAATTGCTTAAAAATTACGTTTGTTGTATGGGAGCCCCCCTTTAATATTTACTTTATTGTTATTTAATTATTTATTTTGAAAGGTAATATACAAGTAAATATTCTGTGAAAATTTGAAGCGTCTACCTGTTACCGTTTTTAATATTGAGCAAAAAAATACGAAAAAAACACGTTTAATGTATGAGGACCCCCCTTAATTTTTTTTTTTTTTTAATTTTTAGTATTTGTTGTTATAGCGGCAATGGAAATACATCATTTGTGAAAATTTCAGCTTTCTAGCTATCACGGTTTATGAGATACAGCCTGGAGACAGACAGACAGACAGACAGACAGACAGACAGACAGACAGACAGACAGACAGACAGACAGACAGCGAAGTCTTAGTAATAGGGTCCCGTTTTTACCCTTTGGGTACGGAACCCTAAAAACGAACATGTACTGTAACATCTCCATGTAACCTATAATGACTATTGACAACATACGTCCGCGCGCGAGCTCCGAGGAATGATAATTGAAGCGATGGTCGGGCGCGGCGCACACCACACCCGCCCGCTTCCATAGCCACCGCGCGCGGTTGTAACGGGACAATGAGTCATACTTTTACGTGCTTGCAGCCGGCGTTCATCGATTTATTAGACGTTGTCACGTCAAAAATATGTTACAAAACATACCACACAAATTCACAAGCCAATACAAAATACAATAAATCTGAGTACGTCACGAATGCACCACTTTTCGTTTCTCGTTGCGCGTGCGCTCGCGTGTCGATTGTCGACCAATCACGTGCCTCCGCCCGCGGCCCGACACGATTCCATATTTGAAATCTTATATCCTATGGTTGTGTTCGTTTTTTGAATTGTTTATGTGAAGGGGATGGGTGACGTCATGATGATAAAATGTGGAGGAAGGAATAATCCCTATGTATATATTTTTTAAATGCGATAGAGCTCGTCGATCTAGAAGATCTCAAACTTCAACATTATTTATTGCACTATATCTAATACATAAACATTACAATGGCAGCTCTAATTCCCAAACTGGGTAGGTATATATATGTATATATAGTTAAGCACCCGTGTCTTGGGGATGAGTTATATGCCGTGATATTCTATTACTAAGTATAAGAATTATGAAACGAGAATAAAATATGAACAATATCCAAAATAATATGAAATCAAATTAAATTAACAATAGAATATTATTATATTCTATAATAAACTATAGATCTATTCAGTTTAACCTTGGCGCAAACCGGGGCACGCGCCCCGCGCGGCATTTTCAGGGGGCGCAAAAATCATAATTAATATGATTAAAAATAAAATAACTTGCTCCACAAAGCGCCTAGAATACGAAAGCTTGGTTGACTCACCGTTAACTTTAAAGAAAAAGGCGCCACATAGAGTTATTTTAAGCGTTGGAGAGAGGGGCGCCACCGTCAAGTTTCTGCCCCGGTTCGAAAAAATCGTAGATCCGGGGCTGGTCAAACTCGTAGATCCGGGGCTGGTCAAACTCGTAGATCCGGGGCTGGTCAAACTCGTAGATCCGGGGCTGGTCAAACTTATGACACTCCTCTTGGTGTCGGGGGCTAAAAATATACGTTACAAATTAATAACCTCCTTCCTTCATCACGATTGTTATGAGCACAGAGATATCTGAGGATAGGAGATGGTATGGGCTACATTTTATCATCAGTACCATCACCGTTCATCATCTTGCGGGTGAAACTGCTGGGCGCAGCTAGTAAGTACATACTGTGCAGTGATACATGTACATATATAAATGTAGGTACCGTCCGTCCGTCTGTCCGTATAATTACACCTGGATTGGTTGATTGCAGGGACCCTGTAGGGCAGGAGTCCTGCGTTCCCACGCCGGCGGTGGGGCGAGGTAGGGGGCCTCTCCTTTTGGGGTATGCTCACAAAGTATACATATTTTACATACATATATACAAATATACATATTTTCATATCATTTATGTTGGCGACGGAGTAGTCAAAAACATATTTTGTTTGGTAGGTAATACTTCAGAGGTGGTGCCATAATATAAATTTTATCAAAAGCGGTTCAGTAATTTGGTTTTTAAAACAAAATAACTAAAAAACTGTCATTCAAGTAAACGAATTTCGTATTTTGAAGTCAGTTTTTTTCCATTTTTATACTATAGTAATTATTAATATCCCTACTCAATGATTTTATGTTTAAAAATGTGATGTGCGAGAGAGATAGCTGCGATTATTTAACCCCATCTTAAATTATGTTTGATGAATCAATCAAATGATAGACTGTTGCCTATAGTAACAGTCCGATTCAAGAAGTTTACTGTCTCTAATTTAGAATGGAAAAGAACTCTCAATTGGGTCTATCGAAATCGAAGGTGCAAAGGACAAATCTGGTTTACCTCCCCAACTTAGCTTTACTAAAATAATCATCCACGAGATTAACTTCAGTGTCTGTTAGCTTTCATATGTATTGATTTTTAAATCCTATTTTTACATTTAAAAGTTATGGTCACCCTACAAAATAAAGCACGCGCCAAAAATATAGCTTAACAGAATGGAATGATTTCGTATTGTTAATTAGATTACAGGTAAGAATTATTATTAAGCCTTCGATTTTCTAAATGATGATGTACTGATGATGTACTGATGATGTACTGATGATGTACTGATGATGTACTGATGATGTAGGTACTTTTGCTTTCCTGAAAAAGTATTCGACTTATAGGAATATTTAATGTATAAATATAAGCTTAGAAAATCAAAAACCCCGACAAAATAAAACGACTGAACCAATTTCGATGTAACGCAGCCTAGAACACTCTCGATGAAATCTTCTTTCATAAGATGTATAATATAGTGAAAAATAAAGTCTTAACTAATATCACAATTTAAAAGAACTAATTTATTGAATCAGCCGTTACTTTGCGGAAATTCATATTCAATAACTTACATCTAACTTATATATCTTGCCTGCTTCGAAGTCTTCAAGCTGGTACTCTTCTGCTTCGGCGTCTTCTAGCCGGTGCTCTTGATGGCTTCGATGTCTTCAAGCTGGATCTCTTGTTGACACGTGTTTCACCTCTTCACGAGACATCTTCAAGAGTTCAAGTTAAGACGTCGAAGCAAAAGAGTACCAGCTTGAAGAGCTCGAAGCGGAAACACTAGATATACAATATAAGTTAGATTTAAGTTTCTAAACTCAAAGATTATATTTAAATATAAGATAAGTATCTCGGAAACGGCTCCAATGATTTTGATGAAATTTGGTATGTAGATAGGTCAGGTAGGTACTCAAAGTGAAATTAACTCTCTCTCTGAACCGATCGTCATGAAATTTTCTACACAGATAAGTTTGAAACAGGAGATGTACATAGGCTATCATCATCACCGTCACCGTTTTGCATCACTAGGTGGGTGAAATCGCGGGGAGCAGTTAGTATGTACTAAATATATTTATAACTCCTTATATGAATTCTTGCATCCAATAAAATACCTCCAGCTTACCATTCGCCCTCCGTACCCTCCCTCCCTCCGTACCTAGGTACTCTAGCAACTGCAACTATTCATTATGTACCTACTCAGTAAAAATCAGACAAATTACTACGTACAGTTAGAGAAAGTAGCGTTTAACCACTTACCATAGGGGGAGGGGGTTCTACAACTTTAAACATGAATATTGTATATCGTAATGAGGATACGGAGCATTTTATGAAGAAACTTTTCTTTTGTACTTACCTATTTAAAATGTATAGATATACAAGTCACTGACTTGGAAAATGTTTTTTTCTAAGGATGGACAAGCTGTATCGATATTCATGACAGCATATCATAAGCTAGTTTATCATTTTCAGGGAGGTTACGCCCTTCTCTTATACTCTCATAGGGACGTAAAGTTATGGCTCGCACCCGTTTTTATTTTTTATTTTCTCTTATTTTTTCTGTAAGTAAGAGTGTGACACAACAGGCTCATTGGAACTTTTGTCTCACACTCTTAATTGCAGAAAAATCAAGTTAAAAACGAGCGACCAACCTCCCCGGGGTTCCTCCACAACAATGAAGGAAAAACGAAAACTACAAGTCGATAAACACATGCCCACCAGAGTGCCAGCTTGAAGACACCGAAGCAGAACACTACTGAAGTCGATAAACACATGCCCACCAGAGTGCCAGCTTGAAGACACCAAAGCAGAACACTACCTACTGAAGACGAAGTAGGCGAGAGCTTGAAGACCTCGAAGTTTTTTTTAACTACAATAAAGTTTTGTTTGTTCCAATCCAACAAACAATCATTCTATCACTCGCCCGAAATAAATCAAAATCAGTTCAGACGTTGTTGCGGTTGGATCCCGTAATGGCACCCCCAGGGCTCACATTATGTGCAATTATGTGCGCTTCTACAAAACCCGCCATTTTTTGTTTTTTAACGATTTCGGAAGATATTTCTTTATTTGAAAATTGTTGGCTCTGGGTTTTGGACTCGGCTAGGTGATTAGTTTTTTTAAATAAAATAATAGCAGATAAGTAAGGTGTTTTGGGAGATCAAAACTTGACCCTAAGGTTTTGTTAGTAAACCAATACAATGAGAGAATTTCTTGATGCATACTGCACGGGAGTAGAACTCCCTGTCACCATCTCTATTTCTTGAGAACAACAATCTTATAATGTTCAAGGCTAGAGTAAATAGATATCTTCTAGATCGACGAGCTCCATCTTCGGCCACGCCGTCGCTTAACATCAGGCGAGTAGGTGGTCAATCGAAGATCTATTTTGAGTAAGAAATGCAAGTTATTTTTCTAGGCTAGCGTGCTTCATCTTAGACTGCAATGTCGCTCAACATCAAGCGACTTCATTTATACATAAATAAATATTTCTGTGACTTCGGCTAGACTACACGGCTCGACTGATTGTGATATAGGAGGCATAAAGGTAAATCGAATTAAGACTTCATTTTTTTATGGTTAATCCTCAGGTAAGTACTTCTTTTTTATTTAAATAAAAGGTGCAGCAAACAGGCAGACGGCTCGCACGATGTTTCTTTATTCATATTACTTATAATAAATGAAAATGACTCTGTCGGTCTCTCTGTCTGGTTGTTACCCTTTCACTACTAAACGGCTGAACCAATCGTTATGAATTTGGCCGATAATTTCTTGAGAACCTGAAGAAGGATATAGGCTACATTTTAACATTATCAACTCCACTTTTTATCATTAAGCAGGTGAACCCGCGCGGCACGGCTAGTGACAGTATGGAATAGGTACTCGCAAACGTCCCTCAAGCCCTCGGCTAGCTAAGTACTAATTAAGAGCGCGCATTACTTTCTACATTTGTATCTCGGCGCCTAGCTCCATGAGAACAGAAACAAGTATTAAACAAAGTGAACAGACAGCTTCCATTGTATTATTATAAGGTAGTGTTTAATATATGTTATTATTGACGTAATATTTAATAACACGCCGCGTGTCCGCGTGTCCGGACTCCGGGCTCCGGGCCGGGCTCCGGGCCGGGCTCCGGCCCGGGCTCCGGGCCGGGCTCCGGTGTAACACAAGGGAGATTTCTCTCACTTATTTATATTTTTATTGTCTTTGCTGTTAGATGAGCTACTTACATCGTTTTTTACCCGACTGCGTAAGAAGGAGGGTTATGTTATTTGAGTGTATGTATGTATGTTTCTATATGATCGCCTACAGCATAAACGGCTTGACCGATTTTGATGTGCGAGGTGTCGTTAGATTCGTCTTTGCTTCCAGAGTGTCATAAGCTATATTTTTTGTAATAATAATAATAGAACTCTCGCAAAAAATAAAATAAACGTTTTTTCGTAATTTCTAACGAACTTATTCGTAAATAAACAAGTTGTTTTACGAATCATTCTAAAGAATGAGCATTTATAATCTTTACAGTGATTTTACGCATACTTTTTACACACTTTTTACGCACACTCAACAGCATATGAACCATAACGAAATCGTAAGTTAGACTGCAAAAACTGCTTTTCTGCTGTCGGGTATTTTGTTTTTCTTTTAACATAGACACTTACCTACTAGTTATATGCTTATTATGTCATCATCATCATCTCAGCCACAAGAAGTCCACTGCTGGACATAGGCCACCCCATGGATTTACAAAAGGACCCGTTGTCGCGCGGCTTGCATCCAGCGTCTTCCCGCCACCTGTACGAGGCCGTCTGTCCATCTCGTGGCTGGTCTTCCTACGCTGCGTGCGCCGCCGCCCGCCGGTGCCGCCGGTGCCGCCGGTGCCGCCGGTGCCGCCGGTGCCGCCGGTGCCGCCGGTGCCGCCGGTGCCGCCGGTGCCGCCGGTGCGTGCTCCGCACTCGCTAATAACGGACTTTTAAATTATTCATTTATTTTTAAGTTGTTATTTTTTTAATAGGCAATAAATAAATAAGTCGATGATAATTATTATTATAAGTAAACATAAAAGTAAAATAATATATAAATAATATCTGAAATTAAAATTCCACAGGCTTTTGATGCCTGTCGATATTTTAAATAAACTCCAATTAGTCAGTTTTATAAATACTTATTTTTTAGTTATACAGAGTATAAATTATGTTAGTTAATTAAAAATAAAGATAAATCCGTTTGTGCTTAGGTATGTAATAATTAATATATATCCTTAATACTTAGTTAGAAAAAAGTAGAATAAACTAATTTCCAACCGGCTTCACAAAAAGTGAAGGTTATCAATTCGGATCAAATTTTTTTTCATTATTAACGCCTGTTGTATAGAGAGATTTGATCGAAGATGAAGCATGCAGTGTTTACATAATTCACTATATTATATAGCAATTGTAGCATGCGTTTGATGCAAACGAAATTCAACTGGATTGATTATAATTATCAAGGATATAAATACAAAAGTATGAATAATTTAAAACAAAACAACACATTATAGAATTTACTACATTAAAAAAAAATGTTCATCCACGCTACTCGACAATAGATGGCGCTACCTGTAATTAAAGATCGAAATTAATACTTGTACATATTATTAGCATTAATTTATTGTTATGAGCAGAGATATACGATAGCAGTACTTTTCGATGTTTTTAGGGTTCCGTACCCCAAAAGGAAAAAAAACTGAACTCTTATAGGATCACTTTGTTGTCCGTCTGTCCGGGTGTCAAGATCTCTGGAACGCGTGAAGGTATCGAGTTGAAATTAAAACCATATACCTACGCAGATCCATAGTATCTTGCTGCAGAAAGAAAAATAAAATTTCTCAGTTTTCGTAAAAAAAAGTTACAGACGAATATGTCGTAAAAACGCACATTTCGACACTCACAGAGGAATCAAAACCTATGGGGTACTTCCCGTTGATCTAGAACTCTGAAATTTGGCAAGAAGCATTGTGTTAGAGTACACATATAGGAAAAAATCCAAAAACTGGACATTTTTAATTTAATCACAAAAAAATAGTGTCTTTATGCAAGGAATGAGGGCCCAAATTTTTAAATGAATTAATCGTCATATGAAAGAGCTTCATTATCATAAGCTAAAACAGGTTTTTAAATATTTACACGATGTATATTTTTCGGTTTATGAAGGAAAATATAAAAAAATATATGATTTCCCCATTTTATTTAGTTTGTACGGAACCCTCGGCGGGCAAGTCTAACTCGCACTTGTCCGGTTTTCTTTTTAAATACAATAGTGCATTGCGTTAATGTTTTCTAAGGTGTTTGCGGTTGTATTGTAGCACATGGAAATTAAACAAATTTTACCGGATTTATCGCGTATATTTTACATAATTTAATGTGAGACTGGACTTTCAGTGCATTACGTTGTTTTCCATACAACAGGAGAGAAATGTTTGCTATCAATAATATTTTCTGATTCTGATAATTCTGGTCTCCGTACTGAGGGTGCGGCAGGGTATTAGTGAGGTGTCTGTCTGTCTGTCTTCCTGTCTGTCTGTCTGTCTGTCTGTCTGTCCTACACTTCAACGTCAAGAGCGAGACTAAAAACGTAAAAAAAGAGAAATTACCTCTTGTGTGAGATAAACTTCCTTGTTGATTATACAAAAACGAAACGAAAGATTACATGTTAACGTTTGATATCATTTAGTGTCATGTGATACAAACTTAAAATAGAACCTGAATGATAGTTTAGAATTATAGTTTCTTATAATCTATTCGGACAAAGAAAATAAATCTGTATCACTTATTTCTCCTATCAAAATAAACAAATTTATTTATCACTTTTCTAGTAGGTATGATAGCTGCGTGCTTTGAGCGCATTCATGATATACTTACCTAGTGGTTTATGCAGTGATAGAACGAGTATGTGGAGATATAAACAAGTATGTGATATATTTGTATAATAAATAATGGTGTACATTCTGAACTTAGGGTTACCGTGGCTTACATTCTGAACGCACCACTAAACTACTTTTTTTTAAATCTCTAAAACAGAACAAAACCGAACGGCCGGAACAAAAATGTATGAGATGTACGATCGATAAAAAAAAATGTGACGCCTTCAGAATTGGAACTTGCTCGAAAAAATAAACATTGACAAAACTTTAATCTTTACATTCCATATTTTATTAATAGAGATTTGTAGAAACTTTGTTATACTTAAATAAAAGCAAAGAGGCGAGGTACAGCCCGCCAGCCCCTCGCGTGAGCAGGCGGGCCGGGGGACGGTCGACAGGCGGCGGCGCGGGCGGCGGCGGGCTAGTCGGCGGTCGCGTGACTCGCTGCTATTACATTAGCATGTTGCTTTATTTGTTCTTACTTCCCTACATCTTTACATTTGTCTTTGTTTTACAAACCGACGCTGGGAAAAAGGCTTTTATATTGTATGTATATTTGTATATATACTTACATAGAAGATAAATAATAGCTTTTATGTAGGGAGAAAATAATATGTGGCGTTGATAACTCGATGTAGGAGGTATTTTGTTACGGAAAGTTTTTTATACGGCTTTTTAACCGATTGTTAAAAAAAGAGCTCAGTTCGGCTGTATTTTTTTATGTTTTGTTACCGCATAACTTCGTTATAAACCGATTTAGATTTTGTTTCTTTGAAAATATATATCTCAGGGCAATTTTGTCAAAATCAGAACAATAGCTTGGTTTTTAAAACAAAATACTTAATTGAAAAAGTATGTCATCCAAGTAAACAAATTTGCGTACCTACCTATTGTGAAGTCGGTAGTTTTAGTTTTTTAAACTATAAAAATTATTATTTATTTTGAGCCTGTTTTGGTCCCACTGCTGGGCAAAGGCCTCCCTATCCTCCTTCCATTCTTCTCGGTTCAGTGATTTTTGAGTCCAATTCTTACAATAGGAGTCCAGTTCATCCCGCCAGTCCAGTCCATTCACAATAATTATATTTAATTTTAATAATTGTAAATTTAATAATTGTATTTAATTTTGTTGAAATCGAAAAGAAAGAAAACGAAATCCTAACATATTTTTGATTGCTGAACTTTAGATTTCGACAACAGACATTAAGGAAAACTGAAATTTACTAAGTAGTTAGCATACCAAGCGTTCGTCTACAACCTGAGTGAACATCGATGCAATCAATAGTTTAGGAGGTGAGTTTGAGAGACGAGTGTTCGTTTAGTTATCAGGTCTGATATCACGTACCCCGAGGCTATAACTCATGCGCCGGTGTTGCCAGCTATCGGGAAATAAGATGGAAACCCGCACCAATTAAAATATTAATTGAGAAAACTATGGAGACGCTCACGAGAACAAAGTTTGTTCTAAACTTTTATATCTTTTCTGTTAATATGTAACAATTATGATCAATTTTAGTGTGGTTTCAAACATTTTAAATAACATGTAAGGGTCACTCACGTCCGTTTTGAGTAGTAAATATCCGGCTATAGTTTCAACCGCATTCGGCGGTCTTCTTCAAAAGAGCAGCGCAAACATGGAACTTGGTCAGTGACGACTAGGTATACTAAACTATAGTCGGATATTTTGACTCAAAACATCAGACGTGAGTGACCCGCAGTTTTAATTTATTTAAAAAATAATGGTCAAATGTGGCGTCAAAAGACTTCATATGGTCTTTGAACCCCGATCCTATCCCGTAAGGAAGAATTGGTATTATATGTATGAATGTAATTATGGTACTTTTTTAAGATTTTACAGTATTTATTATTTGAAATTAAACAATTTAAACTGATTTCTAGCATAAGTATATTTTAATCGTAATTAATATTATTACAGCATACATTAATAACTTTAGTTCTCTGCCAGTTTGTATCTGTTTCTGTGTTTCCGTTTTAAAAATAAATGGCTAAAGACATTGTTCTGAGCTTCAGACGGATATAGGGCATATTGAATCATCATCATCACCATTTTCATGGTGAAATTGCGAGACGTATCTTATTTTACTTTGTATAGATATAAGTTCAAAATAATTTTGGACTTCAGTGTTTTTTGCTTCCAAGTCTAGCATTAACTGTCGCAACGGGTTTAGCACAGAAGATAGATAAACAGATTTTATTCACGTTTTTGTCACTTGTCAGCAGCCCCGGATCTACGATTTTATTATATTTTTTCGAACCGGGGCAGAAACTTGACGGTGGCGCCCCTCTCTCCAGCGCTTAATAATAACTTACTTAAAAAAACTTAATATTTACCTGTGGCGCCTTTTTAACGGCGCCGTTAATTTAAAATTTAACAGCGAGTCAACCAAGCTTTCGTATTCTAGGCGTTTTGTGGAGCAAGTTATTTTATTTTTAATCATATTAATTATGATTTTTGCGCCCCCTGAAAATGCCGCCCAGGGCAGGTGCCCCGGTTGCCCCCCCCCCCTTAGATCCGGTGCTGCTTGTCAGTATTTCCACTGATAGGTGGACAAAACGGTGTAATAGTAATTTGTCCACATTAAATGTCAAACTTGCTAGTGTTGTATATCTTGCATCTCTATGCGTCACCAACTTTTCTATATTTAAGATAAGCACTCTATAAATTATTTGTTTTGGTTCCTATTGTAAAAGATACACAAGGACAAGTATAATGTGTTACCTATAGCGTATATTGTAAACAAATATTGTAATCTTCTGAATTTTTACATTTAGCAATAAAATTATGTGATAAATGTAAATAAATAAAAATGGTTGTCTGTTAAGTCGGTTTACGGACGATAATTTTACGTGATAACGATGCGTCACAAGCCAAACAAAGGCGAAAGGCGTTCATCAATTCATAAGACGTTATCACGTCAAAAGATGTGGTCTGTAGTTCACATTGACATTTCAGCGACGTTTAAACAAACATTGGTAAAAATATTTATGACAAATGTTCATTGTGCACACAAATGTTTTCAAAAAGTAGTTTAGGTTTCTCTCTTCTGTGGTTTAGTTATTTAATTTATGGTTGTGTCTTATCTACTCTTGTGATACATCTTTTAGACTTTCACATTAACCGTTAGATAAAACACGATTGTTTTATAAAAAAAAAACAACGGGTTGCACTCCGAGAATGCCGGTAGAAGTGAAAACTTGAACATTAACGTTGTGCATTTTTGAATATTTTGGAATGGTTAGGGAATAATTTCGCACGAATTGCTTTATTTATCAGTATAAAAGTACTATCATTTATGTGGTTAAATACTTAATTTCCCGTATATTTCATTAATAGATGCACTTTGTTCAATTCCCATATTTTAAACACTTTTTATAGACAAATTTTACAAGTATACCTACAGACGGTCGAGCCATCAGCAGTCACCATCCGTGGATGCGCGTAGCAGGCTGTAGTACAAACACACACGCACACTCGCGCAAGCGCCCTGCACCGTCTTACGAATTTTCGATCGGGTCACGTGTCCTGACGCGAGTTTAACATTTTCTTACCCATCCCAAAAGTGCACAACGCCGCTAAAGAAGTTTTCACTTCAAAAAATGATGTCTCTGGATGATATGCGACTCCATGCACCTCCTGTCCTGTGTTCTGATGAGCGATGCCGATCAATCAGCCAGCAGACGTCAATAAATTTAGTTTTTACCCGAAACAGTACCGACCGTGTTATTACCGACATAATAACACAACTTGTAATTAACTTGTATCTATTGATCTAGCGCAGGCGCAGGCTTCCTTGAAGGACGACTCACGGACGCGCCCTGCCCACACCCACGGATTTACTTTATTTTCTAATTCTAACAAATTTATAATTACTAAAAACGTACATTGTCAAATATTTAATGTATCAAATTATTGTCACCAACTTATATTCTCGTAAGATCTATCCTGAATTAACTAATCTAAGATTCGCGCTCCATCGTAGACCGTAACTGTCGCTTAATACTAGGTGAGTTGACGGTCAAGCGTAAGCCTATTGTCGAATAAAAAAAGAATTGATCCTCATGATCTACAGTGTTCCTTCGTGGACACTCACACTTGGCATGCTATGGCTTCACATGATTACATAGAGTCGCTCCACGAGATAAAGCTATAGTTATGCTGTGTTTGTTCGAGGAATCATATCAGTAGCGAAGTAATTCGCCAAAGAAGTAGAGTTAACGACATAGTGCACCGTATTCGCAAGCTGAAGTGACAGTAAGCCTTACTTGTGGCCTTATTTGTCGCAGAACCAACAATGGGGTAAACGAGTTCTGGAGTGGAGACCGCGAGTCGGTGAACGTAGTGTCGCCCTGAGACACGATGGAGTGACGATATACTGAAAAAAATGATTTCGAAAAAATGCTATTCGTTTACTTGGATGATATTTTTTCCGTTATTTAGTTATAAAAACCAAAGTACTGAACAGATTTAGATAATATTTATATTATGGGACCGCCTCCGAGGTCCTACAAAAAAATAAAAACCGGACAAGTGCGAGTCAGACTCGCCCACCGAGGGTTACGTACAAACTAAATAAAAGGGGGAAATCATATATTTTTTTTCATATTTTCCTTCATAAACCGAAAAAATATTTAAAAACCTGTTTTAGCTTTTGATAATGAAGCTCTTTCATATGATACCCCACATGATACGGTTAATTCACTTTAAAATTTGGGCCCTCATTCCTTGCATAGAGACACTATTTTTTTTGTGATTAAATAAAAAATGTCCAATTTTTTGATTTTTCCTTAGATGTGTTGTGTACTCTAACACAATGCTTCTTGCCAAAATTTCATAGTTCTAGGTCAACGGGAAGTACCCCATAGGTTTTGATTCCTTTGTGAGTGTCGAAATGTGCGTTTTTTATGACATATTCGGCTATAACTTTTTTTTACGATAACTGAGAAATTATATTTTTCTTTCTGCAGCAAGATACTATAGATCTGCGTATATGGTTTTAATTTAAATTCGATACCTTCACGCATTCCTGAGATAAAGGTCTTGACACCCGGACAGACGGACAGACGGACAACAAAGTGATCCTTTAAGGGTTCCGTTTTTACCTTTTGAGGTACGGAACCCTAAAAGAATCATCAAAAACAATTATTAATTAGCGAAATAATCGCTGAATAAACATAAAAAAAACACAGTCGAATTGAGAACCTTTCTTTTGGAAGTCTATTAAAAATGATGTTGCCCAAGTTGACAAATCACTGGCTTATCCCGCATCATCTATTAATAATATGCTAATAAATGATGCAAATTAAATCGTTACAGTGTATAAACAAAACAAGCTCGTCTGAGGTCGCGTGGGAGTTTCCCAGAACGTCTGAATATTGATGGATCAGTTCGACATTCAACAATTCAAGATCAAAACCTCTATAATCGTGGTACCTGAATGTCAGCGAGCGTCTCTACACGTCAACTATAGGTACCTACTTATGTAGCACTGTATTATTCATTATCATCATCATCTCAGCCACAAGTCCACTGCTGGAAATAGACCTTCCCCATGGGTTTTAAAAAAAATCTGTTGGAAGCGGCTTGCATCCAGCGTCTTCCCTCCACTTGTATGAGGTCGTCTGTCCATCTCGTGGCTGGTCTTCCTACGCTGCGTGCGCCGGTGCGTGCTCTGCACTCGAGAACTGTTCGCTATTGCTTTGCAGAAAAAGTAATAAATAATCTTGGATTTTGTTTTTATTTTATACCTCGCGTGTTCTACTTTGAAATGATCCCGGCCTGCTATCGCCGACAAAGTAACCTCCATTTCTCCCGAAACATTTTCGGCGGAAAAAAATAGTAAAATAAAAAATCTGAATCTAAACCGAGAACGGCAAGATGGAGGGCTTGTGTAAAAAATACTCAGCTCAGTTCGGATAGAGCCGCAGGCTGTCGGCTCTTGGAGAGTACGGACAGCAAAATAATTACTAACACTTATTAAAAAAAAATAGGTTTACGTTTATTTTTTTTGAAATTAAACAATTTTTAATGGATTCATCGCCTATATTTTACATAATTTTAAGTATAACCTGACGTTTCGAACACTCGTTTCAATGAGTGACAATCGCTAAAACCTTAGAGAACTTTATATTTTTACCTTACACAATTTAAGTTTTCGAGTGGAGAGCGCACACTAGCGCACGCAGCGTCGGAAGATCAGTCTGATAGACGCTGGATGCAGGGCACGTGATATAAGGGCAAGCGCCTGTATGAAGGAGGCCTATATTCAGCAGTCGCCATGTTGTGGCTGAGATGATCATAACGAAAAATTAAACCTATGAAATCCGATATCATAATATACTTAATAGAAATATAGACCGGGCAAATTTGTTTGTGTTGGCGATGCGCGATGTTTGTGTTGGCGATGCGCGATGTTTGTGTTGGCGATGCGCGATGTTTATAAATCACAGAGTTGTAGTTACTTCATTTTAAGCTTTTTTGGGACATATTCAGAAATATTGATAAGCTTTCCACCTTTCTGACATAATTCAACCCATTTCGATGAGGTTTGAATTATGTCGAAATGTCAATGTTAAAGGACTAGTAGAAAGTCAACGAATTACCACCTATTTCTCATTGTAATGCCTAAAATCCATACTCAGCTATTTCGGTCCACGTTCTTGATGCGTACTGCACGGGAACGGAATTTTTTGCCATCATCTCTCTTTTCTGAACTTGGAATTTTCAAGGTGTTTCAAGGTTCAAGGTGTTTAATTTTCAAGAGTGAATAGATATTGTATAGATTGACGAGCTCCATCCTCGGCTACACCGTCGCTTAAAATCTGGTGCGTTGGTGGTTAATCGTATATCTGTCTAATATAAAAAAACCGGACAAGTGCGAGTGAAACTCGCTCAACTGGGTTCCGTACAAACTAGTAGATAAAGGGAGAAATTATATATTTTTTTATATTTTCCTTCATAAACCGCAAATTCCACATCGTAAAAATAATTAAAAACCAGTTTTGGCTTGTGCTAATGAAGCTCTTTCATATGATAACTCACATGATACGGTGAATTCACTTTAAAATTTGGACCCTCATTCCTTGCATAAAGACACATTTTTTTTGTGATTAAATTAAATATGTAGGTACCTACAGTTTTCGGATTTTTGTCTTTAAGTGTACTTCACAATGCTTCTTGCACAGTTAAGTATAGGTCAACGGAAAATACCCCATAGTTTTGATTCCCTTGCGAGTGTGAGTGTCGAAATATGCATTTTTTACGACATATTCGGCTGTAACTATTTTTAATGAAAACTTTACTTTTTCTTTATAGCAAGAGAGTAAAGATCTGCGTATATATGGTTTTAATTTCAACTCGATATCTTCACGCGTTCCCGAGATACAGGTCTTAACATCCGGACGGACAGACGGACAACAAAGTGATCCTATAAGGGTTCCGTTTTTTTTCTTTTGAGGTACGGAACCCTAAAAACAATAAAACTAATATTCTAAAATGAAAAAGAAACATTTGAATGTAAATGTCAGTATTATGGTAGTTTAAAGAATTTCAAAATAAGGTGCGTTCCGCACACTCAGATATTTTAAATGTTAAATGACAGATATGAAACCCGTCACCCTGGTTCTAGAAGCCGACACTATGCCGCTAAGCCGCGTGCAGTCGACTGATTATTTTGCCACCAGTACAGTAGTACTTGTACGGTATTTTTGTAAGTCACGATTATAATAATTTTGAAAATTTGTAATTATACAGGAGAGAAGAGCTACCGTTTCTACATAAATAATATCTTTTAGCAACTCTTACAACGTATCATACGGAGGCTTGAATGTAAACTGAGAACACTCGCTTACTCGCCTGCACTTCATGAAATATGATAAGACGACAATAACTTTGTATAGTATTGATTTATACGGTCGACGATGGAGCACGTTGGCATATAGGAGAAATCTTAGCTTTTTCGTTGAAAAAACCAGAAAATTGTGTAAGTTTTGAAGTTAGAGTTCTATTCAGTCATGCCAGAATTTGACAACTAGTTAATAGTCAAATTATTTTGCAGTACCTAGATAGTACGGGAACTCTGGGCGGTAGGTCGGTAGGGGGAGCCTGCCGTCCGACTAGAGAGTTCCCCGAGGATGGTCGATGTGCCCGGTGTTCCGGCACATTGACATCAGGCGGATGAGAGATGAAGCTCTCCAATTGGTGTGGTGGTAAGCTAAGGTGGAACATCGTGAGGTTTTAGTCAGTAGGGGCACCACTCTGGTGTCGAGCCTGCCTGGCATAGCCCGCTATAATGTATGCGTAAATGCATTTCCTCACGTAAAAAAAAAGGTACCTATCTACATATAAACTTTAATTATTATGTAACGTTGGAAAGGATTAACTATTTATATATGTACTATTGTTATAGGATAAGAATTAGTTCGGAATTCAGGACTAACATACATAATATGATATAGTTATGTTATGAGTATTTTATGAGCTATTTTAATTTCTTTTGAAGCAGTCGTTCGTCAAAAGTCCAAGCCTGCCTCCCTTCTGATGGTAAGTGGAGGGTAGTTTGATTTATGTCTAAAAATGAAGAGTGATCTCGAATGAAACATAAATCGTGTGCAGCGCTTCTAATTCACCCGACATGAGCTAAAAAATATCCACAAAGAACTTAGTTGCGCCGGCGCATACTGGAACCGACCTCAGATGGTAATATTTTCTTTCAAATTTGTACTCGATTGGTCAGAAATGAATAAGTACTGATGTAATCTTTTTCATTATTTTTAACTACTGATACAAGTAATCGTTTAAAAAACTAAAATATTCCACTTCAAAATATGCAATTTGTTTACTTGGATAATATATAATATTTACAGTTATTTTGTTATAAAAACCAAAATACTGAACCGATATTGATAAAATTTATATGGGACTACCTGGGAAGGGAAGTATGCCAGACAAAAAAAAAATCAAATTGGTCTAGGTGTCTTCGAGTAAGCGAGGAACATACATAAAAATATTTAAAAAAAGATTCCGACGAATTGAGAACCTCTTCTTTTTTGGAAGTAGGTTAGAAAGTGTTTCTTTTGTTAAGTAATTAGCGCTGGCGTCAGTGTTTATCTCATGTATTGTGTCATGGATTGAAACTGAATTATAAGGTACCTACCTAGGAGACTATGTGAAGACTCGAGTCCGGCGTCGGTTCACGTCCCGTCCGCGCGCGGCATATCGATAGGAGTGCGATAAAGCTCGATAATTACACGTTCCAGAGTACATTTATCGAATTAATCTATCGACAACGAGTTCGTCGGTTTCTGCTTCCGATACTGCTCCGTTTTTTGTCGATCTTCGCCTGGAGGCTGTGCGCAGCAGGCTGCCTGGTTGCCTGGTTGCATCACCGCGCCGGGTTCTGTTACCTTGTTTTGGAAGTATGCTGAATGTGTGAATAAAATAACGATAAAATGAACCCACTTTTAAACACGAGCAAATGCTTCATAATAAATTGCTGGATATTGTTCACAGAGCTAAGTAGTTAGAATAATGAGACATAGAAGACAAGCTTTGCTTACTAAGCTTGTGTAGGGAATATGCATGCATTTTATTTCATATTGTTATAAATACTTATATACTTAGTTAGTTGCTTTAAGCGCGGCTGCGACCCCGCGCCCCGCGCCCCGCGCCCCGTGCCCCGCACCCCGCCACCTTCGTTTACGAATATAGTAAGAGTGCGTAACTAAGTAGCTTGTTGTTTGGACTGAGGTGTCGCGCCCTTCACCTGCTTCCTTACATATCTAACACGTAAGAATAATAGTTTTAATTGATAACATACTAAAATATAATACATACAGTAATAGTACATTGTTACCCTAGGGGGGAAAGTAACTTATTTAGTCCCGAGACGGGATTTGACGCACGAACGAACTGAGTCAATAGTTCGAGGGACTAAATAAGTCTTTAACCCGAGGTAAACACTGTGCTTTTCATTACGAATACAAGGAAAGTAAAAATAAAAACACGAATTAGCTACAGAAAAAAACAGTAAGTAAATGACAAAACAAATGATAATCGGACTGCTGCTTTCCCGCCTACTTATTTTGTTTTTTCTTCTGTGGCCGGCAATCTATTCAGCCAATATTTTTCATTTTCATCATTAAAAATGGTAAATATTTTGTCCAAATCTATGTTATTTTAAAGAAATTGTTGAAACTAAATTATAATAGTTATTTAAAAAATATATATTATTTAATCAATACTTATCTTTATGTTATTTCAATTTTAAATCGCGCTGTGATTGAGTGGCTTTAAAGAAAGTTGGACATGGCTCAAGAGTTAGAAACGTGAAAAGAGAAAGTTTTTTTTTTTATTTGAAAAAGTAGGTGAAAAGTGTATGGGAATATTGGGTTGATGGATATGGATTCACGGAACAAAATTAGGAAGGAAACTTATCTGTATCGGCCTGTGCTGCGGCTCGACGCTAGGCTGATCGTCCGGCGGTGGCTGCCCTGATGTTTTCTTCAGCAACGACGCTCGACGCTAGGCTGATCGTCCGGCGGTGGCTGCCGTGATGTTTTCTTCAGCAACGACGCTCGACGCTAGGCTGATCGTCCGGCGGTGGCTGCCGTGATGTTTTCTTCAGCAACGACGCTCGACGCTAGGCTGATCGTCCGGCGGTGGCTGCCGTGATGTTTTCTTCAGCAACGACGCTCGACGCTAGGCTGATCGTCCGGCGGTGGCTGCCGTGATGTTTTCTTTTGACACAAAATAAAATCTTTAAAAACTTATCACAGCGTATATTGCGATTTTATAAAAGCTTTTATTCTACTTGCCCTGTTAGTATGTTAGTAGTCTTGCGAGTTCAATTAGAACCACTTCCTGTCGTTAGATTAGGTTGAAATTTGGTTTACTTACGTAACTTCGGTGACAATGCAATAATATGGTACCATGAAGCTAGTCTCAAGATGGCGTCGGAAGGTGGCTATCGGAACTCCTAAACTAAACGAGATGAAACCGTCGAGTTTGGACTCGTTTGAATAGTCTTGACAAGCACTTTTTTTAGTCTAGTTTTTTTTTTTTAAACAAGCTTTTATTTAAATGCTCTAAAACGAAGAAAATAAATTTTATATTGATATAAATAAAAGCTTGTCGCGAGATCGTATCTATCTACTAATCAATATTTAATTCCAACAAAAGACTTAGACGCGTTCTCATCATTTGCTTAGAATTAAAGTTAGTTTGTTCTTTTGAAAAAAAAAAAAAAAAATTGTGTTCTCGCGACAAGCTTTTATTTATATCAATATAAAATTTATTTTCTTCGTTTTAGAGCATTTAAATAAAAGCTTGTTTAAAAAAATAATATATAAATATATATATATATATTATTTACAATTATGTGTTTTGGGATGCGGCAAAGTGTTGTTGTTCGTAGAAAGATTGTGTGCACTGAAGGTGCCTTACAACAAATAACATTGTCACTGCTAATACACAGTTTGAGCGATACTCGTTATCACGTAGGCGTTACCAATGATGACGGTGATGCGTGATCTTGATAGCTGCCATCTTCGTCACTTCATTACCAATGATGACGGTGATGCGTGATCTTGATAGCTTCCATCTTCATCACTTCGTTACCAATGATGACGGTGATGCGTGATCTTGATAGCTTCCATCTTCATCACTTCGTTACCAATGGTGACGGTGATGCGTGATCTTGATAGCTTCCATCTTCATCACTTCGTTACCAATGATGACGGTGATGCGTGATCTTGATAGCTTCCATCTTCGTCACTTCGTTATCAATGATGACGGTGATGCGTGATCTTGATAGCTTCCATCTTCGTCACTTCGTTACCAATGATGACGGTGATGCGTGATCTTGATAGCTGCCATCTTCGTCACTTCGTTACCAATGATGACGGTGATGCGTGATCTTGATAGCTTCCATCTTCGTCACTTCGTTACCAATGATGACGGTGATGCGTGATCTTGATAGCTTCCATCTTCGTCACTTCGTTACCAATGATGACGGTGATGCGTGATCTTGATAGCTTCCATCTTCGTCACTTCGTTAATTCATTAATTATGTTGACCTTTTTAGTCAGTTACTTTTTCTATATGTCACCAATACACAACACGCTGGACGCGTCAAAGAAAACAAAGATGCGATCACCTATAAGTAAGTACCTACTTGGAATTGATATTACCCATAATTGCGATTTCAAAATATTCAATTTCGGTTACTTGGACAACATATTTTTTTATCTGACTTCAAAAAAGACTAGAATAGACTTTATAACTAACTTTATTGTACATCTACACAGAAAAACTCAAAGATAATGAATGTTAATTGAAAGTACCTACAGCGGTACAATCGCTTATAGCGATTTCTTCCAACCAACCTAAAAAAGGAGGTTATCAATTCGTAGCGTATATTTTTTTATGTATGTGCACCGATCACTCCGTCATTCGTGAACCAATTATTGTGTTTCTTGAATCTTTGTATAGAGAGAGAGACCTGTCGAGGTGCTCCCATATCCATTTTATAAACATTGCTTTATTACTTTTGTTTTGTTGTTTTGTTTTAAAAACCAAACTATGCAGAAACAGTTTTGCTGAAATTTCTATGGACCTAATCTGAAACTTTAGAATAAAATAAAAACATCCAAAACGGTTTTTAAATGATAGGGTTATAAAGTAACAAACATAAACATTACAACCAAATTTATAACCCCCATATTTGAAGTCGGTTAAAAATAAAATTGGGCACGCTATAAGTACTTAGAAATTAATATCAATGCAATTATACTAGAATTCTCATAACACAGTCGGACTTGATATGCCCCGACTCTCTAAAAGGGGGGTGTGTTTTCGTTACATCAGAGATTTGTATGTTAGGTATTACTGGGATATTTAACATGGTTAACATTTGTGTCGATTTGCATTTGTTTTAGTTTATTTGCGTGACGTTTGAGAGCTGTTTCAGACATTTTGATGTCACGATATTGTTACGAATTTTGATATCTCCGAATCCCGTCATTATTTCTCCAGCTTGTATCCAGTCGGCATGCTTGCGACTCGGCCGGGGCTGGCGCGGCGGCTCGCGCCCGCGGCCGCACGCCGCGCGCCGTGTGTAATTAGAGAGGATTCTGAGAAGGAGCCGCCATTATCTGCGCTACCGTGATTAGATGGTACACGCGATACCGCTCGCTGGCGCGGACCTGAGGGGGGAGGCGGCGCGCGGGTGAAACCATACCAGACATGAACTCTGTGTGATATACAAGCAACAAGTACACAACACATAACACTACATTAGATATAAGCTCGTCTTAACTATTATTTAGAATTTTAGACCGACTGAACGAAACGGAGGGCTCTGCATCATCTAGCAAGATTTTCGTTCTTTTGTCCTTGATATTTGTTGTTATTCGGATACAGGGGGATTACGCTCATATTCTTATAGCGATGCAAAGTCGGCTCACGCTACTTTTTACCCGACTGCGTAAAGAAGTTTATGTATTTACGTAAGTACCTATTTGTGTACGTTTCTATACCTATTATGATCGCCTACAGCATAAACGGTTTGACCGATTCGTCTTCACTTCCTGTGTGTCATAGGCTATATATGTTGTAATAATAATATTTGATCTGTAGATGGGTAACTTTGAATCCATGTCAAATATTGAACGTAGGTTTTTTGAAGGTTCTTGATTTTTTTCCTAAATATTTGAATTTGTACAAACGGGTTAGGTACTCACGTCTATTTTTGAGCCGAAATCTCCGACTATAGTTTCAACCGCATACGGCGGTCTTTTTCAAAAGGAGCAGCACCCCCGAAGGAATAAAAATAGACCCGATAAGTGAGTAAGCCGATTGTTCAAATAAAAATGTGTAACTATCACGTAAATCCATGCGGGAGGCATATGTCCAGCAGTGGACTTCTTATGGCTGAGATAAATAAAACTATCACGTTAGTTTTCATAATAAAATATGAGTAATGAAACTACTTCATTAATTAATTAGCTAATATTTTGATGACTAATATTTTGGGGAAAAAAATTAAGAACCTTCAAAAAACTCTACCTACGTTCAATGTTTGACACGGATTCAGAGTTACCCACGTTGGCAGCACCTACTGATTGAGATATAGATTTAATATTTGAACTGGTCAATATTGTATCATACATATCCTTACTTATAGCATCCATACATTTTGACTAAGCTTCAAAGTCTGGAGCATCGTCGCAAAGTAGCTAGTTTGTCGGTTTTTTATCGTATACATTTCGGTGAGTGTGCGTCTGCTTTGCATGATCTCATTCCCCCATGCCCATGTTTCTATCGGACTGCAAGAAGCATGAAAAAGCGACATCGTTATATGGTTGATATTCCGAAAACACGTACGAAACGCTTTGGCGCCACTTTCATTGTACGTACTGCCAAACTGTGGAATGCGCTTCCTGAATGGGTCTTTCCGACTGGATATAATCTAGGTGTCTTCAAATCGCGAGTGAATAGGTTTCTTCTAGGCAAGCGCGCTCCATCGTAGACCGTAACTGTCACTTAACATCAGGTGAGTTGACGGTCTAGCGCAAGCCTATCTTCGAATAAAAAAAAAAACATTACGGTACCCTCGCCCTCGTGGCGTGGCTCGACTAGGTGTAGGTGTTCTCGAACGATCACCAGTGTCAAGCAACGGACGGACCGGTCTTCGTCTTCGGATGGGTGACCGCCAGTGGCACTTCTATCTGAGCGCTACCGTGAGTTGGATTACACGTGAAATTGTAGGTCCTGGTGGTTTAGTTTCTTATGAACAGCAATCGTCAAGCCAGGGCAGAGGCCTTTCGTCGGCTTAATAGCTCGGACACTAGGGCTGGCCACTAAGTCTACACGACCTTACTTATAGGTACATCATACTTAAATTAATGAATTATTAAATAAATGTGTGTATTTAAGCGACGTCCCCACAGTAGCATCCCCCCCCCCCCCCAAGCGCGCGCGTCGCTCCCCCGCTGGCGAGGTGCGGTGGACACCCGCCTATCCATCGACTCCACCGACGGACGCCATTTTGGGGCGGATTTCTATTTACTATGTTATGATAAAACTTTTACGTGTTTTGTCAATGACAACCAAATTCCTGACAACTACAATCTTGGAATCTTCAGGGCTAGAGTGAATACTTAAGTAGATAGGTGTCTTATAGATCAACGAGCTAGCAGTGGACTTGTTATGGCTGAAATGATGATGATGATGGTGTTTTTTTTTAAGAAAAGATCGTGGGAGGTTACGGTAAGATATATTTTTTAATTTTTGCGAAAGTTGTATCTTATAGACCATATGACACTCAGGGAGTAAAGACGAATCTAACCATACCTACTTAGTATACCTACATCGAAATCAGTCAAGCCGCTAAGGCTATAGAAGTTAATATATAATACACCTACTTTCATACAAACATACATAAATACACCCGAAAAATATTATCCTCCTATTGGCGCAGTTGGGTAAAAAGATGTTGATATTATTTTATGTGGTCTTAATATAATTATGTTGATGTATGTCGGTTTGTAATGTCATTGACTGGCCTTGTGGCTCAGTTGGTAGTGTGTTTACGTCTACCTGCTGAACTGAAAGGTCGTGGGTTCAATCCCCACCCAGGGCAAACATTTGTGTGATGAGCATGGATGTTTGTTCTGTGTCTGGGTGTTTCTATGTATCATATGTATATATTTACAAAAAAAAAGTAATATATGTATTCTATCAGGCATCTAGTTCCATAGTACAAGCTTTGCTTAGTTTGGGCTAGATGGTGTTGTGTGAAATGTCCACCAATATTTATTTATTTATTTTATTTATTTATTATTAGAAAAGCACTCGATGGAATCAAGTGACGATTGCAGTTCAATTAAGTAAATGTGTATTCTCTATTATACTACGCTTCAAGGGCTTACCCTGAGTGCTTCGATGACAGACAACGTTCCTTTAGCCGACTTCCAAAAAGGAGGGAGTTCTCAATTCGACGGTATGTTTTTTGCGTGTTTGTTACGTGATAACTTCGTCAGTTATAAATTGACTTTGATCATTATTTTTTATTTGTATGTGCATAACTTCAGAGGTGATCCCATTTAACTTTATCAAAATCGGTTCAGTACTTTGGTTCTTAAAACAAATTAACTGAAAGAAATATGTCATCCAAGTCAACGAAAGTCGATTTAGGTATTTACATTTGATAGATCTATACGATTGACCACCAACTCGCCTGATGCTAAGCGACGGTGTGGCCGAGGATGGAGCTCGTCGATCTAGAAGATATCTATTCATCTTTAGCCTTAAAAATGACAATATAATATTAGTCAAGAAACAGAGAAAGCGGCAAATAAGTAGGCCTGTGCAGTCCGCATCAAGAACGTGAATTATTTAAAAATATTTTACCGATTTTAGATTGAATGCCACCATGCGAATTCTACCCGGACATACCTATACCAAATGTAAGTTTAAGGAGGGATTATATTAGTACAAACATTGATAAAATGCACATGGGGTATGACAAGAACAATGTAACATATGATGATTCCAAAACGATTTCGAGATTATATGTCTCTAAACTATAATTATTTACTTTGGCTCTCTAAAATTATGATAAGTAGGTATGCACTATTTTTACGGAAATATAAAAATATTTGACCTTTAATCGACCTCTAAATGACGTCACAGAACCGCCTTTTTTATCTGTAGGTGACAAAAAGAATTTAAAAAAGTGACAGTAGGTACTTAAAATATTTCATAATTTCGCACAAAACCAACAAATAATATCACTGTCAATGTTAGTACGATTTTTTAATTATGTGATCATGATATATATTACTCAGACGGATTAGTGACGTCATCACGACTTGTAACTATTACTTAAACAGAATTAAAAAATAATTAAATTAGTTGTTTTAAATGACCCAATCTACCAATTATAAATATTTAAAAAAAATTACATATTGTTAGAACAACCTCCGTTGTGTTGGACGTAGCTTCCCTACACTTGGTTTGGCCGACCTTCTCTTGTTGCAGTTTCCCTATGAACAATGTCATGAATGTCATTAGAGTTATTTTTACTCCCGATCAAAAAAAATACAGGTGAAAAAAAGATTTTTCTAAGTAAGGTGTGTTTAAGTACCTACGGTTATAAGTGTGTTTTTTTGCAGTACCTACCTACCTACCTAGGTAATAGCAGTTTTTATAACTTAGCAATAAAAAAATCTTTTCTGATGCCTTTTAGAATATTACAAACTGAATTTTAATAAAAAAATTCAATGTTAATATATTTTTATTTATTTCAATGTTTGAAGATATCAATCGGTACGTATCTAATAAAAGAAATAGTACTTAAACTGCCTTAGTTATAAAGTTACAAGCATTGTGCTTACTAGACAATATATTTACCAAATATCATAATTTATTTTATTTGTCTTGAAAGCCTGACTAAATGTTTCGGACAAAAATCCTTTGAACAAAAATAATGTAGATTAAAATATTATTACACGAGATAAATAACAATTAAGTCATGCTCGTAACAAATAAATATATTAAAACTATTAATCACCAATATTCACATTAAAGAATTTTAGTTCACGAAATTGCTTCGCTTACAGAAAACTACATCGCGTCATTATTGGTAAAGTACCGCTACTCGGCAACAGATGGCGCCACTCATCCCTCACTTCAACTGGTGCAAATTGATTTTAATTGTATCAAAGTACTTGAATCGAGTAATTCGCGTAATGGAGGCGCACCGACAGTTTTTGCCGCGGAAAGAATCTGAAACACGATGAAATTGATGTTTATTAAGTTATTAGTGAACTAAAAGTAGGTTAGCGAAGGGTTCAGTAGAACATGACATGCTGAAATGAGGATCAAATGTTGTTGAGGTTTGTTTGTGTAAAAAGTAAGTGCTGTTTCGTATTCCGTTCATTTGAGGTATGCCATAATCATGCAGGTTGTTCCATGGTAGGTAGGTACATCACTACAACGTTATCAGATTATCGGTTTTTTTAACCGACTTCAAATATCTAAGTATCGGTTGTATTTTATTGTTATGTTTGTTACAGCATAACTCCGTCATACTTATACATACAAAACCGATTTGTAATATTATTTTTTGTTTGAAAGGATATACTTTCAGATATTTTTTTATACAAGGTAGATATAGGTACTACTGACCACCAACTCGCCTGATGTTAAGCGACGGTGTGGCCGAGGATGGAGCTCGTCGATCTAGAAGATATCTACCCGGCCGTACGTACCCGCTCGCTCACATGGCGGGGGCACGGCCGTGCCCCCAGATTCACTCTAGCCTTGAAAACTCCAAGATTGTAGGTCTCAGGAAACAGAGATGGCGGCAAAGAATTACATTCTTGTGCAGTACGCAACAGGAATGTCGATCGATATCGCTGAGATTGGTGCAACTTTCAAATTTCATCGAAATTGTTTCAGTGGATTGGTATTTAAAACAAAATTTGCGCATTTTGAAGTGGGTTGTTTAATTTTTTTTACTATAGTAAATAATATCGCATGTCGGTATATCGGTGAGTGTGCATCTGATTGGTGTGATCTGATTTGATTCCCCCTTGACCTATAAGCTAGCGGACAGTAAGACATACGAACAAGCGTCATCATTTCACGGTATATACTTATTACTAAAATTCGAATATTTACATTGTACGAACTGCTAAATTATGGAATACACTTTCTGAAAGGATCTTCCCCGATGGATACAATCTGGGTATCTTTAAATCGCGAGTGAATCGAATTCTTCAAGGTAAGCGTGCTCTATCGTAGCCTACAGCGTCGCTTAACGTCAGGTGAGTTGACGGTCTAGCGCAAACCTATAAATGAATTAAAGAAAATGTGCTTAAAAGAGAGAATTTGAATTCAGATTTTGATTCAAAAAATACTAAACGAACGATAGAGTGTGAGTGACTGTAAATACTAACAACTATAAGTTTACAAACTCAAAAAACCTCGACAAAAAAAAACGGCTGAACGGATTTTGATGAAACATAGCTAATAACACTCTATTAAATTCTCTTTAAAATTTAAAAAAATCAATATTGGTCCACCCGTTTCACAGCTACGATGCCACAGACAGACACACACAAAAACAGATACACTAATACACACGTCAAACTTATAATACCCCTCTTTTTGGGGTCGGAGGTTAAAAATGGTGATTTAATGTAGCCTAGGAATTAATAATTAGCCTTTATTTAAAAATGGTGATTTGATGTAGCCTAGGAATTAATAATTAGCCTTTATTTAAAAATGGTGATTAAATGTAGCCTAGGAATTAATAATTAGCCTTTATTTAAAAATGGTGATTTGATGTAGCCTAGGAATTAATAATTAGCCTTTATTTAAAAATGGTGATTTGATGTAGCCTAAGAATTAATAATTAGCCTTTATTTAAAAATGGTGATTTAATGTAGCCTAGGAATTAATAATTAGCCTTTATTTAAAAATGGTGATTTAATGTAGCCTAGGAATTAATAATTAGCCTTTATTTAAAAATGGTGATTTGATGTAGCCTAGGAATTAATAATTAGCCTTTATTTAAAAATGGTGATTTGATGTAGCCTAGGAATTAATAATTAGCCTTTATTTAAAAATTCCACTTATTTTACTATCGGATATTTGGTTGGTAATCGAAAGCAGCTTCAGAATGTGATCATGGTGTTAGCATTAGGATTATATCTATGTATGTAGGTATATCTTCTAAGCTACGTTACTCACGTCTGTTTTAATTGGAAATATCTGACTAGGTACAGTTTCAACCGTATTCGGCGGTCTTTTTCAAAGGAACAGCGCAACCGTGTCTCCCGATCGGTTACGTGGCGCACTGCTGCTTGCGTCATCAACCGGAAGTGATGTTTGGAGGATATCCGTCTCCAGGTTCTCAACTATCTCTGTACCAAATTTCATAACAATCGGTCTAGCCGTTTGGTAACAAACAGACAGAGAGAGATAAGTACTTAGCAAGTTACTTTCACTTTTAAATTAGTACTAGACACGATTAGGATAGTTAGGTGATGGTTAGCTTAGAGAACCTACCTTTTTATGTGTCAGTTGGTTAAAAGACTCGCACTAAAAGTACGAAGCGACTCTGTTCACGATACAACCAATACTCAATACCAAAGTATAATTATATTCTAAAAGGCGCCAATACCATCTGCCTTACATGACTAACTCAACTCGACACACGGATAAAATACTCAACTAAAAATCTCCATAAATGTATTTAAGGAAAAGCGCCGGTGTCGCCGCCGCGGACGCTGACACTTCGATTGGTTAAAGCCGGACATGTTTTACGTGAAAAACCGCAAAGCCTTCGTTGAGAGCAAAAACCTTCGTCACAGTGTAAGGCATAGTTTGTACGCGGTGCTTTTGGTGGGAGAGAGAGGGGAGGCGAAAGCGAGAGGGGGGAGGGAGAGAAAAACTCGCGCGCAGCGTCGCTTGCATAGCTCGCTTGGGCCATAGAATAACTGTGTAGAGGAGATGATTTTGACGTGACAACGTCTAATAAATCGATGAACGCCGGCTGCACGCACGAAAAAGGATGACTCATTGACCCGTAACGTTACGCTCATTGTCCCGTTACGCTCATTGTCCCGTTATATCATCATCATCATCATTTCATCAATGTTTTGTTATGACGTTGTCATGTTAAACTATCGTCCGTAAACCGACTTTACAGACAACCAATTTTTTTAAATAAAAATGCAGGAATAAAGCTAACGGCTCACCTGATGGTAAGCGATAACCGTCGCCTATGGACAACTGCAACATCACTGACATTACTGTTGCTTTGCTAACCCGGAAAGGTGCTTGTAGACACCCTTATTAAAACGCCCTTTGTTGAAGCTCGGCGGGAAAACCTTCCGAGGAAGGACATTCCACATTCCACTAGTCCACAGAAAGTTTACGTAGCTTGGTAACTTATCTATGATCCAAAATATATTTGTTAGAATTTAACTTGTCCGAATCCGTTGTATAGAACTGTCTGATACTTGAGACGAGTATCTTATTCAATAAGTTTATTAGCCACCAGTTTCATCTGCCTGAACATTATTAGGTTAGGTTCGCTAAGTTTCTGTTTTGTGTTATAATTATTATTAGACGCGAACACAAGTTTGGTTAGATACATCAATTATTAGGTTAGTTTTCTATTTATTACATACAGAATCTTTCGTGCTACAAATATTCGGTTATCAGATAAATTGACAAATGAGCTTTCGGGATCTTGATGTGTTTTGAAAAAAAAAAATAGTTTTCGGGGAAATGGAATTCGATAGTCGCAAAGCATCAATGACGTCTACAACAGCCATTTATTCACATTATAAATAGTTCAGTCAAAGTCCAGTCCAGTCCAAGCGCAACAGAGGGTTACCTAGATAGTTTTCCGGAAGTTTCGAAAATTACTCATTTTATAGATTTCGAGATAGAAGTCGGTTAAAAACAAACGGATTAAAAACCTCATATTTTTGGAAGTCGGTTAAATAAGTAAAAAATTGATTATAAATAAATAATTATGAATCAAAAGTCGTCTCTGCAGGTGAGTCTTTGAGATGAAAGCTGGTCGCCGGCGCGTCCTTTGATGTCGCAAGAACACCGGCTCCGTGGGAACCAGAGGAGGTCCATCCAACCCGAGCCTAGACGCAGCCTAGATTGTATCAATTTGGTGTCAGTACCACTCAGTAGTCAGTAGTCAGTAGTCAGTAGTCAGTACTGCGAGATAATGATTGTTTGTTAGTAATTGTGATGTCAATTAGTTTATTTAGTAATTTTTATTCCAACTACCTAAGGTAGGGTGATGTTTTTCCAGTGTGTGTAAAGGTTAACAAAGGGCGTTTTATTAACTACAACAAATATATTAACATGTTGTGTTAACATAACTATTCATTCTGACTGCGAAAAAGCACGTTTTATATTTACTAGAACGTTTAGGAACAGTAAGTCTTTTTAACCGATTTCCAAAAAAATGAGTTTCTCAATTCAACTGTGTGTTCCTTTTGTACGTTTGTTTAGCGATTACTCCGCCAATTATGCATTATTTTTGATGATTCTTTTTCCGTTTGTTGGTAATACCTCAGAAATTATGTCATATAAATTTTATCAAAATCAGTTCAGTACTTTGGTTTTAATAACAAAATAAAGTAAATGAATTGCGTATTTTTAACCGAATTCCAAATAGAAGAAGGTTCTCAATTGGTATGTATGTTATTGAATGTTTGTTTAGCGATTACACTACCATTCACGAAATACACCACCATTCACGAATTGTTTTTGATGATTCTTTTTTGTTTGGTGGTCAGAGGTGGTCCCATATAAATCTTATCAAAATCGGTTCAGTACGTTTGATTTTTATAACAAAACTAGCTGACCCGGCGTACTTCGTATCACCTATCAATGAGTGGATCCGATATTTTCCAACGTTTAAACCTTCCCTGGACTACGACAAACATTTCAAAACCAAAATCAGCTAAATCGGCCCAGCTGTTCTCGAGTTTTAGCGAGACAAACGAACGGCAATTGATTTTTATATATATATAGAGATAACAGAAAAAACATCATCCAAATAAAATAAATGAATTGCGTTTTTAGAAGTCGGTTTCTTTAGTTTTTGAAAATGTAATTATTATTATTTTCAATAATTTCAGATTTCATTGAAATTAAACAATATTTAACGGATTTCTTGCGTATATTTTACATCATTATATGACCAGACGTTTCGAACACTTCTATTTTACATTTAATTTTATTTTATTTAATATATTTGTTTGCCGTCGAGACAGCGGGACCTTGGGGCTCAGAAGCCAGGGAATTTGTTCAAGATCTAGGGCGGTGAATGCGAGAAAGAGGTCGCGACCGCCGGTGCCGCCGGTGCGTGCTCCCCACTTGAAACTATTCTATGCTATGTGTCCCACTGTAATTTTTTTTTAAAATGCTATTACCCTGCAATTTTGCCTATCCTCTTGCCTATAAAGAAGCTTCAGGACTACATTAACTTTTCCATATTTCCGCTTGAATAAAGGAAACCACAAAGTTCCAAGGTCTCTAATCATATCCAATTGTGAGGTGAGGGGAAATGCGGCTAGGGGTGACAGACCGTTGCCCTCGTGACGTCACGCTGACGTCACGGGGTGGGGCCACGTAGAGGAGATTGGGGGGGGGGGGGAGCGGGAGTGGTTTAGGTATTGTGGTTGAAGGTGCGCCAGGTATGTTGTATTTATTTCTCTTTCACGCGATCAAAGTGAATAAAGAAAGTAAGTATAAATTTATGTCATTTCCCCATGAATAAAAAACCCAGTTTTACTCAAATATATTGTGAGAAACTATAACTCTATAGACAAATCTTGTAATTAGTCTCGTAATTTATCTAAAGTAATAGAAGCTGCATTTGCAATACCTATAAGTAAAATAAAAATAATCTAAGGTTTCCGCGCTAGTTACCCATTGAAATAAAACAAATGTTAGCGGATTTATCGCGTAAGTATATTGTTGCATTTGTTTATTGTTTTGTTTCATTTCAATGATAATAAAATTTGCAATCATTATACATAATGCTAAAATTGAAACAACTGATACAAAAAACGCTATTTAAAAAAAAAACTAACTTCTGAACCGATTTTAATGAAATTTCTACGAAACTTTAAAATAAAAATAATAAGCAAATCGATTTATCAATGCGGTAACAATCAAAAGAATACTTACAGCCCTTCTTCTTTTTGAAGTCGGTAAAAAAGTAATCAGTTTATCGGTCTGTCTGTCACGCTTTGGCTAGGAGCTAAGATGGGACAGTTGTGTGAAAATATAATTTAGTTTACCTTAACGTGACGAGCACAGTGCATTGCCATATAAGGTGTTGTACTGTTAAAGTATTAAAACATCGGCGGCTAAAACGAGACGCTCACCATCCGACAAGCGATGTTCTCGCTTCCTAACAACATAATAATAATAATATTGTTCTTACTCTAGTTTCTTAATGTAGATATACGGTTGTTGAATGTTTCAAAAACTCAATATAAGCGCTTTGCGTCCACATTTATAGTACGTACCTACAAAATGTGATCGTTTTGAAATCGCCACTTATTTGTTTTTCAGGCAAACGCACTCCATCGTAGATCGCAACAGGCGAGTTGACGGTCAAGCGCAAGAATATCAACAATAAGAAAAAACGGCCAAGTGCGCGTCGGACCTCGCGCAGTAAAGGTTCCGTATCTAGTGTAGAAGTAATACCTACCTACTTGTATAATTATAGTTAATGATATAAACACTACACGGGGTTTACCATCCGTGCATACGCAAATTATGTTATTGAGAACATTCTCGAAATGCTTCAATAAATTATTATTATTTTTAGGGTTCCATACCTCAAAAGAAAAAAACGGAACCCTTATAGGATCACTTTGTGTTCCGTCTGTCCATCTGTCCGGGTGTCAAGACCTTTATCTCGGGAATGCGTGAAGGTATCGCGTTGAAATTAAAACCATATACGCAGATCCTATATTGTATCTTGCTGCAGAAAGAAAAATCAAATTTCTCAGTTTTCATAAAAAAAAGTTAAGTACAGCCGAATATGTCGTAAAAAATACACGTTTCGACACTCACAAGGGAATCAAAACCTATGGGGTACTTCCTGTTGACCTAGAACTATGTAATTTGGCAAGAAGCATTGTGTTAGAGTACACATATAGCAAAATCCGAAAACAGGACTTTTTTAATTTAATCACAAAAAAATAGTGTCTGTATGCAAGGAATGAGGGTCCAAATTTTAAAGTTCTTTAACCGTATCATGTGGGGTATCATATGAAAGAGCTTTATTAGCATAAATTAAGTTAAAACAGGTTTTTAAACATTTTTACGATGTATATTTTTCGGTATAGGAAGGAAAATATAAAAAAAATATGATGTCCCCCTTTTATCTACTAGTTTGTATGGAACCCTCGGTGGGCGAGTCTGACTCGCACTTGTCCGTTTTTTTTTTAAATTATTATAGAAAATAAAAATCCAAATAGCCTTATTTTTACTTAAAGAGCACTAAAATACTCGTAATATTACACTATTGGACAAATGCTGAGAGAGGAAATATTTATTATTTTCACTCTCTCCATTTACATATACATAGACATGGACATAATTTTATTGTAACAAAAACACATAAAAAATAAAAATCGTACACACAAAATAGGTAACAAAATTATGTTTTTGTCACAATCCGGCCCCAGCTCAGCATAATGCTAGTTGTTAACAACCAGCGCTGGTCTTCCGCTGGAACCGGTAGGCGACGTCACACACAAGAAAACACTTAAAACTAACACTTATAATGTATTCAACATATAAATAGATAGGCTTGTATAAACATACATATACAATTAAACTCAAAAATATTTGATGTAGGTACAACATCTTTAACTTAAAAACCAAAAATGTAAGAAAAAAAAACAATAAATGAATGTCAGCGCAGTACTTATACGTCCCTTTCTTCCCTCAAAAAAGATCAAATCAAAATCAAGTTTGGTCATTTATCGGGTTTTGGATTAGTGAGATACATAAATATTGCAGATTGATTGATTTGACTGGCCTTGTGGCTCAGTTGGTAGTGTGTCTACGTGTATCTGCTGAACTGAAAGGTCGTGGGTTCAATCCCCACCCAGGGCAAACATTTGTGTGATGAGCATGGATGTTTGTTCTGTGTCTGGGTGTTTCTATGTATCATATGTATATATATATTTACAACAAAAAAATTATACCTCTAGGTATTCTATCAGCCATCTAGTTCCATAGTACAAGCTTTGCTTAGTTTGGGCTAGATGGTGTTGTGTGAAATGGCCACAAATATTTATTTATTTATTTATTTAGATATGAAGATTAAACTTAAATAAATAAATAAATAAACTTCAACGGGTAAACCGTTAGATTCTATTAACAGAGGGGCAAACTGACGGACGGATAAGCGGGAAAAATAGAGCTCCGTTTGGGTATTGAACCCTAATAATGTTTAACTAATAAAATAAAGCTCAATTCACACAAGCCGCGACGACACGCGCCCGCGCCCCGGATCATTCCATCTGACTTGGTGGGAACGTATTGCGTCAATGAACTGAACAAACGAACGAGTGAACTGTGAGTGAACTAATGAATGATCATTCTATTACGGCTTAGCAAGTGAGCCGGGGGAGTGAGCGTATTGTGTCTGTTTATTTTGATTGAGTGAATTAGAATTAATTGTGGTGTGTCGTGTGAATGTAACTTTATTTAAGCTTAGATTTTAAAAATGTATTGGATTTCTGGTCAACTTGTTCCGTATTTCTGACCATTGCTTGTGAACCAATAACATTGACTGACTTATTTCGTGAAGGTACCCTATTCCACATAAAAATACACGATGATTGACTAGCACATAGCCGTCAATTCATCTGATGTCAAATGACTTGCGGTCTACGATGGAACGTGCTTGCCTAGAAGAAACCGATGAAATAATTTATACAACAACATTCAGACAAACCCTATTAAAGAACCATGTTGATAATTTGATAGACACAATAAAAGTGGAACTTACCGCGGGGCGTGGGCGTATGTATAATACAATATTCTCAGTTAGACTTTCCAATTTAAATTATTTATTAGTCTAATAACATATCTGCAGTCTCGGACCTATTACGTCCTGAACTATAATTCAATCATATATTTCCAGCGTCTTCCTACCTAATTGAAACAATTTCAACACAAATTGTCAGCCATTTCCATTTATTATATCATTTTCACTCAATTTTCATTCAAATAATTCATAAACTGTACGTAAGGAGGGTCTATTAATTTTCCAATTACTTTAAAGTACAATATTCACTATAATTATCCTTTTTCAGGATATTTTAGCAATATAATTGTATAATTAGACATGTCGACCGGCCCTTACAGTTGTAATGTAATCTAATTGGCTAGTTTGAATTTGGAATACGGTTCGGAGGCACGTGATTGGTGTCGCGTGGCAGGGCTGGCTGCTATGCGATGTCAGGTAATTTCGAGATGCTATTTGAGTTGTTAATTTTGTTGTAATTAATATTTGAAAGTAAAAGGATCTCTAGAAATACATGTAACGTGTACATACATAAATTAATATCAATTAATTATATTATTATGTACTTTTTGTTGTAATAATTAAAATATATGCTGTTCAATACGAAGAAAAAATAAATGATTTTGATTTTGAATTGAGAAACTGGAATTTCCATAGATTTTGTCGCGTTTGTAAATATCATCCCGTAGTAAAAATTATCCACGCCATGAAGATGGGTACAATGACCCCTTTAGATATAGAATAGACGTCGTTTACGTATCCTAACATAACTAATACTGTAAAAGCGAAAGTCTGTCTGTCTGTTTGTTACCTTGTCACGACTAAATGGCTGAACCGATCGCTATGAAATTGGGCACAGACATACATAGCTTAGAACATGGGGACGGGTTATAGAGATAGGCTATATCTTATCATAGTCATCAACAACGTTCTTATCGCTACGCGCGGTGAGTTCGCGGAGGGTTGCGCTTGCGCTTGCGACCGAATCATTTATAAACCTTTCTTCTTTAGCGGTCAAGTAAAAACGATTGTACGACAAGACAAGCTTTTAGCATTTGTTAAAACCTTGTAGTTAGGTTGTATTGTGTACCTACCTATAAAGTACAGGGTGTTTGGTTGGATAAGCCATAAGATATGAGATGGCTAACGCAAATATCCTTCTATTACTTCTACTTTTGTTTTATCTAAAAAGATATTGATATATATTAATCAAAAATATATTATTTTTGATTAATAAGCAAAAGTGGGCTTCGAGAGAACATTACTATTTTTATCTAGGAATTTGTTATTAATGTTAATGATAAATAAAAAAAAAAAAAATCTAAAGTCTCGTTTAGGGGTTTATTTATTTAACTCTTTCTGATTTCTGGATTCCATTCCGAATATTTTGTAATACTATGTTCATGAGCTTAACTTTCGAATATTTATAAAAAACACATACAACTGGTGACTCAAAGACTGAGGGCAACTTTATATTGTACGTTTCATAGACGGTTGTTTAACATCAGGCAAATCAGCCTATTTGCTCCTCTTAAAAAAAACTGAACAGACTGTAATCATTGCATGAAATAACTTTGAAAATGTACAAAATCGCATTTCGTGTTTGGCGTTAAACTATCTACATAAGTTCAGCTTTTGCCTTTTTAACCTTTTTAATATTAACCGACTAACCGAACACCTTGTATAGACAAGTACATCTTATAATAGCAGCTCATTTGCCGACGGTTCGTCCTCAAAATCATTTATTATTGAAGAAAAGGGAAAAAGTTTTCTTGGAAAACTTCAACGAGGTGAAATCTAAGAGGTAACGTCGAAACGTCGTGGATTGATTCTTAGAAGGCTGGAGTCCTGTTTCCAATGGACTAGTACCTACTGTCACGTGTGCGATGAGCTTATATTATTTTTACGATTTCACATACAAAAGTATTTTTACAAATGATGGTCGAAAGTTATAGGCGGATTTGCAAGTTGAAGTGGCAGTGGGCAGGGCAGTGGGCACGTAGCACGTAGAGCTGGCGGCCCGGCTGTGGAGCCGCACGCCGCACAGTGTCAGTGGGCAGGGCAGTGGGCACAAAGCACGTAGAGCTGGCGGCCGGTGGGGCCGCACAGTTCTCGAGTGGAGAGCAGAGAATATTCAGCGGAAAATATTGAGAGAACAGTTCTCTCAATATTTTCCGGTATCGTTATAAATACCTACTTATATCAACCATTTTTTACCGACTTCCAAAAAGAAGGACGTTCTCAATTCGATTGTATATTTTTTCAGCGATTACTCCACCAATTATGCATTGCTTTTGATGATTATTGTTTTGTTTGGTAGGTAATAATTCAGAGGTAGTCCCATATAAGTTTTATTAAAATCGTTCCAGTACTTTGGTTTTTATATCAAAATTAATAAAAAAAATCGTTCGAGTGAACGAATTGCGTATTTTGAAGTCGGTTTTTTCAGTTGATTAAACTATAATTATGATTCCATAAATGTTGTGTCCCATCCGATCAGCAGCACGAGAGACCGGGGCTCATGAATTACATTTGACTCCGTATACCTACATAGGATACACACGTAACACGTTACTTACCTCTACGTTGCGCACTCGGTTAAAAAGAGTAGCTACCGAGTCAATGGAAACAGGGCATGGCCTGGTTTAAATATTACAATCGGACAGACATACTTACCGACATTATAGGTATACCCGCTAATAATGCCAGCCATGGGTTCCATACACCTATGTGAGCTTGCCTACACCGCGCCAGAATGATTACCTACGGTGTGGGGAATAAGAAATAGAAACATAAACATGGCCGCCTGCCTGCCTGCACGTTACGATATAAGAGACATAATACAATGATAGGAGAAATCTATAACATAAGTAATTCGTAAACTGTTAATAAAATAATCTACTGAATTTACACATTTAGCAATAAAAAATGTAAGTAAAAATATTCGTATGTGTAGTTTAAATTAATATTTAAATTAAATTTTGACCAATAATGTAAAAAAAATATGCCTACATAAGAAAAATGTTCTATGCGTACTTACATAAAATAAGAATACTTCTTACGCAGTAGAGTAAAAACTATTTTCATTTTACTTTACACGTCTATCTCTTTTGCACTTGCGTGAAGCACCTTTAAGTCAGCCTTTTTAACCGATCAATTAACGCAAATACACACCAGTATAAATGCATAAAAATACCGTCTTCTTTGTAGTCAGGTATTAGAACAAGATTTGTGTAAAAACAACGTGAAGATGCTGGGATCTGAACCCAGGACTTTCAGCATGCGTAGCAGACACTCTGCCACTGAGTTACATCCCCGGTGACAGAGTTCACGAAAATAAGAATTAGTCATTTTAAAATAATTACCTATTGCTTTTTACCTGACCGAACAAAGGTGACGGTTTACATTGTCCAACTTCACAATGTATGGACAATGTACGTAGCAAAATATTAATTAATTTCCCATGATAAATATATTATATGACACAATAAATATCACAAATTATGAAAAATCGGGCCACGTGGCGAGGATGCATCCTGATCGACGGGCCAGGGTCGTCACACAGTTAGTTGATATGGAAGACGTTGCCTTGGAAGCCCTATAAAACGCTGCCATGACGATCTTGATACATTTCGAGAAGACTGGCAGGAGGCAGCGATGGACCGCGATTTATGGAAGGAAATGAGGGAGACCTTTGCCCAGGAGTGGGACAGAATAGGTTAATTTAAAAAAAAAGTTTTTTAGAGGTGTACAGGACATTCCAAAAACACGAACGAATCGCTTTAATTCCGCCAAAACATGGTAAATGTTGTCTGAAGGGTCTATCCGAATAGATGCATAGGTATAACCTGGGTGTCTTCAAATCACGACTCATCATTAAGTCAACAAGTTAAGTGCACACTAATTATTGGAAAAAAAAAAATGATACCATTATTTTGTAGCTATTGTTTGTATTTACCCGACTGCTGTGAGAAATAAATTATATTTTTGAAGTGAATTTATGTTTGCATGTGTGCTTGCTTCTACATTACATCGTTTACCGATATTCATGCAGAAGGATTCATTAGAATCGATGAATGTTTATTTCCTGAGTGATTATTTCCTAGTAGCTACTTGAAAATATAGTGAATTTACGTGAAAAATACAACGTACTTTTTCTGTGTCTTTTCGGACATAAGTATGAGTGTCTAGCTGCGCCCCGCGGTGTCGCGGAGGAAAAACTGTGATGATGATGATGATGATAAATAGCTTATGTATTTATCCACGTTACAAATACTATCTCTGCCAACTTTCATAAAGATTAGTTCAGCCGTTTAGCCGTGAACAGATAACAAATAGACAGATTTACTTTTGCTTGTTAATACTTAAGTACTTAGTATTTTACCATTTTCTTTTTTCAAAGCCCATTTTAACTCATGGTTCTAGCAGTTTAACATAACAATGTGCACTCATCAACATATCAGACGTAACATTTATTATGAAAATAGCGTTTAACACAATCAGCTATTTAGTTTACCTTTTAACAGAGATAATATGTATACCTAATCGATATCACAAGACATCGTCTAAATAATTACCTAATTACCAAAAAAATGGAAACAGCAAAAGGACAACCGCTAACAACTACCAAAATCACACAAAAAATCAAAAACCCCGACGACGGCCGCGACGGCCACGACGGCCACACGTAATTACACACAAACAAACAAAAACTACAGAATTATAGTTCCAAATTATAGTCCGAATGTGCGCTCTACGACCAGATGTATAATTTCAGAGGTTATGTTGTACGTGTACATACTGCTGGCTAAGCTGTGTGCTGTGTGTGTGCAGTATGTGCAGTATGGACGGGACACATATTTTACCGACTTCAAAAAGAACGAGGTTGATAATTCATATGTAAAACACGAATGAAACGCTTTAATTCCACTTTCATCGTGCGAGCTGCTAGATTGTAGAATACGCTTCCTGAGTGGGTCTTTCCTGATAGATATGATCTGAGTGTCTTTAAATCGCGAGAGAATTGGTTTCCTCTAAGCAAGCGCGCTCCATCGTAGACCGCAACGTCCTTAACATCAGGCGAGTTGGCGGTCAAACGCAAATCATTACAACTTAAAAAAAATATGTGTTTGTTACGGCATAACTGAGTTTATACTTTAGTTAGGTAGTTTTAAATATACAAATATATGTACTAAAACTGGTCAAGACCGAGACAATAACAATAATATTTGAAATATTGGAAAATTATTGTGCGAGATAAAACCTCTTTGTTTATTCACAAAACAAGAAACGAACAACGACAAGTGAACGTTTGTTGACAGTCGGTGTCACGTGACATAACCTTGAAATACTTATTTAAACTTGATGTGGGAACGCATACCATTTCAGGCAATCCCTACTGCACATAATGAACATTTTGTTGAGTGTTTTAAAATATAACCATTTATTGATGTATCAGACACAGGGCACTACAGTGTATGCAACTGTATTTTGTTTAGTGTTTTTTTTTTGTTTTTGTAGTGCATGGTATATTAAAATAAAAAGTTTTCTTTCTTTTTGCTAAAGTTCGGAGGTTGTCTAACTGGTAAAACTGTGGTACTATTCCAGGCTGCCTCTTGTACGGTTTCGTCCTTACTGCGCTGTTGTTGTACTGTGGTGGAGCGGCGACCGCTTGGCGTCAATATGTCAAGAAGTCGGCCGAAATTACAGAAAAAACATGATTGTAATTTTGGCGCGATAGCGTCACGGTCAGCAGCAGCACATTGCGCGGGCGCCAGGGGTATATAATGAATACTTATAAACCGCAAAAGCGTAGTCTGCTCCCAAGACCGTGTCATCCCATGGAGTGTTTTGAGTTAAAAATAACAATCCCAGCGTGCTTAAAATAGTTTTCACTTCATTATGTACACAACTAATACTAGGCACGGCTATATAATAAATAAAGCCCGGTTAATAACTGACTTTGTCTACCTACACATTGTTAATACAAGTTGTCAACCCAAACCACAGAGCGCAGTGTCCAGTGAGCTGTACAGACAGACAGACGAGCAATGACACGTATGTTAGTAGATAACAGGTACATGGCGAGGCTTTACTTGCGAGGGTGCTGCTACATAGAGGGCAGTCGAGGGGGAACAAGGAGGTACATGATGTTGTGGGTTTGGTCACTCATTTCAAAAGAGGGGATGTTTTTGGTATGTTTCTTGTATTAACTATATTATTTTATGGAGCTATGATAACTAACAAGTAAGTATAATATTAGAAGATAAAACTGGCCAAGTGCGAGTCGGACTCACGCACGAAGGGTTCCATACCATTATTTATACAAACGGCAAAAAATCACCTTTGTTGTATGGGAAATATAAATTTTATTTTAATTTAATTATTTATTTTTAAAGTGAATAATATAACTCAATATTCTGTGAATATTTTAAGCGTTTACCTGTTGCCGTTATCAATATCGAGCAAAAACGAGCAAAATCGAATTGAACGTTTGTTGTATGGGAGCCCCCTTAAATATTTATTTTATTCTGTTTTTTAGTATTTGTTGTTATAGCGGCGACAGAAATACATCATCTGTGAAAATTTCAACTCTCTAACTATCACGGTTCATGAGATACAGCCTGGTGACAGACTGACGGACGGACGGACAGCGGAGTCTCAGTGATAGGGTCCCGTTTTACCCTTTGGGTACGGAAGCATAAAAATTAAAACCTTCTCCTCTTTGGAAGTCGGTCAAAAGTGAAACAACCAAATTCTGTACAATTTTGTTTAAAAAATAAAACTACTGAACAGATTTTAATGAAATTTCTATGCGACCAATCTGAAAAAATTCGCTCTAAAATGACGGAGTGATATGGTTTTAAATATATAAAATAAAACATAATCGTACTGAGAACCTTTTTGCTATCGGCTACAAACACAGCCCTCCTTCTTGCGCAGTCGTGTACAAACGAAGTGTCGTACGAAGTGGCTAGGTAGGTATTGTTTCGTAAGTATTCCGTCGTTACGTTCAGCACTCTTAATGCCGCTAAAAGCTTTCCTGCGCCGCGCCCGCGGAACAATCAATAGGGACTTTTACATTACGAGATTTTTGTCGTCACTAAATATGCTCGTAGATCACGCAGCGAGCTATGGAGAGGGCTATGCTCGGAGTCTGTGTGTGATCGAAAAATTAAGATTAAGAGGAAAGATCCGTGGACATACGTAGGTAACTCATCGACATAGTACAGCGTACCTACTTAAGTAGACGCTCAGTTTTGAATGTTTACGTGTTATTTCTCCCTTTTCAGATAATTTGATTGTTTTCAAGTAATAGGTTTAATTTTTTTAAATAACTTTTTAGGGTCTCTTCTGAAGTTGTCCCATGGAAATTTCAGCAAAATCGGTTCAGTAGTTTGATTTTTAAAACAAAATTGTGAAGTTTGAAGTCGGTTTTTCAGTTTTCTTTATAACTATTATGTTAGCGTAGTGTCGTGTCGTGTAAAGAGCATCGTACAAGAACTGTGGAAGTGGTGGAAGCTCTGAATATAAACCTCTCCACGCCTAGCTCTGGCTATACAATATTGGAATTTTTCAACATTTACAAATGGAAGACTGTTTATGTTTATAATTATATTAACAAGATTTTTGTAGAAGCAAATATAAAAACAAAACGCATAAGCATGCTGACCGCTGCACATGCTGGGTACGCTGCCTACTGGTACTGGGTTTGAGCATTTGGATTGTCTTTAGACCTCTATCGGTCTGGTGATCGATGTGCTTTTTGTGTAGTAGTTTAGTTAGTTATGTTTGTGTAGTTAGTATGTTGTTTTGTTGTAGTTAATAAAGGCAGTTGCCCGTTTAACTAAATCAAATATTAGACTCCTTAAGAGCGATTATCGTAATGTAAGTTACGTTTGTGTTGCAATTGATATATTGTTGAGTGTACATTTTCACAAGAAAGTATGCGCAAATCCCATATAAAAGGTATTTAAATGAGCATTCTGTAGGATTATAATCATTCTTGTAAAATCAGTTATTTGTTACGAAAAACTTCGTTGAAGATTACGATAAATTGCAATTTTTTTATTTTTGCGCGTAATTATTTCGGCGAACAGTAGACCCCGCGAGCACATGTGTACAAAATTATATAACCTATATAATGAGTTTCGCCGAGATTAGTTAAAAATACGTACCTACGTAATCGCGTGCGCGTTAGCAATAAGTAAGGCCGCCTTTTGTACCTTTCTTACGCCCTAACATGTAGGTACATATTGTTATTATAATATGGCGTCAGTAAAGTATTTTTGTATTGTATTGTATTGTATTGTATTGTATTGTACGTAAGTATCAACACACATCCGGACAGACGAAAGAATATCAAGCTCCTAAGCGGGGTGTCCCTGGCCACTTGAAAGGTCATAGAGCTTGTTATAAATCCTTATAATACACCAGCCGCACATTTCTCGCCATCTAGTGTTGTGGTCGAGCGCCTAGCCCGCAAGGAGACCCCACTAAACATTACGACAAGTGCAAGTTGTCAGCGCCACAAATTGGTGTAGTGCCCTCGAATGTAGCGAGCTCTCCAAATATCTGCGGGCTAGGAGCACCCTTGTGTAGTCGGATAACTCACCCCCTCAACACTAGGGGAGGGGAGATCTCCTCGAACAGTTCTCTAGCTGTATTTGAACTATACAACTTAACAATATTTCTGCCCGACTCCGAAACAAAGGAGGGTTATGTTTTTCGAGTGTATGTATGCCTAAACGGCTTGATCGATTTTGATGTGCGAGGTGTCGTTAGATTTTTCTTCACATCTAGAGTGTCATAAGGTATATTTTTTTTGTATTAAGTAATAATTAATACTTACATCTCTTGCAAAAATAAAAAGATGTGTTTTTTCACAACCTCCAACGAACTTTTTCATAATAAACAAGTGGTTTTACGAGATTTATTCTAAAGAATGCGCACTTACAATCTTTTGCAGCGATTTTACAGCAAAATCGTGAGAAACTGCTTCCCTGCAGTAGATTCTTAAAATTATGCAAACCCCTAATTTTTTACCGACTTCCAAAACGAAGGAGGTACTCAATTCAACTGTATGTTTTTTGTTGTTCAATGATTACTTCGCCAATTATGATTCGGTTCTGATAATTATTTTTTGTATCGTCGACTACCATATAAATTTTATCAAAATCGATTTAGTACTTCGGGTTTTACAACAAAATAATTGAAACATATGTTATTCAAGTAAACGTATTACGTATTTTGTAGTCGGTTTATTCGGTTTTTTGAATTATAAGTAGGTACTTACCTATTAAAACAACAGTTCTGACTTGTGTCAATATTTCTTAAATAGAATCCCAGTTGTGTCAATATTTCTTAAACAGAACTGCACCACAAATCTAGTTCATTCAGTTCAGTTCCTTGTTGAACGGTAGTCTCACCCCCTGGCACCTCCCTGACCCCCTGGCACCCCCCGGCACCCCCTGTAACTGCGGTATTGTCTCGGGCCGCGTTCGTTATTCCATTGTTTTAATATTACTTTTTGTACTTTTTGTATTTTGTACAATTGTATTTGGTAGAGTGTATACTCTGGCATAAGAGAAGCGGGAGCGATTTATAATATTAACATAAATATAATATTAAAAGAAAAAAAAACATACAGATGGATTGAGAACCGCCTTCTTTTTTGAAGTCGGTTAGCAAAATAATAATATCTATCAATATTTAATGATATAACCGATGTTGAACCGACCTACCTGTGGGGGATAACTCTATGATATAACCGATGTTGAACCGACCTACCTGTGGGGGATAACTCTATGATATAACCGATGTTGAACCGACCTACCTGTGCGGGATAACTCTATGATATAACCGATGTTGAACCGACCTACCTGTGGGGGATAACTCTATGATATAACCGATGTTGAACCGACCTACCTGTGCGGGATAACTCTATGACAACTAACAGTATGCGAATGAAAAGGACACAATATCCATATACACACATACACATATACATATATACGAACATAAATACAACAGAAAAATACAATTCTCCTTTAATGCGTACTCTGGTAAAAAAATTGGTTGTCTGTAAATTCGGCTTACGGACGATACTTAGTTTAACGTGACAACGTCTTAACAAAACATTGGTGAAATGCAAACGTTACAATGAGCGTAACGGGACAATGAGCGCAACGGGACAATGAGTCATCCTTTTTCGTGCGTGCAGCCGGCGTTCATCGATTTATTAGACGTTGTTACGTCAAAATAATAATTACAGTTTAAAAAAATATTAATAGCATATTAATTGAAAAACAAGCTTTTATTTAAATGCTCTAAAAAGCGAGCGACCCGTTTTGTAGTAGTCAGTAAACCGGCGTTTGAGGCAGTCAACGTTGCTTTGCGCGGCCACTCTGTGCTTAATCAAAATTCGCCTAAAAAGTTTTGGTTCCCAGCTGAAGTGAAGGGTCTGCAGGGAATGAAGAATGTGTTAAAAACCTGTTTTAGCTTATGCTAATGAGGCTCTTTCATATGATACCCCACATGATACGGTTAATTCACTTTAAAATTTGGGCCCTCATTCCTTGCAAAGAGACACAATTTTTTTGCGATTAAATAAAAAATGTCCAGTTTTCGGATTTTTTCCTATATGTGTACTCTAACACAATGCTTCTTGCCAAATTTCAGAGTTCTAGGTCAACGGGAAGTACCCCATAGGTTTTGATTCCTCTGTGAGTGTCGAAATGTGCGTTTTTTACGACATATACGGTTGTAACTTTTTTTTACGAAAACTGAGAAATTTTATTTTTCTTTTTGCAGCAAGATATTATGGATCTGCGTATATGGTTTTAATTTCAACTCGATACCTTCACGAATTCCCGAGATAAAGGTCTTGACACCCGGACAGACGGACAGATAGACGGACAGACGGACAACAAAGTGATCCTATATGGGTTCTGTTTTTTCCTATTGAGGTACGGAGCCCTAAAAACACGCTTTAAATTATTGTATTGTCATCGGTCCTGTCCTCGATAAGTCTACAAAGTTTGAGTGAAATCTGACCGTTTGAAGTGGGTCAAAATCAAGTGCAAAGGAGTGACAAACAAACAAACATGCATACAGGTGAAGCTAATAAAAGCGTGTTAAAAACGCTATTATCTTATGAAATGATCGCTGCATGTTAAGCATGAAGCCGCAGCCGAATGTAGTAGTGTTCTGTAGTTAATTAGGCCAACTGTCGCGGCAAGTATCGACGGACATGTGGTTACAACAACTCTATACGTGCCGATGCTTTGTTTTATTTTTAATTCCACTCGCTGCAAATTGCGGTTTCAACCGCTCCTATATACCTACAACCTTATACAGTCAAACTTTTCAAACTCACATGAACAATAATAAATAGAAAGTAAGGATGTGTATTGTCTACTCTATAGATATATTTTGTAAATATCTGGGGGCACGGCAGTGGCCCCGCCAAGTCGAGCGGCAACGCCGTACCATCCTTTTCTCGAAGCCATTCAGAGCACTTTTGATCCCCCTGTAACTTTGTTGTGGATAAAGCTAGAAACCTGAAATTTCAGAAACAAAGAGAGTATAATAGTACTAAGTACATTTCCAAATTTCATTCAATTTGAACCTGTAGTTTAAGAATTATTGCAAGTTAAATTTCCTTGATTTTGTCACTGACTCATCTACTCACTCACCGATCATCAAAATTCTAAGGTACTTCTAGCAGACATACGAGCTTGAAACTTTGAACACAATTAGTGTTTAGCCTACAAAGTAAGGAAAAATTAAGACATATTAATTTCAGTCCCATTCTCGAGATATGTTTACTGCATAAGTAACTTTGTAATTTCATACATTTATATAGGATTACTAAGTTAACTTTGCGGTTCATGCGAGTTTTCATCGGTTAAACCCGCAAAATTATGGCTTGAGCCGATTGATAGGTAGGTATTTAGGTAAATATAGAGTAAAGTGGAATATAGGAAGGTAATTCAATAAGTAATTCTTTAAAAAACAAAAAAAAAAACTTCAAAATACGCAATCGTTTATTACTTGGATGACATGAAATGAATGATGCTGATGAAACCATAATACTGAAGCGGATTTGATAAAATTTCTACGGGATCACTTGGGAAACAACAGATCAATGTTTATGTGATTGTGTTGTCGTGCGATGGCCAAGTCATTTTAATTATTAAAGAAATAAAGATGTTTAATATCGTTACGGATACTACAAAAGTTGTTAGTTAACTAATTAAATCACAATTTCTTACAAAATAGTTGGATAAATACTCTCATAGATAGTACTAAATTATTAATTGACTTGGTTTTACATTAGATCTCACAACTTTTTGTAGTAGGAGAGCTGCGTAGCGAGACTTGGCCTTTTGTACATGTTATGTTTTTGATGGGATAGTATTATTAGAAAATTATTATATTTTATTATTTAACGCCCGACGCAAAAACGGCGGGGTGTTATATTTGGTCGTGTCTGCGTGTGTGTCTGTCTGTCAGGATCGTAGCTCCCGAATGGATGAACCGAATTTTATTTTGTAGTTTTTAGGGTTCCGTACCTGAAAAGGAAAAAACGGAACCCTTATAGGATCACTTTATTGTCCGTCTGTCTGCCCGTCTGTCCGGGTGTCAAGACCTTTATCTCGGGAACGCGTGAAGGTATCGAGTTGAAATTAAACCCATATACGCAGATCTATAGTTTCTTGCTGCAGAAAGAAAAATAAAATTTTAGTCGTTTAAAAACGACTGCGTAAGAAGGAGAAGAAGCAAGAAGAGGAGAAGAAAAATCTCGGAAACGGCTCCAACGATTTTAGTGAAATTTGGTTTGTAGGTAGATTAGGGGACGATAAATCGATCTTGCTAGGTTTCATTTTTAGTGAACCCGGGCTTGCTCGTATTTTCAGTCATAAAAACCGGACAAGTGCGAGTCAGACTCGCCCACCGAGGGTTCCGTACAAACTAGTAGATAAAAAGGGGAAATCATACGTTTTTTTTTATATTTTTCTTCATAAACCAAAAAATATACATCGTAAAAATATTTAAAAACCTGTTTTAATTAATGCTACTGAAGCTCTTTCATATGATACCCCACATGATACGGTTAATCCACTTTAAAATTTGGTCCCTCATTCCTTGCATAAAGACACAATTTTTTTGTGATTAAATAAAAAATTACCATTTTTCGGATTTTTTCCTATATGTGTAGGTACTATAACACAATGCTTCTTGCCAAATTTCATAGTTCTACGTCAACGGGAAGTAGGTACCCCATAGGTTTTGATTCCCTTGTGAGTGTCGAAATATGGGGTTTTTACGACATATTCGGGTGTAACTTTTTTTTTACGAAAACTGAGAAATTGTATTTTTCTTTCTGCAGCAAGAGACTATGGATCTGCGTACATGGTTTTAATTTCAACACGATACCTTCACGCGTTCCCGAGATAAAGGTCTTGACACCCGGACGGACGGACAGACGGACAGACAAAAGGGTTCCGTTTTTTCCTTTTTAGGCACGGAACCCTAAAAACCGAGTGGAGCTCGGTCGCCCAGGTACTTTCAATAATGAACGACAAAAACTGTTTTCAGGGTTGTTCTCCAGGATCATGAATGTAATACCAAATCGATGTCTCAACCTGTCTACTAATGTAAACAATAATGATGGCTAACAATAACAACCAATTATCTATATACTTCCCAACTTTAAAATAAGAGCTCTCTTTAATTGTTTAGCTGCCATTATAGTTTACATTTTATGTCAACTTGTAAAATACACTTTCATATTATAAATTACCACTTATTTTCCTATGTAATAGGGCGAATTCTGTGACTTATTTCATCATTACATTAGCTTTTTGTAGTAAATTAGGTCAATTAAATAATTAAGTATAAACGGTATAAACGTACTTCTTCATATTTATTTGCTTTAGTACTTAGTAGATACTTACTTTATTATGCTTACTGAGTACTAAAATACTATTTTTCAGCTCTCAATAAATCAAAACAGAGCGTGAATTCACACGATATAAACAAAAGACGCCATATTAATTCTCCATTTACAACCTCAACTGTCAAACATAACCTATAAATAAAAAAAATCCCGCCATGAAAAATTATCACACGTGTCCATTTTACTAGACCCGTGTGACTTACAAATATCATCTGAATAAAAGCTCAACTTATCCTAGTCAACTGTCCAGTAATGTAATTTGAAATCGAAACTCTAAGCTCTATCCCTGTCTCTGTCTATCTACTGTTTTAATGTAAAGTGTAAACGAGATAGCGGTAATGGGGTCGTATTGCATATCATTATGAGTCCGGAGTAGTGTTCGATAGAATATAATTTGTCCCTTTCTTTAATACGATAATTTGGTGTATATGACAGAGATAGTTACAATGCGATCTGATATGGGAAGGTTGTGCCAAAGAAGTTTAATAAGTTAAAAATATTACATTTGTGTGATATGGTTTATTTAATAAGTAGGTTTGATCCACGATTGATCATTTATTAGCCAAATCATGCGATACATATGAAGAAATGCGCATTCAATTGTTTTTTTTTCGCTTAAAAATGCGATTAATCGTTGTTTTTGTGTTTTTAGTTAATTTATACGCAATGAAGACGTTGATGTTTTAATTTGTTTAGCATAGTTATTCAATTTGCTACCATGCTCATTGTTTTTTTTTGTAGTTATCTCTATACCTATAAGTAGGTTTAAATAAAAATCAATTGCTGTTCGTTTGTCTCGCTAAAACTCGAGAACGGCTGGGCCGATTTAGCTGATTTTGGTTTTGTAATGTTTGTCGTAGTCCAGGGAAGGTTTAAACGTTGGAAAATATCGGGCCCACTCATTGATAGGTGATACGAAGTACTTAAGTCAGCTAGTATAAAATAAATTATGGCAATAAATGACACAGTCATAGTTTAAAGGCTGGCGGGCTGGCTAGTAAACAACGTTGATCTAAGATGGAGCATGTTTACCTTAAGAAGCGACTTATTTATTCACGATTTAAAGACATAGATTATATCTAATATGACAAACGACGGTACGAGGAATATTTTTTAGAAGTACACTTTACAACAATAAATATAGTATATCGTTTTTTTTCATGAAACTATGAAAATAAGACAAAAAAATTACCAGATAATTTTGTAGTTTAAAAAACTGAAACAACCGACTTCAAAGTACGCTACTTCGTTACTTGTTATATTAGAAAGGATTAGGATACATAAAGTTCATATCATCATGCTCAGTCGGGTAATAATTAAACAAAACGTTCAATCGTCGAAGTAACTCTATTTTCACCTTATACACATTGGATGAGGAGTAAGAAGGTTTAACTTTTACTAAATCCTTCACGGTTGTAAACTTTTTAAAGTAACCTCTCTTCACCCGCTCGTTTATTTTTTTGTCAAGAATGAGATTTGCCATTGAATGTCAAATGCTTCGTCTTCGAAGATTAGAAAATGTGCAGATGTATAGACGATAATCATTAACATTTGACACTTTTGCAAAGAAAAACGTGTCGGTGGAACTCTGCTATTCTATAATCTGACGCACTTCACTCAGGAATACAATGAAAATTTCAGTTAAAGATATTACTTATTCAAAAAGTAATAGAGCAATGTCTGCTTATAACATAATGATGGGATCAACTCGGGAGCTTCCTCTATACCTATGTCAATTCAAGAAACACAAAAATTCGTTCACGAATGACGGAGCAATCGGCGAACAAACATAAAAAAACATACAGACCGAATTGATAACCTCCTTCTTCTTGGAAGTCGGTTAAAAAGACATCCTAGCTCTTAAAAGCGTAAGTAGGTCTGTCTTTTGCTTGTTACCATTTCACGATCAAACGTGTGAAATGATCGTTAGGTATGCGATAGGTACTTACTGTACAGAGATAGTCTACAATTTGGAGAGCAGCATGGTCTACTTGTTACCATCATCATCATCACCGTTCTCCGACACCACGAGGGTGGAACTGCGGGTATTTCATATATTAAATGCATGTATATGAATGTTCTTCATTTACAAGACGTATACCTATATGTATACCTAGTCTTGCCATAAATATTGTCACGAAGAAAAAAAAAAAAATTTATTGCAAATAATATTTATTACTTTTACAGTGTGTTAGTTTAATACATAAATATAAAACAATTTAAAATATAAAAGCTTATTCGAAGTGGTCTCCATTAGCTGCAATACAGTCCTTTAAACGTTGAAGCCAGTTATCAATAGAAGCACGCACACTTTCCATGGGAAAATTCTTCACTGCCAATCGTATGGATTGTTTTAGGGACTCTAAATTATCATGGCGTTTAGAGCAAGCCATACTCTCTAAAACTGACCATAAATCATAATCCAGCGGATTAAGATCAGGACTAGACGACGGCCAGTCTTCAGCTCTGATGAAGTCCGAAACGTTCACTTCCAACCAAGACTGCGTGGACCGAGCTTTATGACCTGGCGCCGAGTCTTGTTGGAAGGACCATACTTGGTTATTGAACATGGTGTTGTTAAGGGGCTTAACTACCTTCTCAAGAATGGTATTTTGATACACTTGTGCCGATGTTTTGATACCTTTTTCACAAAAATATGGCTCAGTCACTCCTTCATAGCTAAAACCCCACCAAACCATCACTGAAGTCGGATAATGCCCACGTTGCACTCTGTCGACTAATTGGGAAGCTTCCTTAGAGCTTTGAGCATAAATACGGTCATTTTGTTTGTTAAAATGTTGCTCAATTGTAAAGATTTTCTCATCCGTAAACAAAAATTTTCTGTGACCTCCCTTTGCGTACCGCTTCAGTAGTTGTTTCGATTTTACCACCCTATTCTTTTTTAAATTATTAGTTAAAAAATGACCAGTGCGTCTCTTATAGGCTGCAAGTCCTAAGTCATCTTTTAAAATACGCGACATGGTTCTGGGTGCTATCTTCATCTCCCGAGATAAACCTTTTGCTTTCGGACAGGATTTCTTCGAATTCTTTCCCTTACTGCTTTGACCACCTTTTTCGTACGAACACTACGTGGACGGCCAGATCTTTTTCTGTCACAAACAGAGGAGGTCTCATTGTACCTATTAATAGCCCGGTACACAAACATTTGACTAATACCAAGCGTATGGAGAGTTTTAAAAATTGCATTTGGCTCCATACCAACTTTGTGTAATGCAATCACAGCGATTCGGTTCTCTTTATCACCCCACTCCATTTTAATATCGCAAAATATTGTACAATGTATTGGCGCCAAAATTAGAAAACTCAATGAATAATCGTATAAAAATGACAGATTCCAAATTCAAATGTAACTGCACATGCTTTCTTATTTGCATCTTTCTTATTTTTAACTGTAACAGTATTTATGGCCAGACTATGGTAGGTGTTATAGAGGTAGTTTTTTTAGAGGTTCACAATTCGATTGTATGTTTTTTGTATTTGTTATCACTCAAATTATGATATGTAACTACGGAGCCATACATTGCGCGAGGCACGACACGCGTTTGGCCATTTATTTTTATAACAGGAAGAAGTTTGACCTTTTTACCGACTTTAAAAAGAAGGAGGTTAACATTTCGGATTTTGTGTTTGTTACTGCACTCACACATGTTTGTTAACTCCGTTATCTTGGAAAATTCTTTTTTGTTTGAAAGGATATACCTACATTCGGATTGGTCCCATAGAAATTTCATCTAAATCGGTTCAGTAATTATTTTGTTTAAAAAAAAATAATGACGCATTATGAAATTGATTTTTCAGTTTTTAAACTACAATTTTATCAATATAAAAAAATACTACTAGTACTTTATAGATCATAGATTAGGAACTTTTCGCCACGCTCAATCAGTAGATGGAATGTATATAAGGTGTATGTTTAACACCGTGTAGGTACATGTCTACTATTTATTGCCAAAAATACTTTTAAGGAAATATAAATATTTCTGGTAGTGGTTATAAAAATATATCTATATTTTTGTACGAGCGTTTTAGTACATTACTAGTTAGGTAACATAAAACAATACCACGTATTTTAGCAATTACTGTATCTTCACGTGACGCCAACCTGCCGCAATGTGTGAACTGTGACCGTTAAGTCGGAATGAAGCGGACAAGTTTTATACAGCTGAGTAGCGAACAAGCAAAGTTTGTGCTCCTTCCATTGTGACAAAAGTTCCTTGATAAAGATACTTGTACTTAATTTTTTTCCCAATAAAAAGTAAGTAAACCTCCGCAGTGTACCGTAGTGCGTAGGTACATGGAGAGGCCACCCCTCGCGTTGCCATGCCAACCGACGGGGCGTAGATACGTAAATGAAAGGGTGAGGGGGTGAGGGGGTGAGGGGGGGGGGAGTCGAGCACTCGGGGTGCGGAGTATTGAGGATAAACTACATCGCGCAAAGTAATTTAATTATGTCATTATACGGGAATTTATGCACTTAGGTATGGTTTTATACTGTTTGACCAACAACTCGCCTGATGTTAAGCGACGGTGTGGCCGAGGATGGAGCTCGTCGATCTAGAAGATATCTATTCATTCTAACCTTGAAAATTCCAAGATTGTAGTTATCAGGAAACAGACGTGGCAGGGAGTTACACTCTTGTGCAGTACGTTAAAAATGTGGATCTAAATAATTGTGTGCTATTATAATGAAAAATGGATGGTAGTGTACCGACTTTCTGCTTGTCCTGTAGTGGAATGGAGAGGGAATCCATCTTCAGCCATACTGTCGCTGACCATCAGGCGAGTTGGTGGTCAAACGTAGATCTCGAATCGTATGCTGGACTGGGAGAAATAGAAAAACAGAATGTATGCTGCGGCTGCTTCTCTACCCGGGCATACTGTAAAAGACGGTTAAGGGACTTGAGGGAAATTGGTATTTATATAGGCGATAGGCTGACCTCCTGTCACTGCAGGACAACATTGCATCTAACCCTCTAATACCTTCCCCTCTAACCACGGTTAAAGTGTCGTCAAACAACCTCATGGTGTTGGATGCTCTGCCTACCACGTAAGGGACAGCTAGGCGTGATACGTTGAAATACTGTATAATTACGACTAACTAGATGCAGCCTTCATTCTGTGCTATATAATTTTTTACAATTATCACATTTATATTTTTTACAAAAATTACGCTTAAGTAGGGATTTTTAATGTTCTCATTATGCTATTTAACCTCCGACCCAAAAAAAGAGATGTAATAAGTTTGACGTGTGTATCATAAACGGATGGACCGAATCTGATCCAATATTTTTTTGTTTAAAAGAATATTTGAAAAGTATCCTTAGCAATGGTATTATACAGGCAGAGAGACATATTTTTGCAATATTAACTTAAGATTACAATTATATGGATTATAATTGTTATTTGATGTATTGCATACATAGTTAAATGTTATTTTACTTTATTTTGTTTTAGTATTTACTTTGGGATGCCAAAACGTCTTGGTATATTAGGCATTTTACAACCGTCGTTATAATACACTGGACATTTTGACCCACTGGACGTGAACTTGAACAATATTATCTCACTAGCCCGAGTATGACGCTTCATGTTTAACTCTATTTTCCCCGAACATTATCGTAAAAAACTACAAATTAACATGAATATAGCCATAACAAGCGTTTCCACTAGTTTGAACGATAAAATTGTCTTGAAAGCTACAAAAGGACCAATTTGCTTATTGTAGTCGCCTCAAATTGCGCGAGAAAAGAGGGTAGTAGGAAAATTGCAAAATCAAATTGTATTGTGCGCGGTCAGTGAGGCGTGAGTCGCCGCGGGGAGAGGACGTGTGTGGGGAGAATTTTCGCTATTTTTCGGAGCCCTTTGATGGACAAAAGTTGAGTTGATTGTATGGTATTATCTTTTTGTGTCGATTGGTTAATTTGCTAGACAAAGAACAGTGATAGATAGGGTACATTCATTTTGTCGTAGGTATTTAAGCGTTCCATAAAAATTGGGATTGAATTAGAACAAAATTTTATCTTTGACTCGCATGATCGGGTATACGTACCTAGGTACTTACATCTCATTCGAAAATACATTAAGTAACAAGACCAACATGAAATGAGTTTTATTTACATAAACACAATCAAACAACAGAAATCAATATATTAATCATGTCTATAGAAGGCCACAAACAAACAAATAAAAAATTTGATTCCTGCACTAGGCTAGGCCTGTGTCGCGGGAAGTATCTTATAAGTTCATTTTAAATGAAATTGTCACATTTTGAAGAAATTCCAATAATGAATCTGTTTGGCAGACTTTTCTTTGTGTGGGCTTTGACAAGTGGCATTCTAATTTCGTGAACACCAGTAGAATAGACGAGTGTGTGTACCTGCTCGTATGGGATCGTGACGCACGTCATGCGCCACAGTTTGTTAGCATTGGCAGGCTTGTTGCTCAGTCGGTAGTATGTCTACCTGCGAAGCTGTACCTAAGTCGTGGGTTCGATCCCCACCCAGGGAGAACATTTGTGTGATGAGCATGGATGTTTGTTATATATATATATAATTATAAAGCATATAAGCAGATCCATAGAATCTTGCTGCAGAAAGAAAACTAAGGTTTCTAAGTTTTCATGAAAAAAAGTTACAGCCGAATATGTCGTAAAAAACGCACATTTCGACACTCACAAGGGAATCAAAACCTATGGGGTACTTCCCGTTGACCTAGAACTGTGAAATTTTTCAAGAAGCATTGTGTTAGAGTACACATATAGGAAAAAATCCGAAAACTGGTAATTTTTAATTTAATCACAAAAAAATGTGTCTCTATGCAAGGAATGAGGGCCTAAATTTTAAAATGAATTAACCGTATCATGTGGGGTATCATATGAAAGAGCTTCAGTAGCATAAGCTAAAACAGGTTTTAAAATATTTTTACGATGTATATTTTTCGGTTTATGAAGGAAAATATCAAAAAAAAATATGATTTCCCCTTTTTATCTACTAGTATGTACGGAACCCTCGGTGGGCGAGTCTGACTCGCACTTGTCCGGTTTTTTTATTCGACAATAGGGTTACGCTTGACCGTCAACTCACCTGGTGTTAAGCGACAGTTACGGTCTACGATGGAGCGCGCTTGCCTAGAAGAAACCTATTCACTCGCGATTTGAAGACACCTAGATTATATTTATTCGGAAAGACCCATTCAGGAAGCGCATTTCATGAATTAAATTTGACAATTTGTAATTATAACTTGTCATTTTACAATAAATTTGACATTTTATTTAGAAACTTGACATTGTATTTGAAATGATACTTAATTGCTTTATATTTTGACTTTTTTTAAAATCTGTAATAAGTAATAGATTGTTTTTTGTGAATTGTCATTTATACTCGCACTCGGTGAGCCTACTCCCAGTATTGCATGCCTGCTGCCTGCTGCCTGCTGTCTGCTGCCTGCTGGAGAGGCAACTTTGTATAGGGAAAATCTAGAATTGTTATGATTCCATGCCGATCCATATTGTACCTACAAACTGCAATAAAATGTTTTTATTAATTAGATTAATGTGAGAAACATACAGGATTGAGGACCCTGCATCCTGATGTATTGTTCGTGGGAACATTTGTGAACCGACCAGCTCTGTACATAATAATAAGAAATGGATAATCTGTTCAGGGAAGACCGGCACCTCTACCTGTAATGTAACTGTCAAGAGCACGCGCGTGTCTTGGGGTTCCGTAGACAATTGTTTTATTTTATTCACAACTAGCTGCGTCACGCGGTTTCACCCGCAAAGTGATGAAACATGGTAATTACTTATAGAAACATTAAATCACGCTTATTTTTCCTTTACGGGGTATGCAGATCTTCAAATTAAAATCATTTTATTGCGAACATGGGTGTACACCCATGTACACCTATTTGTGAAATCACATGTAATTTTTAATTTAACCGACTTCCAAAAAGGAGGAGGTTCTCAATTAAATATTTTTTCTTGTATGTTTACTTCGCCAATTATGAATTAAATTTGATGTTTTTTTTATTGTTAGGTAATATTTAGAGATGAGTGGTGGACCATTTATAGTCCACATGAATTTTATCAAAATCGATACAGTACTTTGTTATTTAAAACAAAATAACTGGAAAAATATGTCGTCCAAGTAAACGAAATTGTGTATTTTGAAGTCAATTGTTTCAGTTTTTTAAACCATAATTATTTGTATGATATATTTATTGGTAATTTACCAATAAATATATCATATATTTATTGGTAAATTACCAATAAATATATCATATAACAATAAACGGAAATATCCCTCAAGTCCCTTAACTGAATTTTACAGTATGTCCGAGAAAAGAAGCAGCTGCTCCGTTATGTTTTTCTTTTTCTCCCATTCAGACTGACTTTGTTAAGTAAGCAGACATCGCGTGATTTGATGACACATAGCAACACCAGCCGGGAAGTCGCCGCTACGATCACAATACGGTTCGATCGCCGCAAGATACTGAGACGGACTCCCATGTGGACCCAGGTGTCATTCACTTTTAAGTTAGGTCACTAAGTATGTTACTTTTGTTCTTACATCGACATCAGTCACATGTAAACTAGTTGTAATTAAAATTAAATTTATATTAAATAATCTTTAAGATTAATTCGGTTTTTTTGCATCCTCAACGACAGCCCAACATAATTATACCTACTTGACAAATGAGTAAGGATTTCTCGTAAACACTCCGAAACCCTACAAACAACAAACATGCAGACAAGCAAAAAAAACAACTTACAAGGAACCAGAACATTAAGCGATAGAAAATTATACAAAATAATTCGGATCTCCAAGTCTATGATCTATTTTTAATGACAGCCGCCCGCTGCCATTACGTACCAATTTCAAATTCAAATTTTCAAAAAGGAACGTCTGTCGATGCGCAGGCGCCGCACGTTCGGCTGCGTTTCAAAAAAATATAGTCATTTCTGTTTCCGGCTTAGTAAATACACGTACAAATAAATGCAGGGTGGTGCCGGGGTTGGGCGTCCCCTCTCATATTGTGTATTTTATTTATTTGGTTTGCGGTTTTTTCTAATAATGAGACGGTGTGAGCATGTGCTTCAAAATGTGTTCAAGAATACATCATCATCATCTCGTCACAAGAAATCCACTGCTGGATATAGGCCTCTCCATCCACTGCTGGATATAGGCCTCTCCGTCCACTGCTGGATATAGGCCTCTGGGGATCCACTGCTGGATATAGGCCTCTGGGGATCCACTGCTGGATATAGGCCTCTCCGTCCACAGCTGGATATAGGCCTCTCCGTCCACTGCTGGATATAGGCCTCTCCGTCCACTGCTGGATATAGGCCTCTGGGGATCCACTGCTGGATATAGGCCTCTCCATCCACTGCTGGATATAGGCCTCTGGGGATCCACTGCTGGATATAGGCCTCTGGGGATCCACTGCTGGATATAGGCCTCTCCGTCCACTGCTGGATATAGGCCTCTGGGGATCCACTGCTGGATATAGGCCTCTCCATCCACTGCTGGATATAGGCCTCTCCATTCACTGCTGGATATAGGCCTCTCCGTCCACTGCTGGATATAGGCCTCTCCCCCATGTATTTTCAAAATGCTCGGTTGTCGCCGCGGCTCGCAACCAAAATGAAATAACGGTGACGATGATGATGATAAAATAAAGCCTATGTCCGTTTCTAGCTCACTTATATATTTATACCAAATTTTATAATAATCGGTTCAGCCGCTTGATTGTGAAAATGTAACAAACAGACAGAGAGAAGAATTACTTTGGCTTTTATGATATTAGTAAGGATCATTTGACTTATCATGTTGACTCACTGGACCTTGTGAGGGACACAAGGTCCAGTGAGCTAAAATGATAAGTCCCAAAAGGTCCAGTGGGATTGTACAGGTTCCATTGCTCAGTGTAATTAAAGAAATGGTTTCTTCATCACCGAATTTAATTCCAAAGATTCACAATTGTTCTATGCAACACTCAATAGGGTGTTGTAACGAACTGGACTTCGTTACCCAACGCCATCTATACTTGGATGTTTAATTAGGCGGAGTAATCTGACAGACGGCACTGAAACGTGCTCCCTAACTATGGGCCTTATAAGGAAGCTCAAGGTCACGCAACGAGCTATGGAGAGGGCTATGCTCGGAGTCTCTCTACGAGTTCGAATCAAAAATGAAGAGATACGTAAACGTACAAAAGTCACCGATATAGCACAACGGATTAGCAAGTTGAAATGGCAGTGAGCAGGGCAAATAGCACGTAGAACTGGAGGCCGATGGGGCCGAAAGGTTCTCGAGTGGAGACCACGTAGGAACCGGCAAGCGCAGCGTAGGAAGACCAGCCACGAGATGGACAGACGGCCTCGTACAAGTGGCGGGAAGACGCTGGATGCAAGCCGCTTCTAATCGGTCTTTTTGGAAATCAATGGGGGAGGCCTATGTCCAGCAGTGGACTTCTTATGGCTGAGATGATGATGAGATGATGATCTGACAGACTGAAATGTCACTTTTCGAAATAATGATACCAACTCTCAAGTCATAGTGATGGGATTTGAGTCACATATAGTTCAAAAAGGTCGGAACACGGAATGAAAATAATAGAAAAATATAACTACATTTCTAAATGTCTATGTCAGCGAATCGCTTTTATTGAGTCGGCAGCAACCTTAGAGGTATTAGCGGTGTCTGCATGCATAGTCGTGGTGTACTTGCGGGTCCTAAATAATTCCCTCTTTCGACCTATATTCTCCGTGAACTGGCGTGCCTCCGCCATGTGAGTCAACGGGCACACCGGGACTACTTTATAAACATAGTAAATGTTTACTCCATCCAATTATTTATTATATATTCACCGCTATTAACGAAAGAAAGGCAAGAAGTGATTCCACAATTGTATCTCCGTATAGTTATAGTAAAATAATTATTTCCTAAGAAACATGTAAGAAGATCGTGTTATGTAATAGTTTAGTTTGAAACCTTTGATATCTTTATTACTAGTATGCAAATACACAATTAAGATAGAAATTTCGATTTTTAGGAAGATTTAGAATACAACGTAATGAAATAGATCACTTATTTATGAATTAGTTAATTTTAGTAGCTCTTTTTAGCACAGAACTATTTTCATATTAAGTACAAAAAAGTTGCAACATTCACTCTGTCAATTTACTCCGTTTAATTAGAAATCCATTTAATTAAGTAAAAGTATTGCACAACTAAATTTCATACTCTAAAAAAAGGTTCAGTGAGCCAAAATGATAAGTCCCAAAAGGTCCAGTGAGCCAAGAGTCCAAAGAGCCAAAATTACGAGTCTCAAAGTTAGAGTGATTCATAACGTCCGGTATCTGATTAGTCAGAGTTTTCCTTTCTTGTCTATTATACTGTTACAAGTATAGGAGTCAACTGTGGTCAAATGCCTATCAAACACAAAAAGGCTGGATAATGTCTCCTACATATTAAATGAGTACTTAAAGTTTAAAAGGCGCCTAATGTTATTACAGAGTAGGTGATTATGTAAATGTGCGCCGCTCGAGACAATGGACATTAATATAATAGAACGATTCGCACTTTCAGATTGTTTAGTTTTAGTACACGTGACCCGACTGCAGAAAAGCGGTTTTTTTCAGTCTAACCTACGATTTTAAGCTGTTTAGGCTGTACGAAAATATAGAAACAAATATACATACATACATATCACATTGTTTTCTCGACAAGAATAAAAGTTAATAAATCAATCAATCAAACATTTTATTTGTTACGATAAAAAAAAGCTGAAACAATAACCCGACTTCAAAATACGCAATTTCGTTTACTTTAATGACATATTTTTTCCAGTATATTTTTTTTAAACAGAAGTACTGAACCTATTTTTAACGGTTTTCTTTAGCTTGACCTGTTTATTTATTTGTAAAATTTCATTTTTTTTATACACTATAGATCTACGATTGACCACCAACTCGCCTGATGTTAAGCTACGGTGTGGCCGAGGATGTAGCTCGTCGATTTAGAAGATATCTATTCACTCTAGCCTTGAACATTACAAGATTGTAGGTCTCAGGAAACAGAGATGAGGAATTACTAAATTTTACCCCCTTGCAGTTGAATCCGTCAACAACAAGGGGGTCAACGCTCTGAAATTTGGTATATACCTTTAGTCCTGATGACAATACAATTTAGTATATTCTGTATTATTGTAAATCCAAGATGGCCGCCGCCACAAAATGGCGGATTTCATATTTTAACACAACCTCCACAGTATGGGTATCAAATGAAAGGGCTTTTCTAGTAAAATACAGTAAATACATTACCAACATTATTATCTTTCTTTTCAATAAAACCGTTTAACTTAAAAAAAAAATAAGTAAGTACTTGTAGTATAGATAGTACTCGTGGCGTAGCTTGAACAGGTGTTCTGAAACGATCACCAATATCAGTCTTCGGATGGGTGACCGTGAGTGGCATTTCTTTCTGAGCGCTACCATGGGTCGGATGACACGTTAAATTGTTAGTCCCGGTTGTTCGTTCTTAAAAATAGCAATCGTCAAGCCAGATCAGAGGCCTTTCGGCGGCTTAATAACTCTGACACTAGGGCTGGCCACTCAGTCTACACGAACTTACTTACTTAGTATAAGTAAATGGGACCACCTCTAAAGTATGACCTATCAAACAAAACCAGAATGATCCAACACAATTTATAAATTGTTGAGGTAATCGCGTAATAAACATCTAAAGAACCATACAGTCCAATTGAGAACCTCCTCCTTTTTGGAAGTCGGTTAAAGAGGACACATGACAAACATAACGCCAACGAAGAAAATAACAAACTTGTCTCATATATACCAATATACCATATATCATATATATATTGTCATATATTTGTCATATATATATATATATTATATATAATTATATTGTCTCATATATGGGCTGGTGGTGGAGGGTACTTCCCGTTGACCTAGAACTATGAAATTTGGCAAGAAGCATTGTGTTAAAGTACACATATAGGAAAAAATCCGAAAACTGGACATTTTTAATTTAATAAAAAAAAAAGTGTTTTATGCAAGGAATGAGAGTCCAAAAATTTTAAAATTCTTTAACCGTATCATGTAATGCATCTAAAACAGGTTTTTAAATATTTTTACGATGTACATTTTTCGGTTTATGAAGGAAAAAATTAAAAAATAAGTATATATGAATTCCCCCTTTTATCTAGGTACTAGTTTGTACGGAACCCTCAGTGCGCGAGTCTGACTCGCACTTGTCCGGTTTTATTTTTAATGGAAAATAGGTTTTTTAATGTAGAAATAGGTTTGCGGTCAAGCTACCGCCAACTCGCGACGTAGCGGTCTACGATGGAGCGTGCTTACCGCGCTGTTAGCGTCACGTTTGTGTTTGAGTTTGAGTCACTAAAATGAAAAACCTATCTGAGTAAGACTTTTAGCAGTTTCCATAGAAAATCAGTTCCACGAGTCAATTACACAACTGCTCTCGAGAAATGCCGTCTCGATAGTAGTAGGTTACTCATGCCGATATTGTAGGGTTACAGTTCCCGGCAGCCTAGTCGGGAGACCGTCTGACTTGCGATCCGCAGGTTCTGGGTTCGAATCCCGCGACACGCACTTCTGTCTTTTCGAAGTTAGGTATGTGCGTATTGTTGATTGCCGTAAACTTCAAACGGTGAAGGAAAACTTCGCGAGGAAACCTACATGTCTGAAAGTTCTCAATGATCTTGAAGATGTGTGAAATCTACCAACCCGCACTTGGCCAGCGTGGTAGACTAACAGACTAACTATAGGTATGATTAACATAAAAACTTTTTAGAAAAAAATTAAACCTCCGAAAAAACTGAAAAGCATAAACTAATAAGCCTTTTTTATTTAACTTTAATAACTAAGTCCTTAAAGTAATGTAAGTATATCTAAGTAATTAAAGAACAATCAATCATCCCCTGTTTTCCTACCCTTAGAGTTGGTTTTTTTTCCAAATTTATATGGGACGAATTTCGATGTATATATATACCCTATCCAATAAAAAAATAATTATCAAAATCGGTTTAGGTACTCTGTAAAAAGTTATGCGTGATCATACATAAAAAAAATACGCGTCGACTTGAGAACCTCGTCCGTTTCTTCGTCGGTTATCGGTTAATTAATCTCCTCTCAGTACTCTGTCGAGACTTTGCTTCCCTCTCGGTCAATTCGGTATTTAGACATACTTTCCCCCCCCTCCCCCACACATCCCAAGGTTGTCTGGAAGAGATCGCTTTTTAGCGATAAGACCACCTTTTGTGCCATTTCTTACGTGTTTATTGTCTTGTTACTTTACGTGGTGCCAATAAAGTGTTATTGATTGATTGATATAGGTACCAGTCTTACAGTACTTACAGTCGACTTCAATATTTTAATAGTAAATTAATATTGAAATCGGTTGTAATATTGTGTTTATCTTTTAAGCAAGCAAGTCGAAAAATATGCCATGAAAATAATATTGAAAAAATACTTATCATTTCCACTAGACAGCGTTCAGGGTCAGCGTCTAAGTATTGGGCCAAAACGTCTAGTGAGCCAAAATGGACAACATTTTCACTAACGATTTAATTTACATAAAATCAAACACTTTATTTTAAGCTCGCTAACTATACTAACCGTGCCAAACAGAAAAACTTGTAGATGTTAAACTTTCACTTTACACATTTCGTGCCACAATTTTCACCAAAATCACCTATAACTTATTTTTTATTTGAGTCACATTTTCGCGCCAATATTTTCATCTCCATAGAGTATTTAATTATATAGATTGTTATTTAGAAAGTTTTCATGCAAAAATGTTAACCGATCATTTGACTTTCACTTTTTGACTCTGCTCACATTTCTGAAAAAGAAACACCGTATAGGTTTGCTTATAGTTTAGTTTTTATCACATTTTCGCGGCAATTCACTTCACCAAAGAGTTTTATATATACTTTTTTGCGTAGATTTTACTTTTTTATTTTTATTTAATTTTGACTGGTTTTAAAACAAAAAGTAAGACATCTGCTTACCAGCAGGACTGGCTCGGTAATGATATGACACTCCTATCCACGGGTAGTGCGGTTTTGAAGCAATTACATCAATTTGTGTAGAGCCAATGATGGGGTCAATACAAATTGTTTTTGTAATTCGACCAGTGTATCCTGACCCCTGGACTAAATTGTATGCAAAAATTATCGGTTGCAGCGATGCAGGGTGTGTTTATGACAAGTTATATCGTAGCTTCAGTCAGGTCTTGATAGATCAGCGAAGTTTAATTGTTCTTCTCAAGGTTCCTTTTGTTCAGATGAATGTTGTGTAGTCTAAGTATCCCACTGATAAGTATGACATAAATTATAATATCTAAAAACTGCCAACGTATGGTGGAATCCAATATAACTACCCAAAGACTATGTAAATAGGGCCAAATTCTATTATCTACCCGTAGTTTTACGAACAATAGACCTCACGAAGCCTACAGCTCATAATGTTGTAAAGATCTTGATCAGAATTGAGTATTGAAAATTTCTATAAAAATTATCAAAATTTGCCCACGGCCACGTATATACTTCTCTTTCTCTACCCGACTGCGTTAGAAGTTGAGTTATGTTTTTCGAGTATAGTATGTATGTACTATGTTCAGCAGTGCACCTCTTATGGTTGAGATTAAGCGGAATGTTACTATCCTTACTTATTTAAAACTAAAACAGTTTAAAAGTTATTTGTTCTCGAGCATGTCCCTGAATTCTATTTTTGTGACTTTGAGCAACAGATTCGGGACATTGTTACATCCTTGCCATTCCTCTACAGTGCCTTCCTGATCCGTGTCTCCTTGCAATGGTCTAATTCGTACTTGACGATTTATAAATAAATAAATATAAATAACAATTATACATTAACGGTAGAACCGTTGACTCTGTTTCCAGCTCTTAAGTAATTAAAAATCTTGGAATTATCAAGTCTGAAATGAATTGGTATCTTCTAGATCGATATTGACGCTTACCAACAGACAAATTAGTGCTTATATGTAGATATATTTATTTGATTCAATTAATACGGTTGAAAATCAATTACATTAAATGAATCACATTATCGTCGAACTTATAAAAAACATCAAATAAATAATTTTGTAAAAAATAAAACAAATTATTTAGTCAAAAACAGAGAAGAAATAAATGTATAAGTACACATATCTTTATACATTCATTCACACATACTCACAACTCAAACATACTGACAGTATTTCCTTCCATCCATCCGCAAATAAGTCACAGTGCGGGTTTGAATCCAAGAGCGCAGAGAGTGTACTTACTAAGAATACGAGGGAGAGGCGAGTTAGAATGCGCCACGGTGCGGTGGCGAACTCTGGCAAGCAATTTGTGTTTTCGACCTCTCACGTAGTTATCCGGCACGTTCAACCTGCACAGCTCATCGCTCAGCTCTGGAGCATCTATTTTGCCTCGAAAGATCTTGCAAGCAGTTATAATTTGGTATTTTAACCGGCGTACTTCAAGGGAATTATACCCTAAACAACCCAAAATGAATTTGCTAGGGTACATATAGGGATAACACCCATATTGTCGTTTGTAGAGGGCCCTCAGAAAAGCCTTCTGAACCTTCTCGATTGCTAGAACATACTTAGATTCATGTGGATTCTATACGCAAGCACTAGCCCCGAGTTTTGCACGGATTAGTGCAACGTGGAGATTGTTAAAATCATGTGAATTTCTTAAAACAAAACCTAATCTTCTAAAGGACTCCTTCACAAGCACTGTGATGTGGTCATGAAACGTAAGCTTCGTGTCGAATGTGACTCCCAAATCCTTTACGGTTGAAGTTCTTGGTATGACCTCGTCATTTATTTTGTAGGCAAAAGTGATAGGGTTCCGCATTCGACCATAAGTCATCACGGTGCACTTGGTGGGGTTGAACTCCATCTTGTTAGCCATTCCCCTTTCATAGATAGCCTCAACATCTTTTTGCATCTGAAGACAATCCGATACCGACATGATTTCAGCATAGAGCTTGAGGTCATCAGCATAAAGTAAACATTTGGCGTAGTTGACAATCCACGGTAAGTCGTTGATCATAATCAAGAACAGCAATGGGCCCAAGATTGATCCCTGACTCACCCCGGAACGCGTATGATAGGGCCGGGACTCGTAGAAACCATGCCGGACGAACTGCTGGCGGTCGCGGAGATAATCCGCAAGTAATATAATACCCGGAGCGAAACCGATAGCTCTTAGTTTGGCCAGCAGTACATCATTATTGACCCTATCAAACGCCTTCCGGAAATCAAAGTAAAGGACGTCAACTTGGCATCCTCTATCCAGTTTTTTAGAAACATAGTTTACCAAACAGAGCAAATTGGTGTTGACTGATCTCTTGCGCAACCCATGTTGCTCATTGCACAAATACTTATCCACCTCTTCATATATGTAGTTGTGCAAGATTGACTCAAATACTTTTGCCGGTGAGGATAGAATCGCTATGGGGCGATAGTCTTCGACCTTCGACTTGTCACTGCTCTAGGTATTGGAGTCACTCTCGTCATCTTCCATTGCGAAGGATATGTTCCAGTTTGCAGAGCAAGGTTGAAAATATGGCACAAAGGACCTCATAGCTCTTTTTTCACGGACTTCATTATCACAGGAGGAATATTATCTGGCCCAACAGAACTTCTTGATTTAACCTTATTTATGCCATACAATACATCCCTAGGCGAAAAGTTCAGTATGTCGATGCAATCACTACTCCCACCGGTGTCCTCCGAACTGATCTGATCTGAATTTAGGAGGGGTATTTCATTCTTTCACATCATTGAAAAACACTGGCAAAAAATGACGCAAATGCATCAGCCGCCTCTGGTCCAGAGAATTCAGTACCGTTGGAAGTCAAAGTTGACTCAAACCCGCCCTTTGATCGTAAACTAGTAACATGGTGCCAGAATTGACGTGGGTTTAGTCTTACATTATTTTCTATGTTTGAGATATGGTTGTTGTAAGCTGATCATCATCATCATCATCATCTCAGCCATAAGAAGTCCACTGCTGGACATAGGCCTCCCCCATGGATTTTCAAAAACACCGATTGGTGCGCGGCTTACATCCAGCGTCTTCCCGCCACTTGTATGAGCTGATGTAACCCTAGATTTAAGGTCCGTCCTAAGATCTGAAAAAAGTTTGTTAGACGCATATGTTCTGGTCCTCTTCCACGCGGTATGCAATTTCACCTTTCTTTGCGTATCTCGTATAATATCTCCAGACAGGATAACGCCTGCTAACACAATTTTTTCGTCGTTTTTAGGGTTCCGTACCTCAATAGGAAAAAACGGAACCCTTATAGAATCACATTGTTGTCCGTCTCTCCGTTGTCCGTCCGTCTTTCTGGCACCAGTACACTCGTTGTGGTAGATTTTACTGCATTTTTCAATCGAGCATTGTAAATACCTCTCATGGTCAACAATGACTGTGGAGCATGCAGCACACATCATTTTTGTTGAGATCACAAAAATGTGGACGTATAAATGAACAACAGACACCGCAGAGGCGACACTATACTGCAACTGGCGTAAGAGGCGGCACTACTCTACACTAAAAGTGAAAGTGATCCACGCGAGACTCGACGCGGGCGCACGGCTGCATGGCTGCACGGCTGCACGGCTGCACGGCTGCACGGCTGCACGGCTGCACGGCGATCGAAGCGGGTCGTTAGCAAATTATTTTTAAAATAAATTCGCTGATATCTCAGTTGTTTCTCATTTAATGTTCGTGAACCAACATTCACTAGACGCACAATTGTTTGTATAATACACTCTTATAAGTTTATCTGACGAAAACTCACTTTTTACCCGACTACGAAAGAAGGAGGGTTATGTTTTTCGAGTGTATGTATGTATGTATGTATGTATGTATGTATGTATGTATATTTCGCCTTATTGTCAGTAGTACCATTGATTTGTACCATTGATGGTACAAGTGACACAACTTTATGTCCTTAGTACCATTAAAGAAAAATGAAGATATTCCTCCGTAATTGTTAACCGATACCTATGGAACTAGTGATACAACTTTGTACATTTAAGAAAGTTATCTTTGGCACGCCCTAGAGCCTAAACGGCTTGTCGTATTTTTATGTGAGTGGTGTCAATAGATTCGTCTTAGTCGTGAGAGTGACACTGGGTACATCAAAATTAAAAAAAAAAACAAAATAAAGGATTTTTGGCGGCAAAAAGTAATCTAAAAAAAATAATTCAAAATACATCGAGTCTGGTATCAAAATAAAGAATTTTTAACGGTGATTACGAATATATATATAGGTCTTATGTAATAGGGCGAATTCTGTGTATATATATATATATATATATATATATAACTTATATATTTTATTGGAGTTTGGAATAGGAAATGCTAATAAATCACATCACACTAATAAATATAAATGCGAAGTTTGTGTTAGTTTGTTACTTCTTCACGGTAAAACGGCTTGACGGGTTTGGCTGAAATTTGGCACACAGGTAGTTTATAATCTGGATTGACACACACTTTTTATCCCGGTATTCCCGCGGGAACGGGTAAAACAGGATTAAACCTATTTCATACCTCAAAAAAATCACCGACAACTGTTCCATTATAATTGTGTTCTAAGGAGAGAAGGGAGGAGGGGGGGGGGGGGGGGGGAGGGGAAAAGCCAAGTCCTGTTAGTGAAGATGAGTAACATATCACAGAGACAGAGATGTATGTTTGTATGTATGTATGTTTCTATATGACAGCCTACAGCCTAAACGGCTTGTCCTATTTTGATGTGCGAGGTGTCATTAAATTCATCTTCATTTCCCCCTGGAAAATATTATAGCATACGACACCCTTGTCATAGGCTATAATATTTTGTAATAATAATAATACATCTCTTGCTAAAATAAAAAAATGCGTTTTTTTTGGAACCTTTAACGATCTATTACGCAACAAACAAGTGACTTTACTATAATTATTCTATAGATTGCGCATTTATAATATTTTACAGTGATTTTACGCATACTTTCACACAAAAAATGTACACTCAACAGCGTATCAAGTGTAACGAAATAGTAAGTTAGACTGCAAAAACTGCTTTTCTGCAGTCGGTTATTTTGTTTTTCTTTTAATAAACTTACTTGCTACTTATTTTAACAAGAGTATTTCAAGGAACAAATTGTCGAGATGTCGCCACTGTCAATGTTTCAGTGTCACTATTGTGTCTAGATAATATATTACATATTTAAAAATAAATATGAAAATTAAGGGCCTTACCGAAAAACGTTACTTAACTTTAACCAACGTCTTAAATTCTCTGTCTTTTTTCGCAAATGTCATAACGTGTCAGCGAGAAGTTGACAAAATATTTTAATCATTGCTTAAAGTTAAGTAACTTTTTCGGTAAGGCCGTAAGTGCTTGAGAATTTAGAGGGTCTACCATTGTGTTATAGTTTTTCGTCATATTTTTCTTCATTGGAAATCAAAATATATGGCTTAGGGATGAACCTGTACCAGAGGAGTCGTAATTCAAGCGCGCCAACCACTGCGCCAACGGGGCGACAGCGTCACAGTTTAAGAACACCTCACTTGTGTGCGTTGTTTTGAAACTGTAAAGAACGCTTTCAGCGACATACAGTTTTCTATAAATCGTCCTTGTTGTGTTTTAAACCCACACATCACTCGTGAGTGAAGCGCGGCGACGGCCTGCGCCGGCGCACGATGACGTCACAGTTCCCGAAACAGCGCCCTTCATCAGTGTCCAACCTATAGTTTCAATAATATCGTCGGGACAGATGGGTATCGGTGAGAGCGGCCTCCGCCCGAATTAACATAATGATGAGCCGATACAGAGCAGGACATATACAGAGATTACTTATTAACATAATGATGAGCCGATACAGAGCAGGACATATACAGAGATTACTTATTAACATAATGATGAGCCGATACAGAGCAGGACATATACAGAGATTACTTATTAACATAATGATGAGCCGATACAGAGCAGGACATATACAGAGATTACTTATTAACTGTATTACTGCTCAGTAGTGGAGACTGAGCTGCGAGCTCATGTCATATCTCGACAACCACTTGTGCAATTCTGTTCATTTTTACCACAACTTGTAATAATTGTGTACTTCGCTCGCTCGGTCAATTATAAAAACACCACTAAAATTTTCGCGCTCGCTTCGCTCGCGCTTTATTACTATTTTGACAGAGAAGTTCCGTAGATTCACTAATACGAGAAACAAAGCAAACCATATGACTGTTATAGCAAACTTGGTGTTCATCTGGGACGTTAAAGTGCTAGAAACCCGTTATACAGCATATTACTAACTGAAAAATTAAAAAACCTTTTTTTTTCGCTCGCTACGCTCGCACATTATAAGATATGGGATGACATGGCAGACCCCCCTCCCCCCTGCTATGAGAAAGCTATAAGCTATGCACATGTCCATTGCTGAACCCCCCCTCCGAAATGAATTCCTGGCTACGGCCTTGATTCAGCTCGCGAGCTTCCCATTTTAATTGCTTCCCTAGTTCCCTAGACTAAGCCATTAAAACAAATTAGGTATGTAACTAGTAAAAATCTGATTAATTGAACTTCACTAGATAAGTTCGTTTGATTTTCAAGTAAACTTCACTAATATTTTAAACAAATAAAGATAACCTTACTTTTGGGATAAAAAGTGTGTTAGATTGTTTTACATAATGAACGCATCTTTCAATAAAAAAAATCCAAATAATTTTTATGTACAGATTTTTTTTCCGTTATAAGTCTTATTATATGTATATAACTATAGATAAATAGATAAAAGTAATCTACAAAATCTACAAAACAGTTTATGAGTTCGTATCACAAAAAACTCACTCTCCTTTATAACAGGTGGGTAAAGCCGTCTCTGGCTCAAGACTACTCTACAATATTAGTCTCTTACTCATGTCAAATAAAATCCAACCGACATACACACCTACATACATACATAATTATATTCCTAAACATAATAAGATCTGGGCACAACATTATGAATATTATAAAGATACAGGTTTAGGATCGGACCAACATTACAATAATTATTATATTTAGATAATGGCTAAACAGATACTCTGCGCTCTGCGCTCTGCTACAACGAGCAAATTAACATTTTGGGGGTTTAGTGTTCCGTACCTCAGAAGAAAAACGGAACCCTTAAAATCAGTTCGTGGTCCGTCTGTCTGTCTGGATCTTTTATTTTATTTTATAGAAGATAGATCTACGATTGACCACCAACTCGCCTGATGTTAAGCGACAGTGTGGCCGAGGATGGAGTTCGTCGATCTAGAAGATATCTATTCTCTCTAGCCTTGAAAATTCCAAGATAGTAGGTCTCAGGAAACAGAGATGGCGGCAGAGAATTCGTACGGAGAGTAAGTACGTTGAGTACGGATTTTCGACATTTCAACGAGAAATGGGTGGTAATTCGCCGACTTTCTACTAGTCCTGTAGTGAAATGGGGAGGGTGGAATTAGGTGGTGAAGCTCTTGCGCACATTCCCCGAAATGAATCCTGTAGAAAATAGACAGACATGCTACTTTACGGCGGTGCTCGAGACTAAGTAGCTTCTTGGCAGCTAGTTTATCGTCATCGATTAACCTCACAGCTCGCCAGTCCTCTGATTCCAAAGCTTCCAGCTGATACTTGGCTGATCCATCAAAAAGGTGGCAGCAGTACTCCATACACGATCGGACCTGTGCTTGATACAGATGAAGCAGTTGTCCCGGTGGGAAGTATCGCCTAACCTTATTAATGATGCCAAGCTTTTTACTAGCCAGTTTAGCCTTAGATTCAAGGTAGCCCTTAAAGTTCATTGTTGGGGTTAACGTGAGTCCAAGCAGTTCAAGACGGTCTGTCAATGATAAGAATACATTTTGGAAAGTAGGAGACAAAAGAAACTCACTCTTTTTGGCGGAGAAAAGGCAGGCTTGAGTCTTGTTGGCGTTGAATTTGACGAGATTTTCGTCACCCCAGTCGGATCTTTTTTCTCGGGAAAACATGGAGATATTGAGCTGAAATATCAATAATTATAATTTAAAATACTGAAACAACCGACTTCAAAATGCGTAATGATGTTTTAAAAGCCAAATTACTGAACTGATTTTCATACAAATTCTATGGGACCAATCTGAAAGTGTATATTTTCAAACAAAACATATTTTCAAATCGGGTTGTATGTATATGACGGAGTGGACGGATGGGGTAACAAACAAAAATGTAAAAAAATATAGCCGAATAGTTAATCTTCTTTATAAAGTCGGTTAAAAATTAATCAAAATATAGATGGTACTTAGTTCTCATTAGCCTAACATCATGAATATTATTAGAGTCTAGTTATCTTATCTGGAGATCCGAATTGTCGGACCCATTTGGAGCCATTGGGCTCTTTTTAACCGACTTCCAAAAAGAAGGAGGTTAACAATAAAAAAATAATCAACCGTTATTGTTTTTTTTTTAGTTTCCGTATAAATCCGTCATTTAAGTATAAATCTATTTAAAAAAATCTTTTTTGTTAGAACGCAATTTGAAAGGATATAATTATTATGTACTTTCACATTGGTCCCACACATTTCATCAACACTGATCTCGATTCAGTAGTTAGTTAGATTCAGTAGTTAGTAATAATAATTTGTATTTTAGGTAAAATAAAATAGAAAAACATATATTTTCATGTCGTTTTTCTAAAACTACATAGAAAGTTATATATATATACTTACATACAAACATACATACACTAGAAAACATAACCCTCCTTCTCACACAGACGGATAAAACGAGGGTAGTAGCTAACCAACCGGTCAGTAGAAAGTTAAGAAAGCTGAAAAATGAAGTTTTTGAACAGTTTTTTATCTCACTCGCTCGGAAAGTCCGCGTTTCTTAGGATAGCGTGAATATACGCTTAAATAATAACATACAAACATGCAGAATATGCAGATACGGAACGCGTTGACAACATGTTGTATATCCATCAGAGACGCACATAATGCTGAACTAATCATTCCGCCTGAGAAATCAGTCACACAGCTTTGTCTCGATAACTAAGGCAAAAACCTTGTGCTGCGCTTGATTGGTATTTTGTCTCGTGTCTTCTTGAATCCATCGCTACGCTCAGCATTCTACACTAGAACCTAGAATCCTGAGCTTGCTATGGACTCAACTGTCAGACGCTGGACGGTATAATACAACTTCTTTATTTGATAATATGCTTACGCTTGACCGCTAACTCGTCTGTTAGTCTCTCGATGTTAAGCGACAGTTGCGGTCTACGATGGAGCGCGCTTGCCTAGAAGGTTCCTGTTCCTCGTGATTTGAAGACACCCAGATGGGTCCTTCCGGATCGATATAAATCTGGAAGGACCCATTCAGGAAGGGTGTTCCACATCTTGGCGGTACGCACAATAAAAGTGGAGCTAAAGCGTTACGTTCGAGTCTTTGGAATATGCACCATAAAACGATGTCGCTTTTTCGTGCTACTTGCTGTCAGAAATAATAAGAATAAGGGGGAATAAGATCATGCAAATCAGATGCACACTCACCAAAATATATTCGATAAAAAAATCGATAAGCTATAGCAACTTTGCGACGATGTTCCAGAGTTTGGAGTTAACCCGCACAAGGGATACTTTCCAGCCAGTACAATAAATAACATTTCCAGAATTTTCAAATTAGTCATTCAAACATATAAAGCTCTTGGTGAATGCATCGTCAGATATTGCATCTGTGCGTGGGGTACAGCAGCAAGAACATATTTAATTTCATTAGAACGAGCACAGCGAGCTTTACTGAAAGTACTTATGTTTTTGCCCTTCAGACACCCGACAATAAGTGTATATGAGAGAGCCAACGTGCTTAGTGTTAGAAAATTGTTTATTTTTGAAGGTGTGCGGCGGTATCACAGGAGCACTGTTCCAAACTTAATTAAAACTACGAAAAGAGTGGACCGATGTCCTATCCCGAGAGCAAAGACAATGTTTAGACAGAAAAAGTATGAAAGCATGGTTCCACGTTTATATAATAAAATAAACAAAGAATATAACATAAAAAATAACAGCAGTCGTGTACTGAGGAAGGTTATGTTGGCATGGCTTAATGAGTTAGACTATAATGGCACCGAAAATATGTTAGATGCTTTATATATACAATAACTTATTTGATTATTTTCTGTATTTGCGTAGATTTGTTATATATTGTAACTGTATAAGCACGACTATAAATTATATCATGACAAGTCATTATTTTCGGAGAGGCCATTGGTTCCGAAACACATTGTAAACTAGTTCGGAGCCAATGGGTTCACATATAACATGTAAATATGTCTTTGATAGAAATAAATGTATTTGTATTTGTATTTCCTGTTTTCTGGGTTTGGACCCGCATAAAGCATTTGCCAGTATCAAGTATTAAGATTTCTGTATGTTTCTTGAATAAAACAAGTTATAAAAATGTTTTAGTCACGTAGGTATACTGTCATTTTCAAATTCAAGCCGTGCTTCAGTAAAGTGGTAGGGACATTACTGGAAGCTTCTATGGAGTTTTGCCGACAACGTGAAAAGACCCCTTTGGCCGCTTTATTTTATTCGCCCACACTCACGCACTTGATCGAACACTCAATAAATAAAACGCCACCACTTTTATAGTATTTAAGTTCAAAGTAACACAAGTTCAAGAAAATAAAATAAAACAACAACACGTTTCCACGACGTTCCCGCCAAAAACCTTAATAACTATTACCGCGTTAAAATCTGTTCTAATCAGACTAAAGCCACAATCAAAAGTGACCAATAAATAGCACATTTTAAACAAACCAACAAGCATACTTTATGTGGTTAAGTATAATGCTATTTTTCACGATAACCATGTAGCCACATGCCACAGTTAGTAAACACTCGCCAATTTCTCTCATAATGTGTGTTGTAGTCGCACCAGATTGCATACGTCCGCTTGTGTGGACATCTTCCTGCTATAAACAGTTTTAATTTTCCTATATTATTAATGTATTATCTACGTTTCGTTATATTACCAAGAATTCTTTAGTATTTAGACTTCCGTAGGTGCGGGAGCCTATTCATGTGGCTACAGTGTCTGTCTGTCTGTCTGTCTGTCCTACACTACGGCTGTGTCTTTTGAACAGTAATAGTCATAAGTCTCAAAATTGGCAAGATTGTAGGGTTTACTTTTATGTAAATTTGCAAATACTAAAATCTAGTCAAGGACGAGATAAGCTCGCGTAAATGTTTTTTGAATAAATGGGAAATTATTGTGCGAGATAAACCTCTTTGTTGATTCCACAATAAAGAGAAACGAAAAATGTCAAGTGAACATGTCGGAGCAGTTGGTGTAATATGACATAAACTTGACATAGAGTGAACGGTCGTGGTAGAATCTCTTCACTTCCTGAATGTCATAGGCTATATTTTTTCGTAATAATAATCTTGCAAAAGTAATGAAATGCACTATTTCGTTAACTCCAACGAACTATTGCGTAATAAATGATTTCACTTGAATTATTCTAAATATTGCGCATCACGACAACAACGATCAACACAACGATTCAACAACAAACGACAACGATTCTACGCATACTTTCTCACAAAAAACGCACACTCAACAACGTATCAAGCGTAACAAAATCGAAGGTTATACTGCTAAAACTGCTTTTCTGCAGTCGGGTATTTTGTTTTCCTTAGAAACTTTTATTAATTTAAATTACAAAGTGTATAATAAATTAGTTATGTTACGTCTAGAGCAGAAAAGTCAAACTAACTTTCCCGCGTCTAGTACAAATTACCTATATAAGATTATTTTCACTGATAAGATTTGAATTATCTCAGTGTCTTTAAATCGCGAGCAGTGATTTTATCTAGGCAAGTGCGGATTAACGGCAAAAATCTGCTATAAGTGCTATAAGAGAATAAGAAAACACTTTTCTCTCTACTTTATTTGTTAAGTTTTAAATTCTAATAATTTTACATGAACCGTCGGCTATTATCGGAACCCAAATCAATAAAACTGGCGCCATCTAGTGGTGAGTAGCGTCCCCACGTCGCTTCACGCCGCGCGACTCGGTAAGTGTCGTCCATCAAAATGACTTGTAATTGCTCCAACAATTTGCCTTAAATTAAATAGATTTATTGATGTAAGCACTTATTAACCATTATTATACAATATCTGTGTTGTTGCTATGTATTTAGCGGTAAACGGTCTGTTCGCGGTACATTTACCTCGTTTTTCTTGCATTTTTATTTAAGTAAGTAGGTACCTACCTACTTACTTATTGATAAAGCCGACGGTTTCGATTTGAGACAAAAAAAAAAGTAAATATTAAAGATAAACCAATCACTATTTGTTTTTCCGAGCTGAATTTTGCCGTGAATATAGTTTAATCCAGAGCAAGCTAAGGATTCTATCTTTGAAAATGCAATTTTTTTTCGTATTTGCCTCGCGCGATTTACACATTGTTCGTAACCCAATATGCAAATGAATGTAAGAACTTAAAAGGCCTCTAGAGAAATAAGAAATCGTACAGTTTTTATTATATGTAAAATCTATGTGATATTAGGTATGTTACCTATATTAAAATAATAAAGTGTATTATTTTTTAGGGTTCCGTACCTCAATAGGAAAAAACGGAACCCTTATAGGATCACTTTGTTGTCCGTCTGTCCGTCTGTCTGTCTTTCTGTCTTTCCGTCTGTCCGGGAGCCAAGACCTTTATCTCGGGAACGCGTGAAGGTATCGAGCTAAAATTAAAAGCATATACGCAGATCCATAGTATCTTGCTGCAGAAAGAAAAATAATATTTCTCAGTTTTCGTAAAAAAAAGTTACAGCCGTATTCGGCTGTAACTTTCGGCTGTTTGCTTTTTTACGACATACTTATTTGTCGTAAAAAACGCACATTTCGACACTCACAGAGGAATCAAAACCTATGGGGTGCTTCCCGTTGACCTAGTACTCTGAAATTTGGCAAGAAGCATTGTGTTAGAGTACACTATAGGAAAAAATCCGAAAACTGGACATTTTTAATTTAATCACAAAATAATTGTGACTCTATGCAAGGAATGAGGGCCCAAATTTTAAAGTGAATTAACCGTATCATGTGGGATATCATATGAAAGAGCCTCATTAACATAAACTAAAACAGGTTTTTAACACATTCTTCATCCCCTGCAGACCCTTCACTTCAGCTGGGAACCAAAACTTTTTAGGCGAATTTTGATTAAGTACCTACTTATAGAGTGGCCGCGCAAAGCAACGCCTTAAACGCCGGCGGTTTACTGACTACTACAAAATGAACGAGATGCTCGCTCCATCCGAGTGGGAGGCGCCGCTACTATAGCCATGCTCCACTCGGATCCGAGTGGTGAGCAATGAATATGTTTAAGATTTTTACGATGTATATTTTGCGGTTTATGAAGGAAAATATAAAAAAAAATATGATTTCCCCCTTTTATTTAGTTTGTAGGTACGGAACCCTCGGTGGACGAGTCGGACTCGCACTTGTCTGTTTTTTTCACTTAAAAATGATGGACGTACTCCTTGAATCGGACTATTAGGTTTCCGTTAAGTAATTTTTGAGAGTAACACAGATTTTTACAATATATTCTACTGATGACTGTGTGTCTGTATATCTGTGGTCTGTTTGTGGCATTGTAATTTTCAAACGGATGGATCGATTTTTGATAAAAATACTATGAGAAAAACCTATATCCTTTAAAACAAAAAAAAAAGAATTTTTCAAATCGGTCCAGGGGTCTCCGAGTAATCGGGGAATATACATAAAAAAGATTCCGACAAATTGAGAACCTCCTCCTTTTTGGAAGTTAAAAATAAATGTAAATAAAGCTCATTTCACACAATTCTACAGCGACTACACACTTTCTCAGGGAAACTTGTACTCAACATCACATCAAACAAAACAGTTATTCTACGGAAATCGCTTTCTATGCAGTCGGGTATTTTGTTTCTCTTTTAATATGGGTGCATGTGTATTTTATTTAGCTTATCAGTTATTTATCTGTTATCTGCAGCCATCTTGTCGATACGATCGTTTTGTTTTTGTAACGTTTTGCAAAACAACTTGTTCCTCATGGAATGTACCGAATGAAATGTCGCGCTGGCAACACTACCAGGGACGGAATCAGGATAGGGGAGAGTTGGGGCGGGGCAAGTCTCTAACAAAAATAAAAAAATCGTGTAGTAATTTTAGTTAAGATTAATATTATTAAATATACAAAACTAAATAGTTGTTGTGAAACATAATATGTAGAACACTTGTTTTCCTTCTTCTTCTTCTTCCGGCCTTTTCCCATTTTTATTTGGGGTCGGCTCTCCTAGTCCTTCTTCGCCAGAGACTACGTTTCTGGATCGTCTGTGGGTCTATGTCGTTGTTAGTAAGGTCTTTTTTGACAACATTCATCCATGTTAAGGGGGGTCTACCACGGCTTTTCGGTTTTGATTCCAGTTGCAGCACCTTTTTTGTCATATGTTCTTCGGGTCTTCGCATTACATGGCCATACCACCGCAGGCGCATTTCTGTAAGCTTTTCAGGTATTGGCCTAATTTTAAGACTGCCTCGGATGTAGATGTTCGGAACTTTATCCAGCATCGTGACGCCTGCAGACCATCTAAGCATTCGCATTTCAGTGGTGTGCATTTTATCTGTCTGCTTCTTCTTCATCGGCCAACATTCAGCGCCATAGGTCAATGCGGGTCGCACAGCAGTTTTATAAACCTTGCCTTTGATAGGAATCGGCATTTGTGAGTCACATAAGACGCCTGTGAGTTCCCTCCATTTTTGCCAGCCTGTATTTACGCGATGTGCGATGTCAGCATCGATACTACCGTCATTAGAGATAACACTTCCAAGGTATTTAAACTGATCGACAGCTTTTACCTTTGCATGTTGGAGGGTAATTATGTGACTGGCGTTATCCTTCGCGAAGTTACAATGCATATACTCTGTTTTCTCCCTACTAATCTTGAGACCTGCCGTTTCTAGAGCTGTTCTCCACTTCTCAAGGGTTATTTGTAAAGTAATTGGATTCTCATCGATAAGAACAACGTCGTCTGCATACAGCACGTTCCATGGCACAGGCTGCTGTAGTTCAGCTGTTAAATAGTTCATTACGAGGTTAAAGAGCATTGGGCTGAACGCTGACCCCTGATGTACTCCAACCTTTACCTGAAACTCCTCACTAGTTCCTGCGGGAGATCGAACTTTAGTAGTGACGCCCTCGTACATGTCTTTGATTAGATCAATATAGCATTCTGGGACTTTCTGAGAACGCAGTGCTTGCCAAATTAGTGGTCTTGGAACGCGATCGAATGCTTTCTCTAAGTCGATAAATACCATATGTAGGTCCTTCTTTCTGGCTCTATATGACTCCATAAGAATCCTAATAGTATGTATAGCGTCAGTGGTAGATTTTCCCGGCACAAATCCACATCGATTTTCTGTGATGCTTGTTAAAAGCCGTACTCTTTCATTAAGAACTCGTTCCCACATTTTAAAAGTATGCGATATCAGCTTAATAGCTCGGTAATTACCGCATTGTCTGACGTCACCTTTATTTTTAAAGAATGGTATCAGAAAGCTCTTTCTCCATGCATCGGGAATGCCATCTTGAGGGATTTTGTTGAATAATGTATGCAGAAAATACACACCTGCATCCCCAAGGAGTTTCCAAAGCTCAGCTGGGATATCATCGGGTCCTGTGGCCTTATTATTGGCCATTTTTCTTATGGATACTTCAATCTCAGTGAGTGTGAATTCTTCCCACGGGCCTTCCAGTGGTGCAGATTCTATTATGGGATCACTAGGATATGTTTCATTTAAGAGCTCGGAGTAATATTCATGCCACCTTTTTTGTATATCCCCATTAACAGTTAAGAGTGTTCCTTGCGCATCCTTGATATACTTGGTTATGCCTATGTCTTGCGTATTACGATATCTTTGCTTGGCAATCTTAAATAATTCTCTATCATTGGCGGCATTTTCAAACTTAGCATAAAGTTCTTCTCTGCTTGCGGCTCTGGTTTGTGCCACTGCGCGTTTGACGTCCTTTTTTGCGCACCGGTAAGCATCTTTATCTTCTTCACTCCTTGTCTGCTGCCAGGTTTTAAAGCAGTTCTTCTTTATTTGGATCTTATTTTGTATATCCGGGGTCCATAATGATGGGTCTTTATTGTCTCTTTTAACACCGTTTGACCTTCCTAAGTGTGTTGAGGCTTTTTCTATGCATACTTTGTGAAAATTATTCCAGATGTCATTGGTACTTTTATTTGTGTCTGCCTCTTGGATGTAATTTATTAAGTCTTCACATAAGCTTTTCCCTTCTGCTTGTTTAAGTTTATACCATCGGATTTTAGCAACTTTGTTTATTTTGGCTTTTGTTGGTGTTCGTGTAACGAAGTCAGCCACAAGTAATCGGTGTTGGGATGTCAGGGGCTCTCCAGGTATCACTTTGCAGTCTCTGAAAGTCTTTAATAAGCGTCTGTCCGCAAGGATGAAATCTATTTGGCTACACTTGTTTTCCTATTTCTTATAATTACCACTAAAGCTAATTAAAGTTTTTTTGATCAATATTATTTTTTATTGAACATTTCTGACGTTGCCGTCTAACGTGTAGGTATTTAATAATTATGTAATTTATAAAACTGAAATGACCGACTGCAAAACTGAACGTGTACGATTTTGTTTCAAAAACAAACTATTAAACAGATTTTGATACCGTTTCTTTCAAATCTGAAAATAAATCCTTTACAACAAAAAATAATTTTCCAAATCGGTTTGTAAATGACGGAGTTTATGCTACAACAAAGATTAAAAAAATACAGATTTCTAAATAAAAACTACGGGTCACTCACGTCTGTTTTGAGCCGAAATATCCGACTATAGCTTCAACCGCATTCGGCGGTCTTTTTCAAAGGAGCAGCGCACACGTCACTCTCGGTCGGTGACACGCCTTGCTTTTGCTTGCTTGTTTATTTAAAAATGTGTGAAAACCACGTTACTTTCCACAGTAATACAGATGATTTATTAACTTCCTTTTTGAAGTCTTTAAAAATGTGACGATTTTTTCGTAAGTCCATTTTCCGCTGCTTTAGTTATGGCAAGTAGGTGAGAGACAATGACACTCGCGGTCGCAGCTCCCGGGTTCAAATCCCGCGGCACACACTTCTGTATTTTATTTTAGATCACCGGCAATTTCAAACGGTGTAGGGAAACACCAGGAAACATGCGTCTAAAAGTTAGCGCTTTCATAGATATGTGAAGTGTGCCAACCAGCACTTGATCAGACTGAGAACATACTTCACACCTAACAGTGCAACAGTTCACAGTTTTTGACAAGTAGACACATGTCACACGAAATATTAGTCCTAAGTCCGTCCCTGTACAAATACCGTGGGACTTGCCATTTGACACACGCCATTTCGCGGAACATGACAGCTATTTCAATGCACTTTTAGGGTTCTTTACTGCAACCTTCAAACCCCTAAGACAGTGTGCCGAGGATTGCAGGCGATGCGACTGACGCGCGCGGCTTTAATGAACAAAAACTTTACCTCGATTTGATAGCTACGTATAATGAAAACTTGCGTTAGATTGCGCATCAGCCACGTCGGCCGAGACCTGCGGAATACCACAGTGGACATATTTACTAATTGGTAACGGACTACCGACAATCCAAGACCTGTCACCCGTTCCCTGTAATTATATGGAATGTTAAAGTGGACAGAGATATGCTAAAGATGAAATTATATCACAGATCGGGATAAGGTGCGTTCAAATCCCATCGGATGTGTGTAATTTTTGAACTGTCTATAAATGTGTATGACATAGAAGTTACATATCCCTCCTCCTTGCGTGGAATCCCCGACACCGGGGATCGTGGGTGACCCATCACAGCTTCATCTCAACTTGTCTCGTACATTAAATAAAACAATAATACATACAATGACGCCTGGTTTCCGTCACGTGGTGGGTCACGTGGTAGGCAGAGCATCAAACACTATGAGGCCATTTGACGTTTCACTGTTATTCCACATTTTTGAGTGTTTCACACACTGAAGTATCTACAAATATATTTGTATTTGTAGTTATACAGTTAAAAATTTACACACATCCGACGGGACTTGAACCCGCATTATCCCTATCTGTACTCGGGAGCCTTTACTATTTTATCCACGGAGTTGTCATGTACATATTTTTGGATATTTTTCTCGGAAACTGTCTAAGTATCCATAAAGTGCTACTGAACCTTTTATTAAAATAGAGCAACTCCCGCATAGCTGCTGTTTTCACCTGCACCTTGCAAATTTTGCACGAAAACTTACAAACTTCTGTTGTATGGTTGTCCAAAATAAAAGTATTTCAATATACTTATCAGGAATAACAGAGGGATACGAAACAATTTCTATTTTACAAACTTATAATTAGGTTCACCTGTCCCGGTGTCTGTGAACAAGGTTTGCAAGGTTTTGAGCCATTTGTTTCCGGTTGAGCTGAAATTTTGCATGTGAAATCGGGTGAAAATACAATGTTATTGTAATATGTAGGTGATCTGGTGCTGGAACTGGGATGTAGGGATTGGAACTTCTGAGTGGAAAGTGCTATGATGGAATTTGAGCTCGTTTGCTTTGTCGTCTTGGGTACCTTGTCCCGGTAGCTGGGTTGATTGCCATTGGGGCTATCTGACAGAATGTGCTATAAGTCGAGTTTGTGCTCGTTGTGCTAGTCACCATGAGCACTTCATATGATTAATAAAAACTAGTGCTTAAAAAGTATTTTTTAGATTATCTTTGTATTAAACTGTATTTTAATGCGAATTACGGTAAAGGCTGTCATTTGTGTCAAGTTGTCGCCCCATAGGAAGAGTTAAACATACAGATATACATCTGAAAAACATTACTCATTTCGTAGGCAGTAGGGCTAAAATAACTTGTGAATGTTAGTTCCACTACACACCAAGAGATGGCGCTAGTAGTTTTACGTTTATTAATTGAATCATTGTCAGCAGTAGGACATTGATCGTTCATAATTGGTCTCATAGGTAACTGGGTTTGTTTACCTTTTGATCCGAAGTAATTAACAGTAAACTGAACTATTATTTATTCTATAAAATGTAATTTAAATTTAAAATCTAGTTTATTTTAGCTTTTTTAAGAGAAAGGTTGACTAAAATGAGTACATATCTATTTAAAAGTGGATTTAATCAAAATTAGATACTTACCATTTTTACATGATTTTACAGTGCAAGTTGACTGTTCAGTTCAGTTCACGGAAGCCTTTTAGATAGAAAACAATTTATCCTGTGGTATGGAAGAATACGACATACAATCGACACATGCGCTACTGAACCCTCTAAGTAGGTAAGTATTCTATTTCCACACAAATCACTATCTCAAATCTAAAGTGTTTCATTTTCATTAAATGTTCGAGTACTACTCAATAGTATACCGAGGCCGCGGAGCACCCTTCACGCACACAATGCACTATTTACACACACATACACACACACACACACACCACACACACAAATACACACAGGAGAGCTCTTCACTTCGAAACGATATTTATAAACTTGTAATAAACTATTTAAACAAAATTCAAATCTATCACTTTACAGTTAAAGTTAATTTTTAAATGTAATCAAAGAAATGTTTTTTCATATTCTTAGGACAAATTTTTACTTTTATTTCATACGAAATTTAACCTTAATTTGTTGTTATAGGGTTGGTTTTCGCGTGATACTGTTGATTTTAGTGTAAGTTTTAAAGTGCCTACTCGTTTCAAAGTAAAAGTGTTGAAGAGGAAATTCATCACATCTGTTGAATTAGTGCGATACTTGCTTGCTCCTGGTGTTGACTGAGTCGCCGGCCCTGGTGTCCATATTTAGGCTTCTATACTAAAGGGCACAGCTCGTAGAACTGACGGCCGATGGGGCCGAACAGTTCTCGAATGGAGATGGACAGAAGATATCATACAAGTGGCGGGAAGACGCTGGATGCAAGTCTTTTTGGAAACCCATGGGGGGGGGGGGGCTTATGTCCAGCAGTGGATTTCTTGTGACTGAAATGATGATGATATGGGACCACCTCTGAAGACCTACCTAACAAAAAAGAATCATCAAAATCAATTCACAATAATTGGCGAAGTAATCGCTGAATAAATACCTATACTTACAGTCGGAATGAGAACTTTCTTCTATTTGGAAGTCGGTTAAAAAGCGTAAGTGACTCTTGTCTCTCTGTCTGTTTGTTACCTTTTCACGATTATACGGCTGAACCCATTGTTATACAAATTTTCTATTAAAAAATCATCTTCAAACGCAACTTACTAAATCCTTCACGATTGTAAACTTTTTAAAGAGACCTCTCTTCACTCGCTCTATTTTTCTTTTGTCAAGAATGCGAATTATCATTGAATGTCAAATGCTCGTCTTCGAAGATTAGACAATGTGCAGATGTATAAACGATAATCCTTAATATTTGACACTCTTGCAAAGAAAAACGTGTAGGTGGAACTCTGCGATTCTATAATCTGACGCACTTACTCAGGATTACAATGAAAATATTTTTAGAGATTATTCAAAAAGTAATAAAGCGATGTTTATAAAATAATGATGGGACCAACTTGGGCGCGTTCTCTATACAACAATTCAGGAAACACAAAAATTGGTTCACGAATGACGGAGTAATTTGTATACATGCATAAAAAACCGGACAAGTGCGAGTAAGACTCGCCCACCGAGGGTTCCGTACAAACTAAATAAAATGGATAATATTTTTTTATATTTTCCTTCATAAACCGAAAAATATACATCGTAAAAATATTAAAAAAACCTGTTTTAGCTTATGCTAATGAGGCTCTTTCATATGATATCCCACATGATACGGTTAATTCACTTTAAAATTTGGGCCCTCATTCCTTGCATAGAGACACTATTTTCATGTGATTAAATTAAAAATCCAGTTTTCGGATTTTTTTCTATATGTGTACTCTAACACAATGCTTCTTGCCAAATTTCATAGTTCTAGGTCAACGGGAAGTACCCCAGCATAGGTTTTGATTCCTCTGTGAGTGTCGAAATGTACGTTTTTTACGACATATTCGGCTGTAACTTTTTTTTTTACGAAAACTGATTAATTTTATTTTTCTTTCTGCAGCAAGATACTATGGATCTGCGTATATGGTTTTCATTTCAACTCGATACTTTCACGCGTTCCCGAGATAAAGGTCTTGACACCCGGACAGAGGGACAACAAAGTGATCCTATAAGGGTTCCGTTTTTTTCCTTTTGAGGTATGGATCCCTAAAAAATGTATATATACGGTACGAATTGATACGGGCTTTTTCGAAGTCGGTTAAAAATGAGTAGAGAGATGGCTGACAATCTGGAGACAAACGTAGGCTATATTTAGGTAATCATCATCATTATAACCATTTATCGTCAAGACGCGGCTCAAACCTTGACTTAGTCACATGCAACCGAAAAACCTTACCCCTCTTTCTTAAGTAGTTGGGTAAAATACCTATATGTGTGATTATGAGTTATATACATAGTCATTACTGCATGTTATTACATAGTACGTCCTTACCGCTGCAAGCAGACTCTCCCAGACAACCGTACGCAAGTACCCGCGCGTCCAAACATTCTGACCACCGAAATCCCACACACTTGTCCAAATCATCACAATTGGGAGTAATTGAATCTTCCTCTTACTGAGTACACTCCTAACCTAAACTGTTACACACAAACGAAAAATAACTTTAACGACTACAAAACAAGTCTCAAACTCGTTTGAAAACTTATCTATTACTTAGGACAATTTCAAACTGAATGTACATTAAACTAGTTAGAGAAGTTTCGAACTTCTTGCTTTAAAAATAAGTTATGTTTTTGTTTGCGCGTTCCCATCGTCCTAAGAGACAGGAAAAGGGGTGCTAGTAACTCTGTATCTGATTAAGTGTAAGATGTTACAGATTGCGAAGTAGTTACTATGCGCTGAGATTGTGTGCTTGTCAGCTGGGTCTTTACATCGGGAGTGAAGTTTGTCTTAAATGGTGCTACATCTTAGTCCGTCGATTAAAATTAGGCGAGTTGACGGTCAAGTATTTAATAAATATTACCTAGGTACATAAGTACTAGGTACAAAATACTTGTTTAAGCTGCAGAGCATAAACAAGTATTTTGTTTAGTTAATTATAATTTAAAAGAACTGATTAACCCACTTCAAAATACCTACGCAATTTCTTTTACTTTAATGACACATTTTTACTGTAATGACACATTTTTACCAGTCATTTTGATTTAAAAACCAAACTACTGAACCGATTTTGAGAAAATATCGTTGGACCCATCTAGGTAAATATAATATGAGTCAAAATCACCAAGGTGGCAAATACCAAAATCGGTTCAGCAGTTTGGTTTTAAGAACCAAATAACTGGAAAAATTATGTCAATTGTTAAACCTGAACAACCTTTACTATGATCATGTCTGACGACGCGAACTAATCAATAAATAATAATAATAATAAATATTGGTGGACATTTCACACAACACCATCTAGTCCAAACTAAACAAAGCTTGTAATATGGAACTAGATGGCTGATAGAATACATATAGGTATACTTTTTTTTTTGTAAATACGTACATATTATGATACATAGAAACACCCAGACACAGAAAAAACATCCATACTCATCACACAAATGTTTGTCCTGGGTGGGGATCGAACCCACGATCTACAGCTTTAGAGGCAGTCGTACTACCACTGAGCGATGAGGCCTGAATTCCATATAAAGGTTTATTGACTCCATACAACACGTATGAAACAGTTATTAAATTAAAGATTTCAGGAATGGGGTTTTGTTGTTGAAATGCCAAAAATCCGTACTCGGCGGTATCGGTCCACGTTCTTGATGCGTACTGCGCAGGAATGGAATTCTTTGCCGCCTTCTCTGTTTCCTGAGACCTACAATTTTGGAGTTTTCAAGGCTAGAGTGAATAGATATCTTCTAGATCGACGAGTTCCATCCTCGGCCACACCGTCGCTTAACATCAGGCGAGTTGGTGGTCAATCGTAGATCTATCTTGTATAAAAATAATAGTCCCCAGTAAAAGCTATAATCTTCATTGACTTCTATGGATACATTGAGATTAAGCATTATTATTTCTGTGACAACCTTCATACATGAGTAGAACCTCCCCCTCGTTATGTGCAGTGAGTTAACAACAACATCAGTAGGTATTTCCGTACAAAGGGGTTTAATCCCATCTCCCGCGCCGACAATAGCTTTACAAACATGTTATTATTTATATTTCGAAATCTGCCATAATCTGTTTGACCAATAGTTCAAGAATAGTACGTACACTCGCGTACACAAATGTTTAGAACACATTTTATCTTGTAACCACGCTGGTCTGGGATAAAAAAAAACATAGAATGTACCAATTGCTTCTCTTCCCGGGCATACTGTACAAGTAAGTTAAGGGACTTGAGGGAAATTGGCATTTATGTAGGCGATGGGGTGAATATTACATCCTACCCTCTTATCTCTTCTACCCCTCTAATACTCTCTCCCCTATCTAACTCTCTAATCACGGTCAAATGTGGCGTCAAACAGCCTGATGGTCATGGATACCCTGCCTGCCCCATAAGGGGAAAAAGGCGTGATTTTATGTATGTATGTTATTCTTAATAGTATGGGAAGAGGTAGAAGATCCCATGTGTTGTATTGACACGTGAGATATGTCACTTTAAATATTATCTGTAATATTTTACACAAATAGTTATTAGATTAATAGAAAATCCCCCGAATTTCTTCAGTTGGTAATGAAATAATGTGATAAATGGAAGTAAATATCACCGAGTGCCATGAAGTGGCGCTCCGACTACTCGAATAGTCGCAGTGTTGGTGAATCGATCTATGGTCGATAGTAAATATCACCGAGTGCCATGAAGTGGCGCTCCGACTACTCGAATAGTCGCAGTGTTGGTGAATCGATCTATGGTCGATAGTAAATATCACCGAGTGCCATGAAGTGGCGCTCCGACTACTCGAATAGTCGCAGTGTTGGTGAATCGATCTATGGTCGATAGTAAATATCACCGAGTGCCATGAAGTGGCGCTCCGACTACTCGATTAGTCGCAGTGTTGGTGAATCGATCTATGGTCGATGTAAATATCACCGAGTGCCATGAAGTGGCGCTCCGACTACTCGAATAGTCGCAGTGTTGGTGAATCGATCTATGGTCGATAGTAAATATCACCGAGTGCCATGAAGTGGCGCTCCGACTACTCGAATAGTCGCAGTGTTGGTGAATCGATCTATGGTCGATAGTAAATATCACCGAGTGCCATGAAGTGGCGCTCCGACTACTCGGATAGTCGCAGTGTTGGTGAATCGATCTATGGTCGATAGTAAATATCACCGAGTGCCATGAAGTGGCGCTCCGACTACTCGGATAGTCGCAGTGTTGGTGAATCGATCTATGGTCGATAGTAAATATCACCGAGTGCCATGAAGTGGCGCTCCGACTACTCGAATAGTCGCAGTGTTAGTGAATCGATCTATGGTCGATAGTAAATATCACCGAGTGCCATGAAGTGGCGCTCCGACTACTCGAATAGTCGCAGTGTTGGTGAATCGATCTATGGTCGATAGTAAATATCACCGAGTGCCATGAAGTGGCGCTCCGACTACTCGAATAGTCGCAGTGTTGGTGAATCGATCTATGGTCGATAGTAAATATCACCGAGTGCCATGAAGTGGCGCTCCGACTACTCGATTAGTCGCAGTGTTGGTGAATCGATCTATGGTCGATGTAAATAAGTGCCATGAAGTGGCGCTCCGACTACTCGATTAGTCGCAGTGTTGGTGAATCGATCTATGGTCGATGTAAATATCACCGAGTGCCATGAAGTGGCGCTCCGACTACTCGATTAGTCGCAGTGTTGGTGAATCGATCTATGGTCGGTGTAAATATAACATAACAGGAAAATATTTAATAATTCAAATTTATTTATTTACCCCGTGGACATGAGTTTCATATTCATATTCATTTTATTCGTAAAATATTATTTACACGTCACGTCATCTTAACCTAATATAAAAATTCTGACACAGTTTCTTACAGAAAATAAAATAATTAGTTAAATTTATAACACAATTGTTTTTTTAGCACAAAAAAATAAAAATCAAATATCATTGCAATATAAACTCCAAAATTAAAATAAAGTAACAATGTCAAATATTTAATTAATGAATCAATGTCAAAATATAAGGTAGTAATAAAAAAATTGTTTGTCTGTAAAGTCGGTTTACGGACGATAGTTTAACGTGACAACGTCATAACAAAACATTGATGAAATGATGATGTAACGGGACAATGAGCGTAACGGGACAATGAGTCATACTTTTTCGTGCGTGCAGCCGACGTTCATCGATTTATTAGATGTTGTCACGTCAATAATGTCAAACTTAAATAATATAATAATAATGTCAAGAGTACAATAAAATTGTCACAATCCAAGAAACTTCATACTAATCTTGTAAGCCCTTAAAATTGTTAGTTGTTGCGTAAGTTAATATTGTTAGTTGTAGCATAGTTGTTGTATCTTATAATATACTCGTAGAGTGAAGTGGTCCATGTCCAACTATGTCAGCATACAAGCGGAAAACTTACAAATAAAGAAGCTAAAAGTTACAAGCTATACCATAGCAAAAAAAATATATCGCGTATCATTTGCGTGCACGGCTGTACCTGCCTTGTAACCCCACATTATATTGTGTACAATGGTACACACGCCACTGAACACATTGTGAGCGCAACTGTACCGTCTACCTGCCCACCATTACACACGGGGGTGACGTGAGCTAGGCCATCATCATCGGCAGTCCACAGCGGCTCACTTGTATCATTTAATATATTTTTGTGAGGGGTACATAATATATATTTGAAAAGTAAACTATACATTATTATACTTAGTTATAAATACATACAGTCGAATCGAATTGAGAACCTTCTCCGTTTTGGAAGGTAACTGTGAACTGAAGTGAACTGTGAAGAAAACATACAAACAAAATACACTTACAGTAGGTACTAAAACATAAATAACCTCCTTTTTTTTTGAAGTCGGTTAAAAAGAAACTATTATACCTACATAGTTTTGTTCACAACCCTGTTAATAAATAAAACATGTTTGTAAATTGATTTCTTATTTCTTATGTTATGTATGAAAGATACAAAACATAAGAAATAAGAAACTCTACTTCTACTTCTTTTCCTCCTTCTAAGTCTGCGTGCTTCATCTCCGACCACATCGTCGCTTTCCGACAGGCGAGTTGGTGGTCAAACGCGAACTTATTTCTGTTAAAAAAAATAAAAAAAAAAACTTTTTATTCGTACCTATTTACATCACAAAAATAAAGGAGCATCATCATAATCATCATCATCCACAGCCCTGTCTATCCCACTTCTGGGTGTGGGAAGGTCGAGTCCAGGTTCGACCCATCTTGCAGCTGGCCGACCCTCGCTCCGCCTCCCTTGTCTCGGTCACCTCCTCACTCCACCTGTCTTCACTGCTTCCAGCAGCATGTCCTGCACAGTTCCATTTTCGTTTTATTACCGCAACTCCGATGTCTCGAACTTATGTTCTCCGTCGGATTTCGCTATTTTGAACCATTGAGCTGTATATACCTACATAACATACTTACGTACCAAAGGAGCTATCTGAAGTAAAAATATTGTCACATTTTTTAGTAAATTAAACAAAACAGCGTTACAGCGCTGGAATAATAATTACATCGTTTATCTACGATTATACGACACGATTGATACTTGCAACGCAGAATTGAATCTATGGTGTGTTTTTTCGTCAGCAAAACGTCGAAAGCACTCCGCCACTGACTGAGGTGCGGCGCTCTCGCCGCAGTTGAATGTAACAAAGTACCAGTGAGTGGTGTCTGATCTCGTACGTAAGTGCGAGTACATACAGCTTAATATTCTGAACGCGGTCTTTGAGTTTGATACCGAGCATAGACCTCTCCAAGTTAGGAAGCATCCCGAGACAAAATCTGAAACAATCATTATGACAAATTAAAATACAATAATTGTAAACACCTCGATATCGCAGTGGGACACCGGTGCGGCACAGTGGTGGGGCACGGTGGGGCACAGTGGGACACGGTGGGGCACAGTGGGACACGGTGAGATGTAAAGGACTTAATAAAACATTAATGCAGTGCCATTATAAAGTCGCAGGAGCAAAAAGAGCAACGCTTGTTCTTTTTGGGGATGCAAGTAATAAGAGGTTGTGGGAGCGGATACGTAACCATTTATTATTTTATTTGTAATGTAGACGATTCAAAAGTGTTCATATGATCCTTAATTTAAATAAATTGAAATTTAAATGAAATGAGCTAGACACGGCAAGCATTGTCAGCAACTCAGCAGCTTAGGCACTGCCCCGCTGCCGACGCTATAACTAGGCGTATGTTTTTGAAATGGTTGGTTGTATTGTTTTCTTTTTTACATATAAATATTAGTAAATAAATATGTGTGAAAAAATTAAGAGAAATAAATATAAGCGAGACTTCTACGGTAAAGGGAAGGTAATCTTGTAATTTTCAAGACTAGAGTGAATAGATACCTTCTAGATCGACGAGCTCCATCTTCGGCCACACCGTCGCTTAGCATCAGGGAGTTGCTGGTCAATCGTAGATCTATCTTGCATAAAAAGAAAGGTAAGTTTTTAAACATCACACACTATCAATAAGTCTATAGCATTTTTAAATAAAAACTACGGGTCACTCACGTCTGTTTTGAGCCGAAATATCCGACTATAGTTTCACCCACTCACTTACCACCCACTTGGAAACCTTGCCTTCATGGAGCTCGGGGGATGATCGTGAGTCTGGTGGTGATATTGTGAGTTCCGTCTGCTGGAATATTCCTGACACTCACGAGAGTTCTAGTGAAGAGGACACTTCAGCTGAACCGACGCAAGACGACCAGCTTCCCGCCCTAACCCTTTTGCAACCCATGACATCACGTGCGGCACGTGCGGCACGAGCGGCACGTCGCAGTGCAAGGCGCGTCACCGACCGAGAGTGACGTGTGTGCTGCTCCTTTGAAAAAGACCGCCGAATGCAGTTGAAACTATAGTCGGATATTTCGCCTCAAAACAGACGTGAGTGACCCGTAATTTTTATTTAAAAATGTGTAAAAACCACGTTAATTTCCATAGTAAAAAGTATTATAGCAAATTATTAGCATATAATCCACCGTTAAGAGCGCGCCGCGGCGCTTATGACTTGTGCCACTCATAAGGGCAGGTTCACACACGTCTCCCGCTGAGTACATTAGCATTGTGGCTGAGTCGGCGCCCCGCTGTCTCATTGTGGCCGCGGCCTAATCCCGCTCCCGGGCTTGGCGACAGGGTTCTCTATGGATTACACAGATATAAACAGATAAGCTGTTACACTTTATATTATTTATAATATTTGTGAAGGCGACACTTCGTATTTATTATTTTGTATCCGGTCGCCGAAGGAGGGTAATGTTTTTCGAATGTATGTAGGTATATACCTATGTAATAAAATGAAACAAATTGTAACGGAATTATCGCGTATATTTAACATAATTGTATGAGCTCACGTTTCGAACACTGCAGCGTCCGCGTCCGTGGTCGCAGGTGAGATATATGTATGTTCGTGTGTATATATGTTTCTATATTACCTCTTACAGCCTAATCGGCTTTCACGATTTTAGGCTGATAGAATACACATATACTTATTTTTTGGTAAATACATATGTACATACGATACATAAGTATAAACAACCAGACACCGAACAAACATCCATGCTCAGCAGAAATGTTCTCCCTGGGTGGGGATCGAACCCACAACCTACAGCTCAGAAGGACTATTTTGTTTTATTTGTATGGGGAATCGTAAATAAGATTTGAAAATGCAATATCATAGAATTTTTTCGATAAAAAAAAAGAAGTTACATTCAAATTCTACGGAATAACTCATTCAGTCAATGTTAAATTAAATTATTCAGTTATTATTAAATTTAATATAATGAGTAACTACCTATTTATATAACATTATATATATCTGGGGGCACGACAGTGGCCCCGCCAAGTCGAGCGGCAAGGCCACGCCGTACCATGTTTTTCTCGAAGCCATTCAGAGCAATTTCGACCCCCTGTAACTTTGTTGTGGATAATGCTAGAAGCCTGAGAGTATAATAGTACTAAGTACATTTCTAAATTTCATTCAATTTGAGCCAGTGGTTTAAGAATTATTGCAAGTCAAATTTCCTTGATTTTGTCACTGACACACTCATCTATCCACTCATACACTCACCGATCATCAAAATTCAAAGGTACTTCTAGCAGACATACAAGCTTGAAATTTTGAACACAATTAGTGTTTAGCCTACAAAGTAAGGAAAAATTAAGACATATAACAATTTCAGTCCCATTCTCGAGATATGTTAACTGCATAAGTAACTTTGTAATCTTATATATTTATGTAGGATTACAAAGTTAATTTTGCGGTTCATTCGAGTTTTCGTTGCTTAAACCACAAAATTGCGGTTTAAGCCGATTGATAGGTAGGTAGTTAGGTAAATATAGATTATAGGAACGATTTGGTCAGTTGCTTCATACATTCATCTATTTATATCAAGCACAACAAGTCCGGTCATGTGTAGTAAGAGTATTGTTGCCACTTTTTCTACGATGCAGGCAAGTATCAGCTAAAAGATTTGAAATGGAGTCCGTAGACATGGCAACTAGTTTACAAAAGAAGACAAACAAGAAGCTACTTAGTCTCGAGCATCGACGTAAAGTAGCATGTCTGCGAATATATTCTATCGATTTGGATTTGATCCGTTTCGTCGAGTGTACGCAAGTGCTTTACGACCTTATTCCATCCATTCCACTACAGGGCAAGCAGAAAGTCAGCTCACTACAATGAAGTATTAAACGAATCTCATTGGCTCACTACCGTCCATTTCGCATTGAAATCACCAAAATCTATACACAACGATTTCGTTCCACATTACCTATTTATAGGTACTGTTCAGAAGTAGAACTCTTTGTCCCCTACTCTGTTTCCTAACACTACAATCTTGGAATTTTGAAGGTAGAGAACATAGACATCTTATAGATGCACACGTGCTCCATCTTTAGCCACACCCTTGTTTATCATCAGGCATTTTGGTGGTCAAACGTAGACCTATCTCAAATAAAAAGGCACAGTCAGTTACAGACGATGTATCTTAAAGTATACTTATACCTAATCTATGTATACTTATATGTGTGCTTATATATAAGTTGGTGCAGCGTGTCCATTTTTGGAAGTAAGCAACAAACCCGCCCTTTATCAAATTTTTAAGGTACTTTATTCAAATTCACATGTTTAAATTTGAAACACAATTAGTGTTTAGCCTATAAAGTAAGAAAAACTAAAACATAGCGTAATTTCATACTGAGATAGATACACATTACATAGTTACTCTTGCAGTTTATACATTTTCCCATCACTTACGCTATAATAAATAGTCATATGTGTAAGATAAGATAGTACCTACATCAAAACCTTTGCGAAAAGTCCACAGAGACAGGAAGTGGGCTTTGAAAAACTCCGCAGCTGACGCACAAAATAATATGTTACGTGAAAAGAAAAATAGACCAACAAAAAGAAATGAGATCCCATCAAAAACATAACATATGCTAAAAGCCAAGTCTCATAACGCAGCTCTTCTACCACAAAAAGTTGTGAGATCTTGTGTAAAATTAAGTCTGTTATTTAATTAAGTACTATCTATGGGAGCATTTATCCAATTTAGCTTAGTATTTGTATTTGTATTTGTACCTAAAATTATATGCATAAATTAGGCTCGCAAATACTTCGGACTATTCCAAATAACTGATCAATGCTTATGTGATTGTGTCGTGCGATGGCCAAGTCTTTCTAATTATTAAAGAAATAAAGATGTTTAATATCGTTACGGTTACTACAAAAGTTGTTAGTTAACTAATTAGGTCACAATTTCGTACAATATAGTTGCATAAATGCTCCCATAGATAGTACTTAATTAAATAAACGACTTGGTTTTACACAAGATCTCACAACTTTTTGTGGGAGAAGAGCTGCGTTGAGACAACTCACAACTTTTGAGGTTGAAGAGCGTTGTAAGACTTCGCTTTTAGCACATGTTATGTTTTTGATGGGATCGCATTTACTTGACTAAGTCTCGATAAAAATCTTCTTTCAAACAAAAAAACTAGATCAAAATCGGTCCATCTGTTTGATAGCTACAATACCACAGACAGACACACAGATACACACTTCAAACTAATAACTCCCTTTTTTAAATCGGGGCTTAAAATAACACCAATAACAGGCTTCGAGCGATTTAAAATTTTACCTTAACTACCGGGAAGGAAAAGCGCTGAATTGGTTTTTAATTCTATGGCTATAAGATCGATGTTTCGTCCCTCCTCTAGAGCAAATTTTGACTTTTTAACGCAGCTTTAAGGTATTCTATAAGATGCCACATCCTGCGTTTCTCTATAACGGCACGGATCTCTAAAATAATTCAAAACCCAATCGAAACAAAGTAAAAAGCGAGCTTCCGTATCGCGATTCGCCCCGTGTCAGTGTTAATTCAGTTTTGATGGGTCTCCTCAGTCTTCACTCCTCATACCTTATGATATATGAAGGGTTCATTTGTGTCGAAATGTGTTTTTTCTGACAGCCAGGCTTCGGAAGCTACTGAACTAATGTGATGTTTTTTATCTTTTATATTGGACCCGCGCGATTACCGCAATAGCCAATGTCATTTATAGAGATATGTTCAAGATATTTTACTATGGAAACTAACGTGGTTTTCACACATAAAAAAAACTACGGGTCACTAACGTCTGTTTTTTTAGAGCCGAAAAATCGGAATATAGTTTCAACCGCTTTCGGCGTTCTTTTTCAAAGGAGCAGCGCGAACGTCACTCTCGGTCGGTGACGTGCCTTGCCAGGCGCGATATAGTCGGATTTTTCGACTCAACACAGACGTGGGAGACCGAACCGATGAAAGACTGAAACTTAAATCGGATTTTATTAGATCTACTTAGTATAATTTATTGATATTACAAGTCACAGTATTTTCACTCGTCTTATATATACCTATAGTAATCAAAGTCTCAGTCGAGTAAATAAGTCATTCTAAAGTTCTAGTCATGGCTCGGTAAGTGATGGTGACTTTATTACAATAAGTCATTCTAAAGTTCAAGTCATGGCTCGGTAAGTGATGGTGACTTTATTACAATGTTCGAGGGAGTTTTGTCGACAACACAATACAATACAGTTTAAAAAACGAAAAACCGACTTCAAAATACGCAATTCATTTGCTTGGATCGTATTTTTTCAGTTATTTTGTTTATAAAACTAAAATACTAAAAGAGCTTCACGACCTAATTCCACTCTCCCCATTTCACTACAGGACTAGCAGAAAGTCGGCGAATTACCACCCATTTCTCGTTGAAATGCCAAAAATCCGTACTCAGCGATATCGATCCACATTCCTGATGCGTACTGCACAAGAATGGAATTCGTTGCCACCATCTCTGTTTCTTGAGACCTTGGAATCTTCAAGGCTAGAGTGAATAGATATCTTCTAGATCGACGAGCTCCATCCTCGGCCACACCGTCGCTTATAACATCAGGCGAGTTGGTGGTCAATCGTATATCTATAATGTATTTAAAAAAAAACCTACTGACCGAATTTGGGGATATATGGGACCACCTCCGAGGTTATGACCTACCAATCAAAAAGCGGAGTAATGCTGCACATGCACAAGAACAAAAAAAAACATGCGCAAAATGCGCCCCGCGGTGTCATCCGCAAAGTGATGAAAAAACGATGATGGTGATGATGATAAAACTAGCCCATGTCCTCTCCCAGGCCCTAAAGAATCTTTGTGCCAAAATGTCAAGCCAGTCGGTTCACTCGTTAAGGCTGGTTTTAGAGTTACGCTGACCGTAAGCTGACCGTCGGTGCTGACAGCCGAAACGTATGAACTTCTAGGAACCACACGCGCTGATAGCTACGCATTATTCTAAAACGCTTCCTAGAAGTCCATACGTTTCGGCTGTCAGCACCGAAGGCCAGCGTGATTCTAAAACCAGGCTAAGTGAGAATGTAACAAACAGACAGACAGACAGAGTTATTTTCGCTTTTATAATTAGTTAGTAGGTATTAGTATAATATTAGTTTTTTTCTTGATAATTAAATGAACTTAACTAGTGAAGTTTGGCGAATCACAATTCTGACACTGGGCGTACGGAGCCGCAGTTGCAGCTAGTAAATAAATAAGCATTATTTCCGTGCGCTTATAAAGTCCGAGAGAGTCCTCGCCGTCGGCTGAACCAGTTTTTATGGAACTCAGGCCGCAGTAGCAGCGAGCGCACACAAGGACGCTTTTTGTGTTCAGACAATCATTCCTTACGTTTCCAGTGAAACCGACGCTGCAGACGAAGGAAGGTACAGATACCCAACATTCTTGTTCTTTATAATAATAATAAATAATAATAAACATTTGTGGACATTTCACACAACACCATCTAGCCCAAACTAAGCAAAGCTTGTACTATGGAACTAGATGGCTGATAGAATACATATATACTTTTTTTTTTGTAAATATATACATATGATACATAGAAACACCCAGACACAGAACATACATCCATGCTCATCACACAAATGTTTGCCCTGGGTGGGGATTGAACCCACGACCTTTCAGTTCAGCAGGTAGACGTAAACACACTACCAACTGAGCCACAAGGCCAGTCAGTTTTATTTCATTCGTTAATTGGTTTGAGCTTGACTGCCGCAGCTTGCCTGACGTTAAATAATCGGCCAAGTGCGAGTCGGACTCGCGCACGAAGGGTTCCGTACTATCATCTATAATACTACAAAGTTTAGTTCTGTTTATAAAATAACGAGAAATCAACGAAATTCCAAGTAGTAAATTGCAAACTTTTAGGTAAGTTTTCGATACACATCCGGGCAGCGTGACGACGATTTTGTGAGTTTTTATGTATTAGATTAGGTATTTATTTTTATAGTTAATATATTTCTAAATATTTACTTACAAATATTCAAGTTTCTACCTGTTAATTAAGATCGAGTAAAAATTGCTTAAAAATTGCGTTTGTTGTATGGGAGCCCCCCTTTAATATTTACTTTATTGTTATTTAATTATTTATTTTGAAAGATAATATACAAGTAAATATTCTGTGAAAATTTGAAGCGTCTACCTGTTACCGTTTTTAATATTGAGCAAAAAAATACGAAAAAAACACGTTTATTGTATGGGGACCCCCCTTAATATTTTATTTTTTTTTATTTTTTGTATTTGTTGTTATAGCGGCAACGAAAATACATCATTTGTGAAAATTTCAGCTTTCTAGCTATCACGGTTTATGAGATAAAGCCTGGAGACAGACAGACAGACAGACAGACAGACAGACAGACAGACAGACAGACAGACAGACAGACAGCGAAGTCTTAGTAATAGGGTCCCGTTTTTACCCTTTGGGTACGGAACCCTAAAAACTGTTTTGTGCTCAACGATGGAGCACCATAGCATAGAAAAACCTATTTACTCAGGATTTAAACAATGTTTTTATATCTGAAGACATTCGATTCGACAATTTTAATTTTGTATATTTACTGCAGTACAAAGGCCTGGCACAGTACCGGCTGAAGAAAAAAATATTACCTACTTATAAAATATCTTTGGTAACATTTACTTTACTAAGGTACTTTACACTCGTATTATGTAAAACATCTGGGATCAGACATTTCTATGAAACGGATTCGAACAAACAAGATTCAAACAAATGTAATTCGGATCATAGATATAGGTTACCATGTTCGATATGTCGGTAAAATGTATTGTTTCCGCTCGTTCGGGCTAGTCAGTTTAAGGGAAACGATAAGTTATCTATCTGTGATTCCATAATACGTCACCTTTTGTTAATATATTCCTCTGTATCTTCACATAATTACGTTGGTAGCGCGATTTCGGTACTCCGGAGTTGGGTTTTTGTTAATCCGGCATCACGGACATTAGACCCGCGACGTGTTAGGTTTAGGACTCTTTTTAGGGAGCTCATTGAAAGTTGCGGAATGATATCCTGTTGGTAATGTTCCGAGCTTAGTGCGACGGTGGTTTTTTCAAGCATTTGAGATGGGGAGCTGCAGTCGCCTGTGCTTTGAGCTTTCAATGTTATATCCAAGAAGCTACTTAGTCTCGAACTTCGTCGTAAAGTAGCACTCTTGGGAATTTTCTATCGGGTCCATTTCGGCGAGTCTGCGCAAGAGTTTCATAACCATATTCCATGCACCTATCCCCACTCCACTACAGGACAAGTATCGTCAATTTCTCATTGAAATGATCAAAGTCCGTACACAGCTATTTAGGTACACATATTTAATGCGTAATGCACAGGAGTGGAACTCTCTGCCACCTCCTCTGTTTCTTGAATAATAATCTCGGAATGCTGTCAAGCCATGAAAATGAGTTTTTTTTTATTTTTACAATAAATATATAACAAAGAATATGGCTTATAATACTGAAACCAAAGCCGATTTTGATGCGTGAGATATCGTTAGATCTGATCGATATCTCACGCATCAAAATCGGTTAAGGTGTTTAGGCGTAGTAAGTTATTTAGATACATATATACATACCCTTATACAAACAAAAAACATACACACGAAAAACATAACCCTCCTTCTTGCGCAGTCGTGTAAAAAGAGAGTTCCCGTTGTAGGTCATACACGAACAAGTTATTAAACAAATATTCATAAATAATACATCGAATTTATATCCAGCTGTCAATTAGGGTAACAGCTCGTGCACATTTAACAAGGACCGGTCAAGTGCGGGTCGGGCCACGCGCGCTGAACGGCTCCGTACATGACAACAGTCGGACTTCTCAACAGCGCTTCACTTTTTGTTGAACATTCGAGTTGAGGGTTTATTCATATTTGTTTGAATTTTTTATTCTTACTTCTCTAAGTACATTGCTTAAGTAGATCAACTCGTTAACTTGTAAGAGCTACTGACCCGGCAGCTAGTTAGCGGCAGATAGTTTACATTTTGATTTTATTAAATTAATTAATGAAAGCTAACTTCATTTGAGATATTGAGTCCTATTTTATTAACCCCTGACCCAAAACGAGGGATGTTATTAATATAACGTATGTAATTGTGTACCTGTGTGTCTGTCTGTGACATCGTAGCTTTTAAATGAATGGACTAATTTCAATCTAGTGTTTTTTTAGGGTTCCGTACCCAAAGAGTACGGAACCTTACAGGGTATTTTAATACCTTCACAGGGTATTTTCACAGATGATGTATTTCTGTTACCGCTATAACAACAAATACTAAAAAAACAGAATAAAATAAATATTTAAGGGAGCTCCCATACAACAAACATGATTTTTTTGCTCGTTTTTGCTCGATATTGATAACGGCAACAGAATGACGCTTGTATTCACAGAATATTGAGTTATATTATTCACTTTAAAAATAAATAATTAAATTAAAATAAATTAATATTTAAGGGGGGCTCCCATACAACAAACGTGATTTTTTTGCCATTTTTATAGATAATGGTACGGAACCCTTCGTGCGCGAGTCCGACTCGCACTTGGCCGGTTTTTTCGTTTTGTTAAAGAGTATTTTGTCGAAATTGTTCTTATCTTTGTTTCATCAAAATCGATTCAACAGTTTTTTTTTGTCGGGGGTTTTTTAGTTTCTTAACTTATACTTGTTTAAGTATGATTATATTAAATGATATTTCTCAAAATAATTCCTAGGCTAGGCTGGAAAGTTGTATTTTACCGTCGAGTGTCTGACAGTTGAATCCAGAGCAAGCGAAAGATTCTAGGTTTGAACCACGAGCGCAGCGACTGGTTCTAGTGTAGAATCCTGAGCGTAGCGATGGATTCAAGAAGACACGAGATAAAATAACTTTACACCCGAGTGCAATACAAAATTTTTCATCTTAACGTAGCGAAGAAATTTTTTAGTTCACCTATTTTCTCGAGTAGAAAAATCTGCTTGGCATTTATGTAACTTTACTGGTCCTAAAGTTACATTATAATCACGTAAGTTCACTTACATGTACACATTTTATTAATATTGAACATTATTTACAACAAAATTACGTAGTACAAAGTTTTTTTTAATCTACTTTTTTTTCTTCTATTAGGCTCTTGACACAACTCGCATAGGTAATATTCTTCTTTACTCATCCAAACCTTTTTCGTGTAAATGGTTCTAAAAATTCAAAACACTGCTAAGAGAAAGTAAATTGTACATTTTTATTTACATTTTACTTAAATATACAAAATGTCTAAGTTATTTTAATATAATAATTAGTGTTTCTTTAAGCTAAGATAGCAACCTCCTTGAATCAAACTATTTTTCTTCATTTTGTGAAGGTATTATACAAAGAGGTTGGAAATATTTTGTATTGAAAATGTAGAGCTCCATCGTGTTCGAATTTTGAAATTACTTTCCACCCTAGGGAGCAAAATTAACTTTTCCACGCCAGTATTAGCCTTGGAAACCTAACTTTACGAGCTAGTAAGATGAAAAGTTATTTTCGCATACCACTATATTTTAACACGCTTTTATTAGGTCGACCTGTATGTAACTATGTAATGAAATCTAAGGTAACTAATTTAACCATCTTCCAAGGATCGTAGCGTCATGAAAATTGACAGCTGTATGTAGTTCTGATGACAATACAATAATATGGTACTGTCGAACTGATCTGATGATGGAGCCGGAAGATATGAACTAGAACTTCATGATGGAACATCGTATCATAGCTGTGTTTGGATTTGTTAGAAAACTCTTGTAATGAACTTTGACCACAATAATTTGTAGCGTGTTTTTTAGTATTTTAAACTATAATTTATTTAAAATCCAACTACACCCCACACCAGGGGGTAATTAAGAAGAAAAATTCATCTCCACATTATGGAACATAAAACTAGTCTGACAGTATTATTATTTTTTATGTAATATTAATAGGTTTGGGCTTGACCGTCAACTCGCCTGATGTTAAGCGACGTTGCGGTCTACGATGGAGCGCGCTTACCTAGAAGAAACCAATTCACTCGCGATTTAAAAACACCGAGATTATATCTATCGGGAAAGTCCCATTCAGGAAGCGTATTCCACAATTTAGCAGTCCGCACGATGAAAGTGGAATTAAAGCGTTTCATTCGGGATTTTTGAATATCCACCACGAAACAGTGACGCTTTTTCGTGTTTCTGGCTGTCCGATAGTAAAGTATTAATAGAATTTGAGGAAAAGCAGGCCTATAGAGGGACATAGTAAAGCTAAGAGGGTTCCTTGTTGACGACGGAACCCTAAAAAGAAAATATTTACAATTTAAAACAGTTAATTATGAAGAGAAGTTGTATGGCTTAATTGGCTGTCACATATGAATGATATAAGTACTTAACATTTGTATCAGGTTGATTGTATTATTTTGTTCATATTCATAATATAGTATCGATGACATATTTTTTAGCAGTATACATTAAAAACTTAGTCATTGTGCGACTTTTTTGATCTGTAATACCACCAGGCTAAGGCATATTTTATCATCATCAACTTAGCCACAAGAATTCCACTGCTGGACATAGACCTCCCTCCTCCATGGATTTCCAAAAATACCCGTTGTCACGCGGCTTGCGCCCAGCATCTTCCTGCCACTTATATGAAGCCATCTGTCCTTTTTTTTTAGATGGACTTTTTTTTTCGAATATAGGCTTGCACTTGACCGTCAACTCACCTGGACTATGATCATTATTATTTATTACTCACAAGAATAGAACGTGTCAATTAATTAGATCTACCTTTATACATAGATTTATACATATACTCGAAAAACGTAGCCCTCCTCCGGAAGTCGGGTAAATATATCGCCTATTAGTATATTTAAAGTACGATGTGAAATAATTAAGGTGTTGTATTTTATTGGCACGTGTCTGCAGTAAGGAGGTACCTTCAAGTTAAATACCGTTTTGAGATTATACTTAATAGTAGGGTGTATGGTTTCTACTAATCACTGACCTGGTGTATGGACTTGTATTTATATTTATATGTTGTGTCCAGATCATTGAATTCCACATTTCATGAAATATCTACTTTGTAGACCGTACGTAGATAGGTTTTCCCCGGCTCTGCGTGGCAAGCCTCAAGCAAGGTAATCGGCCGACTCGTCTTCAGTCGCGACAAGTCGGGCAACGCTGTTAGACGCGTGTCGTGGCTTGTGAACAGTACCATCTTGTGTGTTTAGAAAGTGCAACACCAAGATACTAAAAGGCCTTAAGGATGTAGTCTTATCCCCGAAAGTGCTGAGAACTGAGATTTGCCGCGCTTTTACTTCATATTCAATGAGTACAACCTCTATAGATAAAATCTGTTGTAGATATTTCAAAATTCTGCATCGACGAGGCTTAAACCCGTTGATTTAAAAGGAAAAACAAACAAAAATCAGAATAAGTATATTAGGGAAAATATTTTATAATCTATGCTCATGCATCCAAATAGTTCGCTAATCCACAGAGGTTCCATATCAAGCTATTGTGTTTTTTTATAAGGGTCTGACCACACCCACATTATTACAAAAGTGCGGAAGGCCGGTGTAGAATTACCCTTAACAATATTGTTTGTGGAATAAAAGTAATGTGTATAAAGCTTTACATTTTAATATTGTGTGATATTTGTTACTGGCGGACCGCGACGAGCGACGAGAGTGTCGTACGCTTGTGAGTTACATATAATAATAGCGCTCCCAAAATGATGAACTACAAAAGTGGTGTGTGGTAATGCTCTCCGCTCATATCACTCTGAAAAAAAACCATATTAGATCTATATTTTGTTTATACATGATAGAGTCGCTGGGTGATGGTTGACCGTCAATTCACCTGACGTCACGCGATCTAGCAGTACCTAGGTGGAGTTAGATAAAACCGATTCCCTCGCGTCTTAAAGACACCCAGATTACACCTATCGGGAGCCCCATACAGTAATTGCATTCTATAATTTAGCAATCCGCACGGTCAAACTGGAAATAAGCGCATCGTTCGCTTTTTTATCCAACTGCATCTTTCCTTCTAGGGATTTTAACTAGATATAAATAAATGTCAACTAAATCCCCATCAAACAATAAAATCATATAACAAAGGGTGTTCAAAAAGTGCTAATTTGTTGGCGCGTGCCGAGTACAGGGTGTCTGGAACCCGCTGGGTACATTATTACCAAATTACTGCTATTTGGAGTCGGCCCCTGTATTAGATGATCATTTGAATCTGATTCAATATTTTAATATGGTAACTTATGTACTTGTCACATAACTAAAAACACGGTTATTTATATTTATTCAATCATAGCTTCGACCACATTCATTCGCCTTCGTTTTAACCTACTAAAAATATAGAAATTTCCAAAGCACCATATCTGAGATACTTTATTCAGCAACTATCGTAAATGTAAAAAACGGCCAAGTGCTAGTATGGCTCGTGCACTGAAGTTTCTGTTACTCTATTAAAAAATATGAATACTACTCGTATTTATTCAACGTCATATACAATGGAAGCCAAACATCGCTCTATTGCTTCTTCTTTTTTTTTGTATTGGACCCGCATTAAAGCATTTGCCAGTGTCAAGTATTAGGATTTTTTCAAGTTTCTTGAACAAAACAAGTTGCAAATGTTCTAGTCACACTCTAAGTCACGTATACAGTCAATTTATAAGTCTAGTCCTGCTTCAGTAAAGTGGTAGCGACTTTACTAGAAGCTTCTATGGAGTTTTGCCGACAACGAAAAATCACACGTTTTACTGCTTTATTTCACTTGCCCACACTCACGCACCTTATCGAACACTTAATGAATAAAACACCACCATTTTTATAGCATTAATGTTCTAAATAACACAAGTTTAAGAAAATAAAACAAAGCAACAACACGTTACTTAGATGTTCCCGCCAAAACTCCCGCTCTATTGCTACCTATTTGAAACGTAATACTAAAAGAAAAAAAAATGTGACATTTAATTTAAGCAGTTCAATTATACATTGGAACACTTTAAGCTAATAATCTCTATCTCTATATCTCTCTAAATATATTAAAATCAATTGCTGTTCGTTTGTCTCGCAAAAACTCGAGAACGGCTGGGCCGATTTAGCTGAATTTGGTTTTGTAATGTTCGTCGTAGTCCAGGGAAGGTTTAAACGTTGAGAAAATATCGGGTCCACTCATTGATAGGTGATACGAAGTACGCCGGGTCAGCTAGTTGTAAATAAAAATCATTATCCCAGTTTCAACGAAGCATTAGTCAGCGGGTCACGGATTATCACGCAGTATATTATCGTGTCGTGGATTATTGTCCCTAGCATGCGACATAATTTAGGTTAATGAGAATATTGCGGACTAAGGATACGATTTACAGAGCAACAAGTATCGTGTTGTATCTTTGAATACACTCGGCTACTAAATTAAGGAGAAACGAATCAATGGATATGTCATTATTTTTTTCAAATTTTAGTTTTCTATTTGACAAGCTATGCGTTTGACCACAGCTTACTTTATATTAAGCGATAGCTTATTCTAAGATTATTATTCATATTTAAATTGAAATAAAACATACATTTTTTATTTGATTTGTATTAAACATTACAATACGTCATAGTATATCCGTTCTAAATTGGTTCATAGTTGACGAGGGTCTGTTGACGCATCCTGTCTTTACTTGACTGCACAAAAAGGAGGATAATATTTGGAATGTATATGTTATGGACCAATAGATGTAGAACAGTTGTTTCGAGTAAACTAGACAGACCGATGGACAAACAGACGGCGCAGCTATCAGTAATGGGTATTTCTTCGAGCTCGAATTTCCTTCTGATTCATCTGGTAATTGTTTTTATCATATTATGATAAAAAATGTACCAGTAGAATCAAAGTACTGATTCCTCTAGCTGGTTTAAAAAAATGTCATTAACTTAGAATGATAAAAATACTTACTTACTAATTAGCGCGTCGTTGTATGGATTGTCCGACGTGTGGTAAATTTAATGAAAATGCCGCCTCTACGTTCATTCGCAGCTCTGCCCGCTGGCATGCTTTGATTCCGCCGCGCTTACTCCACTCACTCGCAGTATTTGACCGCTTTTTTACAACAGCTGAATATCTTTTCTTCCCCTCGCTGGACGAGCTGGGATGCCGGAGGAACTCTGAGGGACAAGTAGGTATGTCGAGGTTTAAGGGTTCCGTACTACTGGGAAAACAAAAGCCTTCTAAATAAATAATTTATATGTCGTTTAAAAATCTGAAATAATCGTCTTTAAAATACGCAATTTCGTTACTTTGAATAACATTTTTAACCGACTTCCAAAAAGAAGGAGGTTCTCAATTCAACTATGTTTTTTTAAATATTTGTTTAGCGATTATTCCGTCAATTATGAGTTGTTTTTGATGATTCTTTTTTGATTTTTGTTTGGTAGGTAATGCTTTAGAGGTGGTGTCATAAAATTTTTATCAAAATAAATTAAAAATAAAAGCGGCCAAGTGCGAGTCGGACTCGCGCACGAAGGGTTCCGTACCATTATCTATAAAAACGGCAAAAAAATCACGTTTGTTGTATGGGAGCCCCCCTTAAATATTAATTTTATTTTAATTTAATTATTTATTTTTAAAGTGAATTATATCTCAATATTCTGTGAATATTTCAAGCGTCTACCTGTTGCCGTTATCAATATCAAGCAAAACGAGCAAAAAATCACGTTTGTAGTATTTTTTATCAGCCCTGTTTGTACAAACTGTCCCACTGCTGGGAACGGGCCATCTTCTCATTGTGAGAAGGGTTAGGCCATAGTCGGTAGTTAGTAGGGGTAGTTTGTAGTATGTAAGTAAGTAATGTAATGTACTTAAGGGGAGACCCCTTAAATATTTATTTTATTCTGCTTTTTAGTATTTGTTGTTATAGTGACAACAGAAATAAATCACCAGTGAAAATTTCAACTTCTAACTATCACGGTTCATGAGATACAGCCTGGTGACAGACGGACGGACGGACGGACAGACAGCGGAGTCTTAGTAATAGGGTTCCGTTTTTACCCTTTGCGTACGGAACCCTAAAAATAACTTTGGTTTTTATAACTAAATAACTAAAAGAATATCATCCAAGTAAACAAATTGAGTAATTTGAAGTAGAGTTTTTCAGTTTTTTTAAACTATAATTATTTAAAAAAAACTATTAAATATATATAAATGTATATTGTTTTAAAAATCAAATTATTAAACCGGTTATTATATAATTTCTATGCTCTCATAGAATGTTTATTTTTATTTATAATCCGACTGCACGTGTCGGTGTTAGAATTTTCCAATTCGGTATTAATATATGAGACAACAAACATAAACATATACAACCGAATCGAGAACCTCCTTTTTAACCCCCGACTCAAAAGAGGGGTGTTTCAAGTTAGACGTGTGTATCTGTATGTCTGGCTGTAGCATCGTAGCTCGTAAACTGATAGACGGATTTTATCTAGGTTTTTTTGTGGATTTCATCGGGAGTTCTTAGCTATGTTTCATCAAAATCGGTTTAGGTGTTCTTTTCGTCGGGGGTTGAGTTTTCTAAACTTACTTATCTTTTCGACTATGTCATTGGTTACTGAACCCACTCATATTTGTGCCTCGACACGCTCTTGTCCAGTAATTTTTATTGTACCAGGCACTGAGGCGCGGAGAGAAGAATTTCTACCATTGTGATTGAAGTACTGACCTGGCACGGAACTCAGACTGGAGGAAGAGACAGACGGAACGCACAGAGTAGGTACGTACGGGCAGATATAAAATAGTACATTTTGTTAGCTCAAACTGAAGAACAGTTAGGTGTTGAAGGTACTTTCTTATAGCTGATCGTTGTTTAGTCTGACACCAATTATAAGTAACATGTAGGTATTTATATTATAAGCTAACGTCGCTCTATTATATGTAACATGTAGGTATTTATATTATAAGCTAACGTCGCTCTATTATATGTAACATGTAGGTATCTATATTATAAGCTAACGTCGCTCTATTGTATGTAACATGTAGGTATCTATATTATAAGTTAACGTCGCTCTATTATATGTAACATGTAGGTATCTACATGTTACATATAATACTGTTTGGACTCAAACCAACTGATAGCTGCAAGCCTTACTTTAAACAGCATAAGATTCTGACGCTTCCTTCACTATACATATTTGAGGTTGCAGTATTTGTACGGGCTAATTCTGAAATATTTCCTAAGATGTCTACAGAATCGATATATAATAGACGAGACAACAAAATACTAATACATAAAGCAAAAACTCAATTGTTCAGAAACAGCATTTTTGGAATGGGCCCTATTATATATAATAAGATACCTATAAGTCTTAGAAATCTGACAACTAATTTATTTAAAAAGAAATTTAAAGCCTTGCTGGTTGAAAAATGCTACTATAAGATTAAAGATTATATAGACGATCGTTCCTTATGAACAAAATATTTTAATGTTTAGAAATTTTATTGACACAATTAATAAAAATAAAAATAAAAAATAATTTTATATAATTGTATTATGACATGTTTAAATTGACATTTGTATTTATATTAGTAGTTTTAAAGATCGATAGCGCCCTCTGATTTGCACGCCTCCTCAGGCATAACATGAAGCACATTAAAATTAAGAACACCAAAAGCATGTTATCACTCATGTTTAACGCAAATAAATTTACTTTGACTTTGACTTTGATCTATATTATAAGCTAACGTCGCTCTATTATATGTAACATGTAGGTATCTATATTATAAGCTAACGTCGCTCTATTATATGTAACATGTAGGTATCTATATTATAAGCTAACGGCGCTCTATTATATGTAACATGTAGGTATCTATATTATAAGCTAACGTCGCTCTATTATGGCCGTGCCAGTAGCTTTTCACCAGTCTTATTTCAATACTAAGTACTTTGACTTTTGTCTCGCTCTTTCTATAGTAGAGAGAACAAGACAAAAGTAAAAGTAATATTGAATTAAGATTATGGTACCCCGTAGGAAGCTCATACCGTAGATTATCGGTACGCACAATAAAAGTACTTACTTAAGCGTTTTTAGGCTGCCAACAACACTACGCCGCTTTCTTGTGCTTGTAGCCATTCGATAGAAGGTAGACCTGGACGTGCAGATCTCAAATTTACTCCTTAAAACTTAATTAGTATGATTTGAAAAATATTTTGTTCACACCGGTGTCAATTAATGAATTACATATTAACTTAACATATTGTTTTATATGACTAATATTAAAAGGGTCTAAAGTACTTACATCATTTAAGCCCAATGCCCATGCGCTTTCATATTGTATGGGATTTCATTATATCACACTCTGACATAATTTGATTTATTTGGAAGCTAAGCCTACTAGATTGTCTACGTCTTAATTAACTTAAATGAATAAATACATCTACCAAACAGGTCTGCAGCAAAAAGAACTAGTTTATTTATTTAATTAATTCATGCACTATCCATACAGGTAAAATTCTAAAATATAACTGGCAACCGAGAATAGAACACAAAAAAGAAAAAAAAAACAATGTCCATCCGATTCATGTAAAATGTTTGCATTAGCAAAAACCGACTAGTGAGTAAAATGTAACATGCAAGATTTGATAATACTTATACTTACACCGGGACAGGTGAAACTACATAACAGCTTGTTATATTACTTACGGCTCATTATCATTAATTATTTAAGTCATTAATAGAAACTTTGTAAAACACTAACAATTTTCAGAAATAAATATTATTATTATTATATTATCATTAATTTTTCATTGAAATGCTCAAAATCCTTGACAGTGATTTTAGTTCACATTTTTTATGTGTACAGCACAAGAGTGGAACTCTCTGCCGCCTTCTCTGTTTCCTGAGAGCTATAATCTTGGGATTTTCAAGGCTAGAGTGAATATACATCTTCCAGATTTACGTATTCCATCATCGACCACACCGTCTACTCTTTTATTATCAGGCGAGCTGGTGGTCAAACGTGAGTCAATAAAAAAAAACTTATTTTTACTATAATATTATTGTTTATTATTAATCATTTTACTTTTTATTCATTGTAATGTTTGTTATTTATATAGGTTAAAAAATAAATTTATTTAAAAATTTGGATCATTTCGACCGAACCTATGAAGCCAGATGTCTACTAAAAAAACAACACACCTTTTTTAAAAAGTCTTTTGTATCAAAACGTGTATTATGCGAGACCCTCGACAAAGGAGTGTTTTATTATTTTTGAAAAGGGTTCCGTGGGCGGGAGCTTCCGCCGCCATTCAGGCTCGGGGTTGCCATTTTCAATTCTTGTGCCGTTTTTACGTTAAAATATGAGACTGACGCATATGCCACTTTTTAACTGTCCCCGAGGAACTGGAGAGCGGATATTTTTATTTGTTTCTTGTAAAAAATGGACCATATTTGTAATGAAAGTAAGGCCAAGCCAGACAAAATGAGACTGCACGCTTAAGATATAACGAATTCTAAGGGCCTTACCGATAAACGTTATTTATCTTTAACAAACGTCTCAAATTCTCTTCTTTCCGCAAATGTCATTACGTGTTAGCGAAAAGTTGACAAAATATGTTAAGCATTGCTTAAAGTTAAATAACTATTTTATTACGTAGGCGTATGCACTAGAATTTTTGAACTATTTTATTATTTTGGATGCGTGTAATCTGCTAATTAATGACTAACTATAGAAAGAAGCTAGAAGCTCAAGGATGATGATGATGACTTAGGTACTTGTTTGAAACGTCTAGAATTTCAGGGTACTGTAGGAAATATGTGAAGTTACAAATATTCTCAGATAAAAAGCACATTTTGTTGAGTACTTAGCCCTAGTGTCAGTGTTTATATTCATGTATTGTGAAGTGTATAGGAGTACGCAAGCCTCGGTGTGCGAGGGAAATTCCTACTTTGCCGGTTTTTTTTCATTCAATTTTAATATTTTTGAATGCTCTATTGTGCAGTTTAGGTATAATGCATTGAAGAGTTGAAGACCCAGGTTGTTATAATAGTATATCCACTCGGGTAGCGTACGCCACAATTTAGAAATACTTATCCCACCAAAAACATTTCTTGTAAATTTGGTTGCCATGTCTCGCATTGTCATTCCACTTTCACTGACAATAAGATATCATATGAGATTTGACTGACTTTACGTAAGATTTCAGCTTTCTGAGACTTCAGGAAGTTACCCTATCTTTTTGATTACACTCAGGGGGTGTGCTCCCTACAAATGATAAATGATAAATTCGTTTATTGAGATAAAAACGGAAAAAGACCAATTACAATTATCTCACAATATTCAAATATTATTCTTAAACAATTCATGTCTGAGGGATCTGATAAATAAGGGTTGGAGGTGAAAGTTACAAATGTTATAATTTTTCCATTGTTTGTGTGCAAATAGTAGCCTACATACCAAATTTCAGATTTCTAGGACTTCAGCAAGTACTTTATCTTTTTGATGATCATCATTTAATTCAGTGGCAAATCGGCCTGTTTTAGGTATCAATAAAATCGAAAGTATAAAAGCTAGATACATGAATGAAATTTTTTAACTCTTATTATCGAGGCCGAAGCTATGAGGGTCTAAAAATCCGAAGAATCTCTTCTTGTAAAGATAGTCCCGGCCGTACCCGCTGGCTCACATGGCGGGGGCACGGCCGTGCCCCCAAATAGTCCCGGGCGTACCCGCTGGCTCACATGGCGGGGGCACGGCCGTGCCCCCAGATAATAAAATCTTTCCTGACTTGCACTTTTTGCTTCATATCAAGGGTTGCTAATTATTAAATGCGTATTGCGGAGTGAGCCTTCTGTATCTGTATTATTAAACTAATTGCCAAGAAGCTACTTAGTATCGAGCACTGTCGTACAGTAGTATGTCTGTCTATATTCTACAGGATTCATTTCGGTGAGTATGCGCAAGAACTTTCATATTTATTTCAACCTCCCCATTCTATTTTTTACCCGACTGCGTAACAAGGAGGGTTATGTTTTTCGAGTGTATTTATGTTATTTAAATGCTAAAAATCCGTACATCACGATAACAGTCCACGCTTTGGATGCGTTCTGCTCAGCAATGGAGTTCTTTGTTTTGTAAAATTTGAGAAAATAACAACAATGGATACAATGACCTCCTTTCCGTTTAGTACAGGGTAACATAATAAATGTAAGTAATTTAATACAACATAATAAATAACCCTGTAAATTCAAGCCATCAGGTTCTGTTTTGTACCTATATACATACCTACATTATCCAAATCACACACAATTCTGTAGGTACTTACAATGTCACATTATAGATACAGTCCATAGTTGGCACCACTGTCACATTCCCTAAACAAAACTGATACTCACTTGTCAAGATTTTTTAGTTTTCTTTTTGGCCACCGCCACCAGATAAGGTGGTCGATGTCAACGAAAATATGTCTTTGTGGGGACCGCTGCAAAAAGTGAGGCCAGCCATGAGGCCACCTGCCTCTACGTTTCAATAAAGGACGTAATTGGCCTCGGACGGACGGTTCATTATACTTAGCTACGTTTTTCACAGGCACTGTTATAGGACTATAGTTATTGTTGCTAGGGATGGGAAAAAATGTCGATAGATCACTTCTTTAAACTATCACGGTCATTAATTAAAATACTATTATTATTAACGGGATATTAACCGTGGTACACCTTAATATTGAGCTCCCGATATTTCGGCACAGTTACATGCACCATGTCACGGGTGACTGAAGAATGCAGGTGGATGATACGGTTAAGGGCAGACATATCTGTCTACCCTCTTTCTTTGTCTTTTACTGCGAAGAGCGTTATCACCGGCACTCGAGCTCGATTGATAGTCTCGACAAAACACACTCACAATATCACTGCATGTCTTCTTTTGGACGCGTATCTTTATTTCTAAGATTACCTAATACTGGATTCCACGCACTGGCTAGTTGAAAACCATCACCTCGACGACAACGACGACTATTACAACGACGTTTATTATCAACCACCATATTTACCACGGATATTTACGACGGTAAATATCCTTTATCTCGGAAATGCGTGAAGGTATCGAGTTGAAATTTAAACCATATACGCAAATCGTACCTATCTTGCTAAAGAAGAAAAATTAAATTTCTCAGTTTTCGTAAAAAAAAGTTATAGCCGAATATGTCGTAAAAACGCACATTTCGACACTCACAAGGGAATCAAGACCTATGGGGTACTTGGAAATTTGGCAAGAAGCATTGTGTTACAGTACACATATAGGAAAAAATCCGAAAACTGGACATTTTTCATTGAATCACAAAAAAATAGTGTCTCTATGCAAGGAATGAAGGCCCAAAATTTAAAGTGAATTAACCGTATCATGTTTGGTATCTGAAAGAACTTCATTAGCATAAGCTAGAACAGGTTTTTAAATATTTTTACGATGTATATTTTTCGGTTAATGAAGAAAAATATAAAAATAAATATATGATTTCCCCTTTTTATTTAGTTTGTACGGAACCCTCGGTGGGCAAGTCTGACTCGCACTTGTCCGGTTTTTTATTTTATGAAATTCCTGATGGTGCTAATTCTAGATTTAAATTTCTAGGTTTATTTTACGGTAAAATAACATAATACACATATGAATGGAAAACCAATGACAGGTGTAGAAGGTAGATACAATATAATGAGCTGTGGCGCTTTTAATTATATTGATTTCTGAAATAGTTTTTCATATAATACATAACGACAAATAAGTCAACATCTGTTATCCAATTATTAGATATTATTTAACATATACACTTGATACACACTATGTGTTGTGGTGGAATAAGACAGATGGAGTAAACATTTAGGATGATGTGTTCTAGAAGATTCTAGATTAGTGAACTAGAATATAGTGAGTCTTTCCCCAGAGTAGACCACCCTGAGGCTCGAAGGAGATTCCAATTTAAACAGATATTCTGTTGTAGACAAACATACATGCACTCGAAAAGTGTTACGTACTCGTACCCTTTTTGCGCAATTGGGTAAAAACAGCAAAATTTTTAACAAAAAAATAAATAATGAAGGTACTTAAATGCACAGAAGTATAGTAAAATAGTTTTATTTAGTGTTAAAGTTAGCTATTATATTATTATGAATAAGTAATCTCAAATGATATTTTTATATTTAATTTAGAATAGAACTATTAAGCTGTTAAGTTACCAATTATTGGAAAAGTCAGTTTTATGAATAATTATAAACGTGCTAATGAGAAAATAACCACATCCGACTTGCAACTTGGGTTTTACTTAATAACATAATGTTCATTAATCATTCTAGACAGTCACACGTACCTATTATCATCAATTTTCATTCACTTTACAGTTATTATCGATAAAATAACAAGAAAAATATCGACATTTTATATCGATACAGTAATTATCCTATTGTCGCATCACTAGCAATTAATTAAAATGCACTAAAATGGTGTTATGGCTTCAATGGTCGAAGAATATTTATTTGATGATTCAAATAAGCTATCTATGGAGTTAATTATATAAGATTGGTAAAATAGTGTTTTTTGAATAACAAGCTTTCAGTGTTTTCTCAGTATATCTTTTAGAAAGTTCGGGACAAATGACAAAAACAAAAGACAAGCGAAAAGACTATTGGAATTGAATGAAAGTGAAGTGAACAGTGTAGTGAAGAGACAGTATAGTTGTAGTGTGTTTGTCGGAAGCGCGTCCATACTGTAGTTATTGTCGGTGTTCATGTTATAGACTGAAGTGCTCTGTAGAAAACAGCACGTGTCGGTGAATAAACGTGCCTGCAATGCAAACATCGTTGTCTCCTTCCAATCTCTGTACCCGCTTCCCGTGACAGTATCAATTCTGAAGGCTAATATGAAGTCTGATTCTATAACAATATTCGTTACTTTTTGAATTTAGTGATTTTAAGAATTCTAATTAGTTTAGTGGTGATTTAAGAATTTTTCCATTGACATCCAAACCAATACTCAAATAGATTAGGGTTTAAAATGAAATCATCAACACCATCTCAGTCATAGGAAGTCCACTGCTGAATATAGGCCTCACCATGGACTTACAAAAATACCGATTGGAAGCAGCTTGCATTCAGCGTCATCCCGCCACTTTTATGGGGCCGTCTGTCCATCTCGTGGCTGGTTTTCCTACGCTGCGTGCGCTGCCGCCGGTGCGTGCTCTGCACTCAAGATATTTCGAATTTTAAAATGAAATGAGTGCATAAAATTGATAGAAAAAGAGGCAATGAATGCCCCGTTACATTCAACTAAGCTTTAAAATCTAAAGATGCAGTTAGACCTTATAAAAAGTGATGAAAATTAAAAAACACAAAAATTTCGATATTTATCTTTTTATTTGACAAAGAAATTAATTCATTTTTTTCTTATTCCGCTTTCCTTATAATACATTGTAATTATAAAGTAATTATTCTATCTAGGTATATTTATATGTATAGCTTTATATATCTATATATTACAAATAATATTTACAAAATATTTCATCCCGTAAAGACCCCTATACATAAAACTTGGTATTTTGAAATATAGTCTATTCATACAAAATAAAAAATAAATGTGCATTATTAAAAAAAAGTCACAAATGCATTTAATACTTACGTAAACAAGTCAAAGGAAACATTAATGAAAATATTTTTATGTTATATATGAATAGATTACATTTAATATTCCAAAGAAAATAATATAATTTAAATTGCAATAGAAATATAAAAAACACTTTAGGTAAGTATTTTTTTTTGCATTTAGAACACATTTTTGCACAGAATTATAAAAAAAAACTTCTAAGGAATGTAAAAAAAACTTAAAATACTATAATATTTTATCACATGACACTGGTGTGTGTACGTTTGTTTTCATGTTTATTATTAAAAATATCTAAATAAATAAAAATTACCAATTAAAGCTTAATTTATGAATACAATTTCTATAAAATTATGTATTTATTACGTACCAATTATTTGATAAGAAGGCATAATGTTGTTTTGTTGGAAACTAGTGAGGTAGTGTGTAATTTTAACCAATCCTTTAAAAAAATATTAAGTGCGTAAAAAAAAAAAAAAAAAAAGATGTGTAGTTCATTTTTTTGTTAATAATTAAATTCAAGATAAAATAAAAAATACATTAAATTATTAAACACATTTATAAATAGAAAACAAATCAACATTACGCCTTAATTGATTATTTATTTAAATTAAAAATATATTGAAATCACAATATATTTGAGGACATAACTTTTTTGGAATCTATGGATAATCCTAGTAAATTTATTGTTCGGTAATAAAAAATAAACATAATTCCCTAAATTTGTTTCGAAGTGCGTATCTGGTCTTTTAGTTGGTCTTTGCGAGGTTCTAAAACTGTCATTAGAATATTCTGCCAATCAGAGGACATGTTCCAGCAGACGATGCCTTCTCTGATTGGTCAGAGACAGTGTAGTGTGTGCTGTACGTACGAGCGGGTCACAGATTAGGCAAACCACCAGATTATTATCATACTAAGGTGAGCCGACATAAAGTATCGATCTATGACAGTTTCAAAGTAGAGAAAGATGACACCCTCAGCTTATCAAATAGGGCTTGATAAAGAAAAAGTTTATCTGTCACGATGACGTCTACAACGCGTACAGTAGGTGAAGGTAAAGCAAAAACAAATCAAAAATTAAAGTGTTCGTGTATTTTTTTAACGACCACTGACACGAGCAATCTCGGCAATGTTCGTAATGTGAGTGAGCGACGAGCGTGTGTCTCGCTCTCGCTCGCCGTGTCCAGCCGACTCAGTACGCCACATCCAACTTTGAATCAGCGTCACTCGTCTCACTCGACTTGAAACTGACATACTTATTGATCATAAAACAATCTATGGTTTTATGTTGGTAATATATTTAAATTATTTAGTTATTGCCATGGTGCATGGTGATTTGCATTCTCTGGTCATAAAATCAAAACTATTTGGATCAAAGAATCTATTCAAAATATCTAATTAAAACTATCTATCTATAAGTAATTAGTTTAGTAGTATCTTCCCAGTTTGCATTGCGCTGAAATCGCATTGGCAATAAGCTTACATCAGTAAACTTGTACCTAATGTAAAATGGCAAATACTCAAAAAGTGCAACGCCAAATTTCCCTGAGGAAAGAGGGAAAAATTTATATAACAATCACAAATATGACAATGATATTTATATGCAAAAGTATGAATAATAAAGATTTTCGAACAATTGTGGGAGCTATTCTCAAGGCACTACTATAAAAGCACTGAATTAAAAAAAAAACAACGAAATCATAATACAATTTAGGTTCGCATTTTTAAATTTAGTTATTTTAATAATTTTAATTAATTAGTTTAATGTTGCCTTAAGAATTGACCCCATTGTACGTAAAACAAAATGCAATAAAAAAACTAGCTACCAATGCAGTTTCACCTCAGACAAATGTAAATTATTATATGCTTTTGAAAAATAAATTCTTTGAATCCACAATTCTTCTAAACTTAAAACAATTTACAATAACCATTATATGAACAACATTAAAACCTATTTATAATCAATTAATTATAAAAAATGTACAACTTTTTTTATAATTATCATCTATTAAATAATTTCCCTTATATCTAGAGTTGGTTGTGCCGATACATGTAACTTTATTTATAAAAGATCGAGGCGACGTCCGCCATCTTCTTTTGTTCCGCCATTTTATAGTGAATCACACTTACTTTAATGTTTTATTTAGGTCTTGTCCGATGGCTGTTAAACTGCTGGCCACACCCTGTCGAACAAAATATAATTTTATACATTTATCAATATTGTTTTCTCGGGGGAACCTATATCTCTAGAGAACGCGTCCCCAGGTGGCGGATCGGAGGAAGCTCTACAATGTCTCGTAAAGGACAATGGAGAGTAGGGGGAAATAAAGTACCTCCCGCGGACCAAATAGGTCGGAGAAGTAAACTCCGTTATCAAAACTCTATCGACAGGCTTCTCAGACGTAATCTGAGCAGAGGTTGTCGGCTAGACTGCGCTTTTCGGCTGGAGGGCGCAGAAGATACGGCGGCGGATGAACCCCTTGCGGGCCAACGGCGGCGTTCACGGTCTTTCAGAAATATCACAGTCTTGACGTCAGGTGGCAACCGGTCGTAAAACATAAATAGCCAAAACCACATCTCCAGTCTAAATGAAAGCACAAAGAAAGAATAAAGGGCTAAATACTAGGGCGTCCCCCTCAAGCGACGGTCAGTGTATGTCAGCAGTGAAAACCAATATTAGGGCGTAGATCTGTTATGGAAATAGAAGAGCCTAAAAGAGGCCGCGGTAGCCCCCCAGCCACCTGGATGGGAACGGTAAAGAGGGATATGAAGACGATGGGACTACACCCAGAAATGACGCAGCTACGCCCAGAATGGCATATTAAAACTCGGAGGGCCGACCCCAAACGATATAGGACATAAGGCACGGAAGAAGAAGAAGAGAAATATTTTTTTTATTTAGCCAGTTAACATTAAAACAAGTATCTATATTAAAAGAAAAACAAAACACCCGACTGCAGAAGAGTAGTTTTTGCAGTCTAATTTACGATTTCGTTACGCTTGATGCGCTGTTGAATATAAGTTTATTGTGAGAAAGTATGCGTAAAACATATACTTAAGCACAGAATTCGCCCTATTAGTAAGTCTTTGCATATAAGTTATATATATATTCGTAATTATATTATTTAGGTTCTAGGGCGTGCCAAAAAATATACATACATACATACAAACATACATACACTCGAAAAACATAACCCTCCTTCTTACGCAGTCGGGTAAAAAGGAAAAGTATTGGGTAAACGTGGCGTTGTAGCTTTAATTCCGAGTCCAAAATATTAATAGTCAAAACGTCTGCTAATTACATAACCAATTAGACTACTAAGTTTTTCGAAAAAAAAGAATCTTTGATAAAAGCTATATACAATGTTGGACAGTGAGTAAAACTCACCCACAGTCACAGAATGTTAGAATTTCAAATTAAACTCAAATGTAGAATAAAATTGTTTTGTATTGTCGGTTAAATGTTGATGAATGAAAGTTGTGAGTGCTGTTTTAGTACCTACACAAGCATGTTGCGATCCAGGGCCCAGCGTCAGCGCGACTCTGCATTCAGAGAACTCATCATGATTTTGACGCGTATTAATATTGGATCGGAGCGTTGAGATCACCTATGTGATGATTGATATCTTTGAGTGTACACACACTGAACTAGGTATCTACAAATATATAGATAGTTCAAAAATTACACACATCCGACGGGACTTGAACCCGCATTATCCCGATCTGTAAGTACCTGGGAGTCTTTACCATTTTGACCAAAATTCCGATCTGTAATATGACATAATAGCTAATATTGTGGTATAGTTACGTGAGCAGGCCAGGGTTGGCGTCCGTCTGGTACCAGGAGTACTGCGGCACGTAGGGCGGGTGCTGCGGCGCGCCCTGGTGGTGCAGCGGGTGCGAGTGCCCGTGCGTGCTCTTCATCTCCCACGGACCCCCCGGCGCACCCTGCGGACAACATGCCTTCTTAACAAACAGTGGCCAAGAGCGGCTCTGGACAAGATTATATTAACAATACTATTAGATTTAGTTAAGTTCTCGAGCGGAGAGCACGCACCGGCGAGGGCGGCGTAGGAAGACCAGCTACAAGGTGGACAGATCGTCGCTCGCATGACTAACTGTCCTACCTGTCTCAATTTTTAAATAATTAAAACAGGTATTTAGAATGCAAATAAGTATATTAAAAGTATCAATGTGAAATTAACATGTAAGCAACCTCTAGGAAAGCTAATATCATAAAGTATGCAAAACATCCGATGTTTTATATTTTTGACAAATACAAACTAATCTCGAAATTGATAAACGTTTGTCCTGAACAAATGACTGAAATGGGATAGGACAGTGAATCATGCGAGCGAAGAGATGCTCTCAGCCAAGTGCCGCGAACACGCTGCAAGCAAGCCGCTTCCAAGCGATCTTTTTGGAAATCCATGTAGGAGGGTCTATGTACAACAGTGGACTTCTTATGTAGGAGGGTCTATGTACAACAGTGGACTTCTTATGTAGGAGGGTCTATGTACAACAGTGGACTTCTTATGGCTGTGATGATGATGATGATTAAATTTGAGAAACACTAGAAGTAAATAAGCCGGGACCTACAATTTAACGTGTCATCTGACTCACGGTAGCACTCAGACAGAAATGCCACTCACGGTCACCCATCCGAAGACTTGACCGGTCCGTCCGTTGCTTAATACCTGGTGATCGTTCGAGAACACCTAGCCACGCTGCGCCACGAGCGCTACTGACCTAAACTTACATTTAAATGTATATTATTAGAAAATATGAAATAAATTAAATTACTTAGTTAATAAGTACTTTTACTGCTATTACTTATACGGGTAAATGGTCAAAGATTGCAACAACCGTGAACAAAAGTTAATATTTCGAATATAGTAAAAGCATGATGGGTACCACGCAAGTGTTAAAGTAAAACTAATCACGTAAAGTTAAGGGCGCGCCGCCACACCTCCCCCCACCCCTCTCCAACCGCCCTCACCTCCCGGTATCCCCCCGCGCCCCGCCCTCAGGCGAGCCCTACGTAAGTGATAGTTTTAATACACTTTAATAATTTTCTCACACGCAACAAGTCCGAGAAAATGTTTTTATGTTATTGTCCGACTCACTAGAAAGAGGACAATGTTTTTCGTGTAATAAATCGTGTAAAGACGTTTTAGAACAAGTTTTATTTTTGTGTAAAACTAACGAAACTGAACCATGAGCACAGCGATTAGTTTGTGTTTAATATCAATGTTTTATTAAAACGCGTCTCATTTTCAAATGTGACACGATAAGGGACTTGAGGGAAATTGCCGTTTATATAGGCGATAGACTGACCCCTGTCACTGCCATATTACATTTTACCCTCTAATCCTCCTAACCCGGTAATACCTTCTCCCTTTCACCTAACCTTCTAAATACGGTCAATTGTGACGTCAAACAAATACATGCCATCAATAATTAGGTCATGAGTTCGGGTTCCATCCCAACACTTGTTGAAGTGAAACCTTCTTTAGCTGCGTTGTGCATTTTTGGAATGGGTAAAAAATTTTGAACTCGCGTCAGATTGTCAGAAACCTATTCTAACGTTCAGCATATTGTATGTACAAGTTTGTCCTTCTAGCATGACGTCATTTCGTTGCGCCGAATGCTTATTTTCGACACATGCACGTAAGACTCGTTAGCTCAATAGGTTAGAGCACCGATATAAATTTCAATTGGTCAATCGGAGGGCGGAGGTTCAAATCCTTCACCCGTTGTTTTTTGGACATTTGAGAATTATCTACATATTTCTACTGCCAGTAATTGTGATATCGGATGAGAGGTCCCATTCGATATCACAATTACTTGCAGATTCCGCGCCCCCACTGAAGTCCGGAGGTGAAATCTTGGAACTAAATTTGACAGCCAGTCTTTGTCCGGTGGAAAACAGAATACAGTAATACTTAGTATGTATAGCTGTAATGCGATTGAAGCGCCTCTATACAAGTCGAGTAGTGGGGCGGAGTGTAGTGTGGTGGGCAGCGGTTGCAAGGTTACTCACGTAGCCGAGCCGCGGGTCCCAGGCCTGGTGGTGCGGCTTCACGTCGCACGAGCTGCCGTCCGGCGACCGGCCCGCCGACGGCTGCAGGGGGACGAACACACATTTTAATATAAACAACATATTCGTATTTTGGTGCAAACTTATATTGGTTTTGTGCATCTGAGTGTGGAGACAGTACCTTTTTAATACGAAATAAATTGGTTTCTTACCCATGGTCCATCAATGCGGTATACCTAAGTGTTCCATGGGCGCCTTTTGTACCCGTAGTCCACGTAAGAGCTACGTTTGACCGCCGACTCGCCTGATGTTGAGAGCATATCGATCTAGATTAATCTAAATATTTTCAATTTAGCCTTGAACAATCCAACATAGCCTTCCGTCAAGATGTAGAGGCTACTCCACAGGCCCTAGATGACTACATTTCATATGTTATCCAAGCAATCATCACAATTCATAAGTAGAGAGTTCTAATCCTGTGCAGTACGCATCAAGAATGTAGACCGAAATCGTTGTTGTTTTATAAAACAGAATGACTAGACGAGCAAGGCGTCGGCCTGATTTTAAGCGACACGCTTGTCTATAACAGTCCCATGCCACACAGTTTAAAACCCTGCGTGGTAATGCACTGCCCTCGTCATCCTGTGTTATTAGATGTGGAATCATTTTGTATAGGTGATATCTTACATATCCGACCTTGACATCCCAGGCCTGGTGCTGCTGCTTCACGTCCCAGGGGGTGGCGGTGGGGGAGAGCCCGGGGGAGAGTTCCGACACCGGCGTCGAGCTGGGAGTGGGGGAGTGCGGTGCCGCAGGGCCGGACTGGTACGCCGAGGGGGAGTGCTGCGACCCGCTCGAGCTGCCGCCGCCGCCTGGGGGATACAACACACTTAGAATATTCTCTCTTATTATCATAATATGGGTCACAAGAGTCCACTGCTGGACATAGACCTCCCCTATGAATTTCCAAAAAGAGAGGTTGATGTTCCTAGGCAGTGCTTGTCGTCGCGTGGCCTCCAGAACATTTGAACTTCATCGAGCACAGACTCAGTTCTACAGAACACGTGCCCAGTGCAGGTAGGTACTTGTGTGATGAAACACGTTATGATGATGATGATAAAATGTAACCTCTGTCCATCTCCAGGTCCTGAACAATCTCTGTTTGCCAAATTAATTTATATTTATAACGATTGGTTCAGCCGTTTAAGTATGAAGAGCTAACGAACAGACAGAGTTATTTTTGCTTTTATTATATAAGTTAGGATTAGGTTGTAGGAGGTAATATAAAAACATACGTAAATATAAAATATTGTCAAATATGTACAAAACACACTCCAAATATTAATCTAGATCTTACGCAGTTGGGTAAAAACATCTAAATTTCTAAATGGGTTTAAACCAATAAAAACTTTATCTACTGCCGCTGATTGCTACTGCGGTCAGATATCAGGATCAGAATCAGAAAACATTTGTTGCATAAACTGTGTTCAATTTACATAGTCATCACTCATCAGTCATGATCATGTCATGATGATATCATGATCGTATCATGGTCTAAGAAAGTTTACACCAAAGCAAACTAGATAACGGCTTAAAGTATTAAAACACGCTATCGGTTACCGAACATTCAGCTAGACATAGTTTAACAGAAAATGTACGAAAGTCTATGAGGTCACATAGTGTTTGAGGTCACATAGTGTTTTCCTTTACATTTTGGTCCTTCGAAAGGATTTACGACACTATTAATTGTCACTTTCACTTTACACTTTTACTTAATTTTGTATGGTTAACTATTTAACTGTTGTCTTTCACAGATAAAAACACTATCTTCTCGCAACTATGGTGACACCATGATCATATCATGGTGATGTCATGATCATGTCATGAAACCAGTTGTTGTACCGACCGTGTAGCAGCTGGTTGTTGTTGGGCGGACTGCCGGGCTGCAGGCCGAGGCTGGGGGGCGGCGCGCCCACCTGCGCGGCCTTCATCATCTTCTTGTACTTGCTGCGCCGGTTCTGGAACCAGATCTTCACCTGGGGACCAACAAATAACAGATATTAGTTGCGTCTTCATATTATAATTATAAAAAATGTAGATTACAAACATTTTTATTGATTGTTTTTTTTATTAGGAAGTTGAAGAAGCAGTGAGCAGAGCACATAGCACGTAGAACTGATGGACGATGAAACCGAAAGGTTCTCGAGTGGAGAGCACGCACCGGCAAGCGCAGCGCAGAAAGACCAGCCACGAGATGGGCAGATGAGCTCATACAAGTGACGAGAAGATGCTGGAAGCCGCTTCCAACCGGTCTTTTTGGAAATCCATGAGGGGAGGCCTATGTCCAGCAGTGGACTTCTTGTGGGTGAGATAATGATGATGATGATGAAATTTTTAAGTAAATACAAAAAATACAAACGCAATACATTTTATGTTATCTAAATAATCCACTTTCTAAAACATATCCAGTATCCACCCAGACACAATAGGCCTGTACTATACTACCTACTGCCTACAGTCTACATACCGCAAGGGTAGAGTGAATAGGGGCGGAGCCAGGAGCTACCGTTAGTGTACCGTTACTAGGGATGGGACGTGTCGATGACGATTGTCGATAGAACAGATGTTGTCGATTTAAACTATTGTATTAAGAATTTTAAAATCAATTTTGAGGATAATAAAGTGTTGTCTAGAGACTGGTAATTTAGGTAATTTAGTAAAAAATACATTTGTGTGTTCTCTGCCATTTTAATTAAATTACACAATTATTATCAAATTAAAATAATTTGATTTTCTATTTTTGCTATTTATTTTTTCAATTAATATATAAGATAATATTATATGATAAAAAAATAAAAAAAATATTTCTTAGGCTTTAACGATGGTTATTCATTTCAATGAGAACCTAAAATATAACGCGTTGTTATATTGTTGATATCATCTTGTTAGTAATCTTTGTAATAAAAAGTTTAAGTTTACAAGAACTATCATTTATAGGGGACTGGTCCCAAATAACAATACAGCCAATAGCAATAACAATAGCAACAGGTGAGTTGTCGGTCAATCTTGTAAAAAAAAATGGAGCGTGAGGAACGAAAGGAAATAATTGGGAGACCTTTGCCCAGCAGTGGGATCTGACAGGTTAAAACATATAATAAAAATAGAAAATATAATTATGTAAATACTTAGTAGAATACTTGTGTAATGAATGAGTGTACACGTGGCGCAGAGTCGAGTAATATCTCAGTTATTTTATAAAACGGCGGCTTGAAGCGAGTTATTATTTAATACACTCGCGGTATGTGACTCGTACTCGCATGACAAGTGCCGGTACAGTCTGAGAGCTGGCGAACTACGATTGTACTTTGCAAAAGTAACCATGGTAACAAAGAAAGTAACCACTCTGACCAATATGGTTACAATTAGAACAGCCATGAGCACTTATTATAGTTTTGCATTTTTGTTATTATGTGGTTTTTAGTGAAATGTCATGTATCTAGTAACGTAGTTGTCATAAAGTTTAGTAGTCTGTACTTACAAATTTTAAATGTATTCATTAATGCGTATGTAGGTTGTGTATCTAAATAATTATAAAAATACGGAACCCTAAAAACCACACTAGTAACTTGTTTAGATAAATATTTATACAGCATAGTAAGTAAAGTATTAATTTCCGTCGGCTCTCCAACTATAACTGATAAGTGATCAATTAATATCGTCAATTCGCGTAATCAACGTGCAACCGGTCCTGTGACATCTTGTAATCAACGTGCAACCGGTCCTGTGAACTCCTGTCACATCTTGTTCATAAAAACTCACTTCTACTTTTATTAGTAGTTTATTTGCGCCTCGCATGTATCTTGTGAGTTATGGCTTATATTTATACCTACTTTATATATATTCTTTGTTTGTTGATACACAAAACAGAATGCAGTCTTTACATTTATTTTACAATGAATAACTCATAATTTTGATCTAAACTTCCTTAAATATATACACAATTAAATATATACACAACATAACATATATTTGTATATTATTTTACATACTTAACATAATTTGTATTAGCCACATTAGCTGCATTTTTTTAATTTATATATTATCTACTTTGTTCCTTGCAAGGCTACGTTTTTATATCTTAAATTTTCTGCTCTTAAAATGAAGGCTTGATCAAAAATGGTTATAATGTTTGATCTACGCTATTTTAAATGGTAAAATAACCAATCAGACTTGAAAACTGATCAAATTGAAACACTATTATGTTATAATAAGTAAAAAAATTACTCAAAACATCGATATCGATAAATAACACAGTAGTGATTAACCCCATCTCTATTATTTCACCCCTAATGATTAGCTAGGTCGCAGTTCACGTGATAACTTAACCTCGAGTCAAAGCCATCAACTCTTATTTCTAATGCAATAAGGTTGAAAATTACCATCCAATATTATATCAAGCCATCCCTTCTGTCGATGTACGCGCGATGAAAATACAACCATGTGTCAATGAAATAAGATTGAAAGTTCCATTGAAATAGATTTGCTGAAACTTGTGATATACTGCCTTTTGGTTGTCGTTGAATTCGTTGGCAATTCAAATGAAATTATGTTAAAAGTTGAGTATTATTTAAACGAGCGAATTTAAATTCAGATTGGAGGTATGAAAAGTATTAAATATGGCGAATGAGTGTGAGCGACAAACGAAATAACGAAAATCCATTTCATAAGCACACAAAATATGATAACGACATTTGAACCCACCGGAGCATACGGTCATTGTGGGACAACAAACAAACAAACACACCTCCCGTGAATGTACCGATATATTAACTAAACAAAATGCTATGTCATGTTGTATGTAGGACGCCACCGCGCTTCGAAAGGCTTCAGCGGTCAGCGGATACAAATCCTCGACATAGAAAAGTTTTAAAAACTTAAATCGAACCTATGATATCCAGGGTGTTTCCGCTTCGGTGTCTTCTAGCTGGTACTCTTGACAAGACGGAAACACTAGATATATAAGTTACATTTAAGTTTTGAATATGAATTTCCGCAAAGTACTTAACGGCTGATTCAATAAGTTTTAGAAAAGTGTTTTATCTCTCTCAAACGAGGCCTATTACGAGTTTGACGTTTGTATCTGTGTATAGGTTTTTATTTAAAGAGATATTCATCGAGAACGTTCTTCTTAGCTATGTTTCATCAAAATCAGTTCATCCGTTGTTTTTTGGGATCTTTGAGTTTTCTAAAGTTGTATTAAGTTGTGTTCGTGCCAATCAGTATTTTTTTTTGTTTTAATAGAATTTATGATATTTAAAGTAGTTTGTCTTCTATGGTAGTGTGCAGTGAAAGTACTTAAAATTAATGAAACTAGTGCGCAGCTCGCTGCGTGACTGACAGAATTATGTCAATGTGAGTACGAGCTGCATACGGCATTGCGGTTTACCCATATGCCGACATGTTGCGTTTTTAGGCTTCCATAAGGGTGCGAGACCCTATTCGTGAAGCTACAGTGTCTGTGTGTCTGAGACTGACTGTACCCCAGACAGACAGACAGACATCTGACGTCGGTCCTACACTTAAACAGCTGTATCCTATGACCAATAACAGATACATGTCTCAAAATTGGTACTTCCTTGTAAATCTACAAACACCAAATTCTGGTCAAGAACGAGACAAGCTTGCTTAAATAATTTTTGAAAAATGGTAAATTATTGTGAGAGATATGCCTTGATGATTCCGTAAAAAAAGAAACGAAAAATGTCAGCGAACGTTTCTTTCAAAAATCAATACATAAGCCCTATACCCTTTATAAACTATTATTTGGAATCCGTTAAGAAACGAGCAAGGAACTTGGAACATCGCACCAAAGTTGTATTTTTTTAATCATCATCGAGCTCCATCCTCGGCCACACCGTCGCTTAACATCAAGCGAGTTGGTGGTCAATCGTAGATCTATAATGTATAAAATATATATACAATATATATATAAATAGACTTGTCATCCGAACATTTGGAACCGCGAGACACTGGGCACGCTGCATCTCGCGTGACACACTCCATCCAGCTCCGTCCTTCCACCAACACATTACAACAGCGAACGCGCCTCCATTGCCAACAACATTGCACGCAACAAATCAACCATTTCGCCAGTCTCTCTTCATCAAACAAAAACTTTATAAAAATACAGTATTCCCACAGTTTGGCGAGTAGGTCGGTATGCGCTGTACGGCCGCTACAGGAGCTCGGCTGCGCCGCGGACGCGGCATCCAGGCGGCGCGGCGGCAACCACAAACAGATGCCGGACATAGGCGGCATAGCGCCGAGAACTTGCCCTCGTGGGTACAACTATTCCGCCACTTCCAGGGACGGACTTGTCTTAGAGGTACCCATTCTGACGACAGGCGAGGCTATCTAACCGACTAGGACTGTTGAGAAAGAGGGCCGTGGTATTGTTTTGTATAGGGGCTTGGTATACCTACGTATGAAAATTAAAATGTATATGAATTTTATTTACATAATCATAAAAGAAATTAACAATGTTTAAAAAATATTTCTTTATTTTCCTTGGTGCCGATACTGATCTTACAAAAAAAAACAAACATGAATTTTAAATTTTTACGTACTTCATCTTCGGCCACAGGATCGCATTTTATTAGGCGTTCTGGTGGTCAAATGTAGAGCTATTCTATTTATAAAAAAAATCTAACAAGCTTTGTTAAGGTACCCTTTTTGAGTAGGTAGCAGTAGGTAGAGTAGGTATACTACTTGGCTTTGTAAAATTTATTTTAAGTACATTTCCCTCATGTCTAATAATGTAGCAACGATAGCGGACGTGCGACCAAAAAGAGATCTCAATTTATAAAATAAGTTCCCATTGGACTCCAGTCCTTGTATAATAGACAAGTGCATGCTTCAACTAAAGTCAATTGCAAATATTCTTACACTCATTTTTACAAATCATAAGTTTAATTTCAATCATAACTCGCTTATTACTGTGTCTGATTTGACAGTCCTCACAATGGTTACAAACCTTACCCTGTCAAAGTTACACAAAAGTCCACACCTTATCCATAATCTCACATCATAAATGTCACTATCAAAAACACAATACAAAACATAAAAACAAATATAACCCATTTGTCAAACTGCGAATCGAAAAGAATCAATCAGAACGATGTAATGAAACCAGTCAATCTGTGAATGGATGAAAGAAAATATTAGTAAAATTAATTATAATGATATTAATAAATGCTGTGCGCGGTGTCGCATGACGCCGGCCACGAAAAAACACGGTAGCGCAATAAAACTGTAGAGCGGACAGGGAATGCGTCGAGATGGATTTATAATTATAATTATTTTTGTTTGTGAATGTATTTGAACGTACTTAGGGTTGTGTTTTGTTTACGACAATGAATTAATAATTATGAGGTGCAAGTGAAATAAGTTTGACTGGCCTCGTGGCTTAGTTGGTAGTATGTCTGCTTGCTGAGCCGTAGGTCGTGGGTTCGATCCCCACCCAGGGCAAAAATTTGTGTGATGAGCATGGATGTTTGTTCTGTATGATGTGAAAGTAACTCAGTACTTTTATTTATCTTTTTATTCCCTCTTCGCGGTCAAATTGCTGAAAAGATTGTCATGAATTTTGGTACAGACATAGCTGTGAATTTGGAGATGGACGTACCTACTTTACATATAATTACTCTTCGCGACCGAAACCGAAGAAAATAGCTAGTGAAAGGATGAAGCTTTAAATCGGAAAATCTTTATATTGTATACCTTTATATAAACCGTTTCAGTTTCTTCTAAAGAAGCGTGCTTCATCGTAGACTGCCGATCGTTTAACATCAATTATTTCAAACTGAGTGGTTGTTATCTTTTAGATCTTTTGAGTATTTTGATTTTATTTATCGATATATCGATATGGATATTTTATAGTTATATAGATAGACTGCGCAGGCATCTCTAGCGCAGGCGCGCGGTGCCGCGGGAGCAGGCGCAGGCGCGCGGTGCCGCGGGAGCAGGCGCAGGCGCGGCGATACCTACGTCACTAACTTGGCAGTGAGTTGAGTTGACGTCACAAGGACTCGCCTGCAGCCGCCAACAACAATGCCAAATAACTGGACAAGAACCTGTCGAGGCATGTGTATGGCTGGGTTCTGTAGCTAATATTGTTACTAACAAGTATCTATATTAAAATAAAAACAAAATACCCGACTGCAAGAGAGCGATTTTTGTAGTCTAACTTACGATTTGATTACGCTTGATGCGCCGTTGAGCCGTTTATTGTTATTTAATTATTTATTTTGAAAGGTAATATACAAGTAAATATTCTGTGAAAATTTGAAGCGTCTACCTGTTACCGTTTTTAATATTGAGCAAAAAAATAGGAAAAAAACACGTTTATTGTATGGGGACCCCCTTAATATGTTTTTTTTTTTAATTTTTTGTATTTGTTGTTATAGCGGCAACGGTAATACATCATTTGTGAAAATTTCAGCTTTCTAGCTATCACGGTTTATGAGATACAGCCTGGAGACAGACAGACAGACAGACAGACAGCGAAGTCTTAGTAATAGGGTGCCGTTTTTACCCTTTGGGTACGGAACCCTAAAAAATGGGAAATTATTGAGCGAGATAAAACCTTTTTGTTGCTTCCAAAAATAAATATAAATGACGCGTGAACGTTTCATACCTACCTGTCTTGGCTAAGGAAAAAAAACGGTTTGAAATTAGAATTCCTGCCGCATGCGTGGCGTACCACCACCACCTCCACCAACACCACCACCACCTTAACCACCACGTAATACCAACGTAACCACGTAATTAAAACCCTTAAGAAAATCTTTCATAAGACGAAGTTTCGTGCCAAGTTTCAAAGTAACGTAGCAAGAAAAGACCCGTCGAAATGTATTCGCGCATTCGTCGTAAAAACACACATGCGCGTGCGTTTCACAATAAACACACATGCGCGTGCGTTTCACAATAAACACACATGCGCGTGCGTTTCACAATAAACACACATGCGCGTGCGTTTCACAATAAACACACATGCGCGTGCGTTTCACAATAAACACACATGCGCGTGCGTTTCACAATAAACACACATGCGCGTGCGTTTCACAATAAACACACTGGAAATGAGTGGTCCTGCTCACTTTATTTAAGTTAGATACATCTACGATGGTACTTTCTTTGTAAGCCTGCATTTTTATAAAGGATAAGTTCGAGCTACGCCGCGCGCCGCCCTCTGGCGGTGGTTTTGGCTTTGACTTAAGGTGTGCTTTCACCTGAAGGCAATAATAGTCACGATGTACGATGGAGCGCGCTTATAAAAGAATACCAATTTACTCTCGATTAAGACATCTAGAGTATTTTGCTAGCTTTTTACCCGACGTGTACTTATGAAAACCGTTTTAATATCCATACCAAATCTTATAACAAAAAAAATAGTCACCAGCATTTTGGTCGCGTCCATCTGGCGCTCTGATAATATTTTACTCGACTGCGTCAGAATGAGGGTATATATGTATGTTTCTATATGACAGCCCACAGCCTAACCGGCTTGACCGATTTTGATGTGCGAGGTGTCGCTAGATTCGTCTTCACTTCTTGAGTGTCATCGGCTAACCTAATAATTGTTCGGATAAATGAAATTTATAGCTAAGGAAATAGTGTCAGGTACAACATCAGGGACAAAGCACAGAGGCTACATAAATAATCGTAATTTATAGCTAAGGGAACTAGTGTCAGGTACAACATCAGGGACAAAGCACAAGGCTAGATAAAGCATCCTAATTTATAGCTAAGGAACTAGTGTCAGGTACAACATCAGCGACAAAGCACAGAGGCTACATAAAGCATCCTAATTTATAGCTAAGGAACTAGTGTCAGGTACAACATCAGGGACAAAGCACAGAGGCTAGATAAAGCATCCTAATTTATAGCTAAGGAACTAGTGTCAGGTACAACATCAGGAACAAAGCACAGAGGCTACATAAAGCATCCTAATTTACCTATAGCTAAGGAACTAGTGTCAGGTACAACATCAGGGACAAAGCACAGAGGCTACATAAAGCATCCTAATTTATAGCTAAGGAACTAGTGTCAGGTACAACATCAGGGACAAAGCACAGAGGCTACATAAAGCATCCTAATTTATAGCTAAGGAACTAGTGTCAGGTACAACATCAGGGACAAAGCACACAGGCTACATAAATCATCCTAATTTCTTGAACGCAAGTAGAATAGAATAATGAATGCACGGAATTTAGGAAATGTCACGTGACGGTACGTCAGTTTCTTACTATTTCGAAGCGTAAGCGTTTGTAGAAACAGAAACATTAGGAACCATATTTAGGTACTGTCAGTATATTCCAGCGCGGCTGAAGCTTTGTCGGCGAGTTATAAAGACATGTCAGGAGAGCCGGCGGGCGAGTCACCCACTGCGGCAAAAACTCGCGCGTTTTTCTGCAAACTCGCTCTCGTACCGCGAATGTATCAACAATGCTGCGCGGGAGTTCCGCGGGTGCGGCTGTTCAGTGTCTGCGAAGTCAATGCGCTGATTGATGGGAAAACCAGATGGTCTTGTAAAATGTTTCCTAAACAAATAAAATAATCTTCCCGTACCGTAACGATATGTAGTAAACAATAGTTTGTAATTCTGACAAAGGTCCCAACCCCGGTGTCCATGGAGCTGAAAATTAAATAAAAAAACTTTGAAAAACAAAAGTCTGTTTCCTTGTGCAGTCGGGTATTTTTTATTTTAATTTAGATACATGTTTTAAAAACAGAAACAATTCCAAATTTTAGCCTTTAATGATAATTTTTACTTTTTAGGGTTCCGTACCTCAATAGGAAAAAACGGAACCCTTATAGGATCACTTTGTTGTCCGTCTGTCCGGGTGTCAAGACCTTTATCTCAGGAACGCGTGAAAGTATTGAGCTTAAATTAAAACCATATATTCATGGTATCTTGCTGCAGAAAGAAAAATAAAATTTCTCAGTTTTCGTAAAAAAAAAGTTACAGCCGAATATGTCGTAAAAAACGCACATTTCGACATTCACAGAGGAATCAAAACCTATGGGGTACTTCCCGTCGACCTAGAACTCTGAAATTTGGCAAGAAGCACTGTGTTAGAGTACACATGACACGTGGGTGACGTCACCGTCGGTTCCAGCGGAAGACCAGCGCCGGCTGTTCGCAGCCAGCAGTATGCTGAGCTGGAACCGATTTGTGGTGGACACAGTTTTTCTTATATTGTTATTTTTGTTATATTGTATGTATTTTTGGTGTTGTGTCTTCCACAAATAAATTTATGTCTATGTCTATGTCTACATATATGAAAAAATCCGAAAACCGGACATTTTTAATTTAATCACAATAAAATAGTGTCGTTATGCAAGGAATGAGGGTCGAAATTTTAAAGTGAATTAACCGTATCATGTGGGGTATCATATGAAAGAGCTTAGTTAGCATTAGTTAAAACAGGCTTTTAAATATTTTTACGATGTATATTTTTCGGTATAAGAAGGAAAATAAAAAAAATATGATTTCCCCCTTTTATTTACTAGTTTGTACGGAACCCTCGGTGGGCGAGTCTGACTCGCACTTGTCCAGTTTTAAAAAAAAATATTTTGCTGTTCTACATTTTCTACGCTTAAATACTGCATTTTTTTAATTTTCTACCTACATGCATAACATCGCTTATTATCTACATTTATTTATTTTCTGCGTTTGTTTAGTTATGTAATTATTTAGTAGTATTTTCTTGTTAATTTTTTCCCTTCTTTATAAAAAGAAACATAAATAAAAAAGTGTCCGTCCTATGAGTCCAGAATATGTGAAACAATAACCTCCTCTTTTCTTGAAGTCGGTTAAAAATAAAAGAAACGAAATGTAATAACACTATACTCTGTGTGACACACAGAGTCAAAAGCGGTAACGTAGTGGGACGTGGCGATATAAATGAGCGTCATGCCATTTTGCGTCACGGCGTACAAGTAACATTCTGCCACGACGCACCAATAAATGTTTCACATCAAAAATCTCTAAGGGGAATACATTTTAAAATAAAACAAGAGATAATCCCAAACATATGCCCAAATTGTGCCCTTACATCAACACAATGAAGATTTGATGAACCCGCGGAGAGTAAATAATAACAAGGGCTGTCACAAACCATAATGCGCCCTAATTGTAATCGGCGAGATGGGCCGTGATTCGGCAACCCTACTGCGAACTTGTAATTGTTAATTCTATTGAGGGATGAAGTTCTACTAGTTTATCTGGTGCTACAGCGGCGCCATCATCGGGTTTTAGTTGTCGCAGTCTGCAGTGTTCGAAACATCAACTCATAAAATTGTGTAAAATATACGCGATATATCCATTAAAATTGTGTAAAATATACGCGATATACTTATCCATTAAAATTGTGTAAAATATACGCTGAAATATACGATGAATGAATTTTAATGAATATATTCATTAAAATTTATTTCATTTCAATGATTAACAATCGATAAAACCTTAGAAAACATTAAACAAACACAATATTTTTAACAATATATTTTTTTTATTCCAAAATACGCTTGCGCTTGCACTTGTCAAGTCACCTGGTGTTAAGTGACAGTTACGGTCTACGATGGAGCGCGCTTGCCTAGAAGAAACCTATTCACTCGCGATTTGAAGACACCTAGATTATATATATTCGGAGAGATTCACCCAGGAAGCGCATTCCACATTTTGGCTGTACGCACAATGAAAGTGGAGACAAAGCGATATGATTAGTAATTTGCCAATAAGCCCATCAAAACAGTCGTCGGGCGGGTCACAGAGCGCCCTAACTGCGGCCCGCCGTTATTACAGCGTCACCTTTCAATATAACGAGCTGAACACGAAGCTGACACACGACGCTTGTTAATGCGGACAACTTACTGAATTCATTGTGTGTTTGTTTCTACACTAATACAATAAAATTATTATAGTTTTAGTGTCATTTTTGAGAGGATTTGTTAACAATGGCAAATTAATTGATGGAAAATGTTTAGCTGCCTTTTACGACATGACCAATTTATGAAAAAACATCAAAGAGGTGAAGGTCGAGAGAAAGAGGGGACGAGGGAGATTGAGAAAACATTCGTGGTGCAAATAAAAGAGAAGGTCAATGTCATGTCGTTCGTACAGAGAGGAGGGACCGCTGACGGAAGAATATGGAAGGCAGAGTCACAGAGGCAATGAAAAAAATAAAAATTTGCTAACAAACCTAAGTCAGTAGATTTTAAACAAAGATCGTGATTGTGAGGTTGTTCAGCCATTGGTTTTGTTAATTTATCTATAAGTTAAATTGAAATCTAAACATTTTAAACATCTTTTCTTATACTTACAATTAATTGTAACATACCGAGATTGTAACTAGATAATCCAGTTAGGCAGCTCAGTCAGTATATTCTGTACTTTTAGAAATAAATGTAAAGCCAAAGCGCTTCAATTTATTCAATTATGGTTAGGTATACATGAAAATGATTGATTAATATTTTAACAATATTTCAATATTAACGGAAATAAAAGCTTACAATTTATTTTTTCTAAGCAGTTTATTGAGTTACACGAAAAAGTTTTGAATAAGTATGAGATAAATGTTGTGAATAGTATGTAGAATTGTGTGTTAGCTGAAGAAAAAAGAAACGTATTAAGTAGTTTTTACAAAAACAAAAACTTTGCACGATGTAATTTTTGCACACAGTTTTGTAAAACATTTATAAAATAATTAAACTCACATGTGTCCAACACATTACTATTATGTTTCACGAAACGCTTTAATTGCATTTTTATCGCGCGGACTGCTACTTTGAGTAGACTTCTTAGAGTGACTTTAAATTTTGTTTTCTTTTTAAATTTTCGTTTACAAATGGTTGAAAAACGAAAAAAATACTCGTTCCTAAGTAGTCTGTAACATCGCTTAGCATCAGGCTAGTTAACGGTCAAAAACAAGTCTATCATGTATATATATATATATATATATATTTATATAAAGTTTTCAAAGTAACTAAATAAGAAATATAAGTGTCGAACACTTTGCAGCGTCCGTGGTCATAAGTGAGACTAGATGACAGTTGTCTTTTTTGTCATAAAATTATGTAAAATATACGCGGTCCGTATATCCATAAAAACCAAACAAAAACTAAACATTTCAAAACCAAAATCAGCTAAATCGGCCCAGCCGTTCTCGAGTTTTAGCGAGACAAACGAATGGCAATTGATTTTTATTACGCAGTAATATATAAGTCAATGATTTTTATATATACTTTATAGAGATAGAGATAAAATAACATCTGTATGTAACTATAATAGATCTCTGCCTACAATTCTCTTTGACATTTCGAGATGGACTGTACAATCACTGCACAAAGAAAAATACATAAACCTTTAGAAATAGCTCTGAGTAATAAACAGTAATTCAAACTTTATTCAAAGGTGAATAAGGTCGCAAACCGAAAACGTACCTCAGAAACGTGAGAAAAAAACTGTTGCGTCGTTTTTTCCATGACATTGTTTCTGAGACACGCAACGTCGCAATTGCGGTTTTTCTTTGAGCCGGAAGTCTATATAATTATATACGTATTAGTCATTTTTCGTCTGTCTGTCTCTAAACGTGAGAATGTACCGAAAATGTCACTCGTGTTTTTGTGTTTTTTGAGTTAGTGCGTTTGTCCTCTGTCGCCGTGGGATTATTTACTCTTTGTTCATGAAAATAAGATGTGATGATTGCAATTAAAGCGTGGTTTTGTCACAATTTGATGTGTTATGTATTTGTGTAATTACCCATTCTATAGAATGGGTATTGGGTACAATTTGTACCCAATACAAAATATTTAAAAAAGTCAAGTCTAGCTCACTTCTCAAATCACTCACGGACGCTGCAGTGTTCGAAACGTCAGGTCATAAAACAAGTAAGTATAGAAAACTCAAAAACCCCCGACAAAAAAAAACAGCTGAACCAATTTTGATGAAACCTAGCTAAATACACTCCCGACTAATTCACCTTTCAAACAAAAAAAAACGGTTCATCTGTTCGGGAGCTACGATGCCACAGAGACACGTCCAAACGGGGGTTAATTATGTAAAATATACTTACACGATAAATCCGTTACAATATGTTTCATTTCAATGAGTAAGTACCTAACAATCAAAGAGACCTTTAAAAACATTATTCAAATTGACGAAAAATATTCTATAGATGAATATTTAGTTAACAAACACACAAAAACAAAAATAATTATTGTAGTTTCAAAAACTGAAATAACCTACTTCAAAATACGCAATTACTATATTAGTTTTGCTTATATAACACAAGATTATGAGTAAATTAACAAAGTCCTATCAAGTGCACGTAGAGGAAAATCGTCGGCTCGCTGCCAAACTGACCCAAGTGATCAAGGATAAGTTAACATTGATTAGAGTACGCATTGTCTCTCACGGAACTAGTACCTAGTACCTATGTAGTACGGTGTAACTATGGTACTGTCTGATACACACTTAAGTACTTTATATTGTTTTAATTATTAAAAAAAAACAATATTTTTATAATTATTTTATGATTTAAATGATTAAATATTTACATTTTATTTCCTATTATTTTCGTTCATATTTATATGGTAATGTTATTTGAGTATTTATTTATCATAGTTAAAAATTTGAAGAAAAAAAATTGATACGTGTAACCATGCTTTGTCTTTTGTCTAGTTGGGTGAATATAAAATATGGTAATAGGTATCAGTGATGACTCAAAAATAAAAACTACACAACTTTAGTTATGCCAACAAAAAATTACCAATTAAGGTAAACATTAATTGACTATTTCATATTTCTTTCACGATTCAAATAAACTTTTTAAAACAACTAGAATTTTCTCCGTCATTCGCTAGATGGCACTACGCGATCGATTAAAAAGATACAAACCACATCCAACTCACATTGACCTCCCATCAATTAACACCGCTAAAGACAATGACCGTGTCGAAAGCTCAACTTAAGCTGGGCACCTGCTCAGGCCACTTACGATGATTCATAGTGCTCAGACACAGAATAAATTAACAGTTACTATAATAAAAAGGCATAGAATATATGATAGTATGTAAGCCAAGGTCGCGAAAAATCGTAAGACATAATAAACCTCTTCTGCATTATGACCGCCTGGTAGTTTGGTATGATTGATGTCCATAGATAAGGCATAAGAAAATGTCTGTGTGGATATTTGTATGGTTGTTTAACCGTGTTTTATTGTGTGTGAAGATTGAATGATGATTTTTCATGTAATTGTGACTGTTGAGAATATTTTTTGAGATGTAAATGTTGATTAGACTTATTAATGTGCAAAAAATAATATTTTATTGCTTTTTGTTTTGTCGGTATAAAAATAAATGCCACGTTAATAGTATCGAGATTAATTAAATCAATTTTGTTCAAATGTTTATTCAAACATTAATTTGAATAAATTAAAATTAATAAAGAATTATTATAAAAAAATATTTATAAAAAATATATTTATGAAAATTATATTTAAGATAGGTTACTTTTAGCCATTCTAAAAAAATAATTAATATGAATATAATATTTCCCACAAGGTGTTTTATAGGTACTTTCTTTTTTCAATTTCCTTAAAATTTCGAAGTTAAAAGAAAAGAAAATAATTTAAACCGACTAGACTTTTGTCTAGTTAGGTACAATGATGTATAAATAACGTAGATAAGTTTTCCCCGGCTCTTCGTGGCAAGCCTCAAGCAAGGTAATCGGCCGACTCGTCTTCAGTCGCGACAAGTCGGGCAACGCTGTTAAACGCGTGTCGTGACTTGTGAACTGTGACAATGCCATCCTGTGTGTTTAGAAAGTGCAACACCAAGATAATAAAAGGCCTTAAGGATGTGTCTTATCCTCGAAAGTGCTGAGAACTGAGATTTGACATACTTTTGCTTCATATTAAATGAGTACTTATTATTATAGATAAAATCTTATTGAGTAGTTTAATGGTATGGACTTAAACTGATGGAATCATATTTAAAAAATCGTACACAATCAACTTCTCTTCAAGCATATAACAGATGAAACAATAGAACAGATTCAATGAAAATTTTCAGAAGTTTCACTAGGTGTCCCCCAAGGAAGTATTTTTGGGCCACTTCTGTTTCTGATTTACATAAATGATTTGCCAAATCTAACAAAACACACCTGTGTAATGTTTGCAGACGATGCAACTATTTACATACCAAACAATTCCACAAATAATTACCTAGAAATTGAAATTAATACCACTCTAGAAAAAATCGTAACCTGGCTTGAACAAATAAATTTAAAAGTAAATATAGAAAAAACTAAAAACTACAAACAAAAAACAATAGAATTAAACATCCAAAACAGAGGTAATGTACAGTTTGTTAACAATACAAACTTTTTAGGAGTAAATATCGATACTAACCTAAATTGGAAAGATCATATAGCTAAAGTAAATAGTAAGCTATCTCAATACTGTTACGCCTTGTCAATAATTAAAAGCTCAACTAATAAAAACATAGCAACAAACGCCTACTATGGCAATGTTTATCCTCACTTAACTTACGGGGTCATATTTTGGGGGAACTCCGTAAATGTGGAGTCTACCTTCATTTTGCAAAAAAGATGCATCCGTGTCATCTATAATCTTAAAGATACTGACACATTACGAAGCATATTCAAAGAATACGATTGTTTAACCTTAACAGTTATATACCTATATTCTAGAAATTTGTCTTTTTGTAAAGAATAATGAAAAATATTTCTTTTCTCAAAATACTTCGAGCCGTGCTTCCATCTTGCGATCTAATCAAAATTTTCATGTCGGTATTCCTCAAGTAAATAATGCTATGTTTCATAAAAGTTCTTACTACAGTGCAATAAAAATATACAATCACCTACCACTGGAACTAAAGTCGTTAAAAATACAGTCACAATTCAAGCGTAAATTAAAACAGTGGCTGATATCTAAGGTATTTTATAATTTAAAAGAGTATTTTAATCACTAACATTTATGTAAATTTCGTTGTAAATATTTAAATAATATCAGTAACAATATCTATTCTAAATATATTTTCAAATTATAATTTATGTATATATATTTTTTTTTTTATATCTTTTAAGATGTTCCTATGTAAATAGTATATCTTAGTTTTGTAATTCAAGTTAAAAAAATAAATAACTAAGAAAAAGCTTAGTATATAAGTAAGTAAATTTAGATTGAAAATAGAAAAAGACTACCAGTTGAATACTTTTAATAAGTAAAATTGTGATATAACTATTTCGTTATTTACTAGATAAGTATATCATACTTACTACGAAAATATTGTACGCCCGAAATGGGTAGACTGAGATGCTAATTGTACTCTTTAACACCAAATGTACCAGTTTATACAATAAATATATTTTGATTTTGATTAATGTATGTTTAATTTTCATATGACTTGATATGTTTATTTCAGATATACATATTATCATATAACATGAACTTCCTGTACCAAAAAAAAATATGCGAAATATAGTGTTAAGTATTTAATATTCCCCATGACGTTACTTAGTAATATGGTTAGTAAACGTGAATAAGTAAGAACTGTATCGATACTTTTACACTACCAATTCCGTTTACGAAGATAGCTTATTAGTGTCTTTGAAAGCTTGTAGCTTGTCTGTAAAGATGAAGGTAAAACAGCCGGTGTCGGTTGTGGACGTGGTGTTCCGACTCACGTACTCGCGTGCCGCGGTCTGACTCCAGAGCTGTCATTATTTTGATAATACCGTCGGACGTGGAGGAACGTCGCTAGGGATGGGGTACACGGTGTATGGGTTGTCGATGATCGACCGTTAGTGATGGGCTTGGTTATCGATAACTGTTGGTGATGGTTCATGACTTGTTGTTGATGAACGATTGCTTATAAGCGATTGGTTTGATATGGTATCAGTTGTCGATAAATTACTGTTTGTGATTGAGTTGTCGATTTTCAACGCACTGAATGTTCAATATGTTCTATTTTTGTTATGTATGTGCTTATTGCCTTCCACAAATAAATATATGTATATATCTATGTAAATAGAGATATGGTATACATAAATAACAAATGAATAAATATCGATTAAAAGTTTTACAGAATACTAAGTATGTAGGTAGCAAATAATAATTTGTCATGCTGGACTGGGAGAGAAAGAAAAACTTAAAATGTACTATATGCTTCTCTTCCTGTGCTCACGGCTGTGCTGATCCCTGTAACTGCAGGCAGGGTAACATTTTATACATCTTGTAAGCCTTGAAAAACTGTCAGATGGTGAGGCAAACGGACACGATGCCATGGTTTTTGGCGCTCTGTCTACCTTGCAAGAAAAAATAGACGAGACTTTATATATTTCTATTTATGGTATCGCTAGTGATGGGTTCGGGAATTATCGATAAGTATTGGTGGTGGACATTTATGATTTATTATCGATGACTGACCGTTTGAAACGGTCCGCGCTTGATAGTGATATGGTACGATATATGACTTATCGATAAAAGATTGCATGTTATACCGATATAGTTATCGAATAATGCCCCATGGTTAGATATAGGGTGGTCGATTTATGATCTGGTGTTGAAATTTCAATAGTGTTGACGAAAATGATCGATATAATTTTTCTATTAAAAACCGACTTCAAACGCAACTTATTAGATCCTTCACGATTGTAAACTTTTCAAAGAGATTAACGATTGTAAACTTTTTATTTTCCTCTCTTCACTCGCTTTTTTTTTCTTTTGTCAAGAATGCGACTTGTCATTGAATGTCAAATGCTCGTCTTCGAAGATTAGAAAATGTGCAGATGTTTATACGAAAAACCTCAACATTTGACACTTTTGTAAAGAAAAACGTGTAGGTGGAACTCTGCGATTCTATAATCTGACGCACTTACTCAGGAATACAATGAAAATATTTTCATTTTTAGAGATTAGAGGTTCTCGAATGACGGAGTAATTCGTGTACATACTTACATTAAAAAAATACGGTACGAATTGATAACCTCCTCCTTTTTCGAAGTCGGTTAATAAATAAGTGATTAATGTTAATATATTAATGTAATGGTTTAAACACTAAACGATTTAGATGATTTAAGATAAGCACCACATGGTAACTGGTTATTCATATTCAATAATTAATAATATCTAAAATATTTGCACGTCAGAGATGACCGAATGTAATGGGACATTGTAATCAAATTAGACCTTATTTACCTATATTCTTGCAAATTTAATTTCATTTAATTTAATTTCATTTCAACAACAAAACAAATATTATAGACCCTAGTGAAACAAAGCAAGCTGTTTAAACAAAAAAAAAACTATCGATATAAATAAAGTAATATTAAAAGCCATAAAATTCTATCGACATCCATTCCACATGTAAATGTCACCTCCATACGTATATATAGAATGAAGGTATGTGTGTCCGTCGTGTTAGTAAACATATAATTAGTTGGTAGGTCGATGTATATCGGAGCCTGTTTAGTGCGCGTGTGTGGGTGTGAGTGTGTCTGTGTGATGCTAGTTTCTCAACCGCTTCACGACACCGCTTCACGGACCTGGGTTGCAAGCTACAAATAAAAATCCTCGGAAAACGGGAGAATCTTCCGACTTTTAGTCATGATTTTTCCACTGTATTACATGTATATTCTTCTTTCAAGTAAACAAAATTGCGTAGTTTCCAGTTCTGTGACTTTTATTCGAGAGTGTGCCAATTAGTTCAGGTTTTTCAACTATAATTATTGAAATTAAAAAAAAAAAACATAATTGGACACAAAAAGCGAATTTAGAGAAAAGTTAAAAGAAAGGCAAAGTATTAACAATACGTAATACTAATAAATAATTATTATAAAAACAAAAGTAACTTTGTCTATCTTTACCTACATACCTATGTTTGTTACCTATTCATGACCAAGCGACTGAATCTATCGCTATAAAATTTAGTACAGAGATATTTATGAACTAGAAGCCGATATAAAAAGTAAGTAAATTCGTACAGAGTGGTCAGCCCTAGTGTCAGAGTTATTAAACCACCGAAAGTCCTCTGATCTGGCTTGACGATTGCTGTTTTTAAGAATAAACAACAGGGACCTACAATTTAACGTGTCACCCGACCCACAGTAGCGCTGAAGAAGAAATTCCACACACGGTCATCCATCCGAAGACTGACCGGTCTGTGCGTTGCTTAACACTGGTGATTGTTCAATAAGATATAGACAAGTTACACCTCGAGCGCTACTAGGAAACAAATAAATAGGCTACTTTTCATCGTCACCGTTTTTCAGAACATAATTAGTTTAATATACAAATTATATTTCATTAAAACTAATAGATACAATAGATTTTCCATATAAGTAATTTAAATATACATTTCTCAAGTAAGTTATAGAAATATACTTAGAAGTTAATCTGTAAAATTAGATAATATTTGCCTGTAAACATAAATAATAAACAGCGCAGTGCATATGAACTTTTAAAATATGATTTAAATTCTCAACAATCGAGAGTGTAATTCGTTTTAAACATAAGTCACAAAAGAAAAATGCAATATTATTAAAAGTATTACACCTGTTCTAGTAAGGATAGGATTAGATAGATAGATAGATTATACAAATCACATTCATAAAATAAATTTAATGATTAAAAAAAAATAGTAAAACATTTTGAATTCAATTTAATGTTTGTCGGGTGTTTGTAGCGAGTTGTTCTGGCAACACCTACTGAGTGCAGCAAGTCCCGACCACACAGAGTATGCAGATATAATTAATTTATTTATTGTCTCCATCATCGATTATGTTGTAAAATATATTGTTTTATTGATGTTGAATGGCGATTTTGTATCTATCCTTTATGCAAATGTGTCGAACACACACTTTTTACATACCTATTCATAATTATGTATATATATATATATTTTTTTTATTATTTTTATTGTTGTTGGAAATTTGACAGTTGGCTTGTCATGGCCGTGTGGTCAAGAAGAAAGATATTTAACCATCATATTTTTAGCCGACTTCAAAAAGGAGGAGATTATCAAGTCGTAGCGTATTTTTTTACAATGCAGTAATTACTTAGTTACTTAATTTTATTAAGTAATTTAATCATCATCATCATCATCTCAGCCACAAGAAGTCCACTGCTGGACATAGGCCATGGATATCCAAAAAGACCGATTGGAAGCGGCTTGCATCCAGCGTCTTCCCGCCACTTGCATGAGGTCATCTGTCCATCTCGTGGCTGGTCTTCCTGCGCTGCGTGCGCCGGTAATTAATTTAATATCGGTCTTTATTATGATATAGCGATAATGAATGGAGATCACACACCGGCGCAGGCGCACGCAGCGTAGGAAGACCAGCCCCAAGGTGGACAGAAGATATCATACAAGTGGCAGAAAGACGCTGGATGCAGGCCGCGTCCAACCGGTCTTTCTGGAAATCCATGGGGAGGCCTATGTCCAGCAATTGACTTCTTGTGGCTAAGATGATGATCATGGTTAGCGATAAATCGTATTTGTTGAAGAAAACTGGAGATTAATAGCAAAATTTTATTCAAATATTTTTTATAGAAAATTATGGATATCTATTTAATAGTCATTTTTGCTATGCAAAAAAACTTGAGAATACTCAACTTGTTTCTTCAACAAATGTGAATAATCTCCAATAAATAAGGAGCAATATTAAACTAACCACAATACGGAATATGCGTGAATTTTATTTCAGAGGAATAATTGTTTTGTAACCTTTGTATGGAGTGTTGAGTGTGAAATGAGTGAGTGTTGAAAACCGTTTGTATGTAAATCGAACCACCTCCCCTCTCGTAGTCGAGTCGAGGACAAAATCGAATATATCGACACAACGCTCTACTAACACGCTACTAGCTATACTTATAAAGGAAGTATTAATAATTATAATAAATAAATAAATATTTTAATATTATAACAATAGTAATTAAATAAAAATAGTCGTGTCAGTAACAACATTATAAAAAGTCCATAATAATCAGTATTCTGTAATGATATCAATAGAGCAGTTAATTCTACAATAAATTCGTTTTACATAACAATTTGATGCATAATTTTCATGTGAATGAATAAAATACGGGTTTAGTCGTCGCGTGTATCAATGTGTTTATTTTTATAGAAATTGTAATGATTAGAGTTCGAGTGGTTGACTCCTGCTGCGCCCTGCGGCTTCACTTGCGTATTTCATATTTATTTAAATCATAAGTCTTAATTACATGCCATTTTCTATATAATAAACAATGTTTAAATATTAATGATTAAATCCAACTAAATTACAAACAAAATAATATTAAATCACAATAAATTATTATGTCAAAAATATTATGTAATATTGTACTTTAGTCATCAACAATACCTGGATTGTAGTTCAAAAGTTGTAGTGATCAAAAACGGTGATGACGAAGAAATATCACTTTTTAATTATTATTTTTAAATTTAATTTTTAGCCCCACAGACACCGGGGTCCTTGTCCTTCGTCAGATGTACAAACTATTGTTAAATACATAGTTACGGTAAGACAAGATTTTTCTTTTGAACTTAACTTATTACTATATTGTGTGTATATCTTTAGTAGACCAGCGACCCGCCGATGATTATTATTATGATTGTGATTACTAACTGATTTCATTTGATTACATCGACATCTACATCTAAATGAAAATGTTCCCCAAATCACATAACTTTTATGACCAAAAAGAAAGCAGTTGGAGCATTCTATGCTTAACTTAACCACTTGGAAGTAACATTACGAACACTGTTATAAAAATTATCTCGTTAATTTCAATTAACAATCCGAAGAATTTAATAGCACACTACAATGTGATAATTCAAACTGTTTCACTAAACTATAAAACATTTAAAATATTTTAATTGGTGGTACTATTAGCTCTGTAGAGATAGTGATCAGTATTTAGGCACAATGCGTCTAATTGCGTTAAATTGTCAGTTTTTTAAATTAACGCGCTAAATTTTGCATACTTAGCCAGCTGACCGTGTAATTAGACATTTTGTTATGTTTACCTATTTAGATATTAGTTTGGATTCATATCTTTAATTATTGCTACCCGACTGCCGAAGTAGGGTTGTTTTTCGAACGTTTGATCTAATGTTATGTATGTATGTCTGATTCTTTGAGTACTTTGACAGATTTAAATATAATGTTGTGTCATTAAATCTATCTTAAATTATGAAAGTGGCATTCTAACTATTACCCTTAATCCTTACTCCTTAGTTCTTACTAATACATAATGTATTAAAATAATTATTATTTAGAATATTTCTTGAAAAAATATTTATTAGTTACGACAAAGTTTATTGGAGTTTACGAGAAAGAGCATGTTTTGCGTGATCTAGACGTATATTATTATTTATTTATTGTGTACCAACATGTTATACATCAATATATTGTTATATGTAACACATGAACATAAGTCAAATTCGAGCTAAATGCTAAGATAATTATAGGCACCGACAACATGCAATTAGGAAACAAGCGGTCAGAAAATTAATTAAATAGATTTATTTATGTCAAAACGAATTCCATAACTTAAATTTATGAAAAAATAAAAAAATATACAGATAGCATGTCTATCTCTATGTTTATTATTAATATTTTTAGATATTAATGATTTAGACATAGACATATATTTTATTGTGATAAAAACATACAACAGAAATATATGTATATCAGAATATATCTTAATAAAGCCCATAAAACTAGACAGATTGCTTAGGAAAGAAAGAAAAGAAGAAGGGTATGGCTGATATGGTCAGTGATCAATCAAGACTGAGCTTCCAGCAGATGCCTCGTGAAACAAAAACTCCATAATATCAGTAGCAGTATAAATAAGAAAGCAGAAGGCATAAACCCTTCCGCTCTCAGGTTTTATTGCCAGGAGTAGAGCGGCCGTGTGCAGGGATAATGCAGGCCAGCCTCGTTTGCCGCGGAATACTGGACATTCCTGCTTTTTCTGACACGTGAAATGCTTTAAATAATTTAGAATACGGCCATTTGGCTTGTTTGCAAAAAGTTCTTTAACCGACTTCAAAATGAGGAGGTTCTGAGTTCGACTGTATGACTTTTTTATGTATGCTCATCGACTTAGGGAACGATTTTGAAAATTATTTTCGCGTTGAATTCTAGCTTCCAGTTGGACCCATATTTTTTATCCGACTGCGTAAAAGGAAAGATATATTTTTCAAGTGTATGTGTATGCCCGACCCCAGGTTCTAAAGAATCTCTGTGACAAGTTCAGCCGTTTATTCGTAAAATGGCAAACTTACAGAAAGACAGACAGAGTTATTTGGGCTTTTATAATATTAGTCAGGATTGCTTCTCATTAGTAAACTAATGTGATTGTTATTAAGTATTAATTGCTTAAGTATATCTTAGTACTTATATTGCAAACGCAATTACGATTTTGGAATTTGTATTGTTTTGGGTACCTTGTAGCTGGTCGTAAGTACAGTAAAATAACACTGACCTCTCAACTTTATTAAAACGCACGTAATATTAAACTTACTAACAGGTGACCGTTTAAGACACGGGAGTCTTGTTTTTATTTCAATATTGTTAATACTTGATAATAAAATTGTTATCTATAATCATCACTTTGTTATTCATTCTTCATAATTATAATTATTATCATTATAACCCAATGTTTTGTTATTCGCGATCATTACCTTATCAACAGACGTGCAATTTGGGTACCGCTTCCATCGACTCCGTGGCGCAACGGTAGCGCGTCTGACTCCAGATCAGAAGGTTGCGTGTTCAAATCACGTCGGGGTCAGTTCATTTTGCTGCTATTTGTCTTTAGTTCTATTTATTGCTGATATTTTTACACATAAAATGTATTATAGTGTATCATGGTGGATTAATATTAAATAAATAAAATATATAACTTATCTTTAAAATGACAAGCGCAAAGCATGTTTTTTTTAATTAAAACATTTTGACTGGTCTTTTGACAACTAGGCATTTTATCATAGCTCAACAAATTGAATGATGGTGTGGACGGATATAGTACTTATAGTATTTAAGATTAGAAGGTGTCAGGTTCGATTCCCGACGGGGCTGATGTTTGAACAATAAATTTAAATATCTTTTGAGGGTCTAGGTAAATGCCTTTATTAACTACAACAAAACAATATTTACCATTTACATAATAATAACCTAAAGTACTACAAAGAGACCACTATTTTTAGTCGAATTCCAAAAAGGAAGAGTTTCTAAATTGGATTTTTTGTTTTGTAAGTATGTTTGTATGCCGAAATCACCGAATATAGTTTCAACTGCATACGGCCGTCTTTTTCAAAAGGAGCAGCGCATTTACTCCCGAAAGACGTCTCGCCAGGTACCGTCGTATGTGGTTGGAACTGTAGTTGGAGATTTCACCACAGAAATAAACGTGAGTAACTCTTACATTATTAACTAGTTATATTTGTTATTTATCTTTTTTAAACTCGATTACAAACAGTTCCGAGAAGTACCTACTGTGCCACGACACGCGATGGCTTCACTCGAACAAGTGTGTATTGCACAATATGTAATTTTATGCGACCTCCAAATGTTACCTACTAAAAAAATTGCAATTTAAAAAATAGAATTTATATATTTTAAGAGTAATCAGAATCACCGAGCCTTCAAACCACGTTACGTTTAATTTGTAAATCCGTATGACGCAAATATTAATGTCGTAAATGTAAATTTTGCGAGTATGTAGGTATGTGTATTTATATATTATAGATATATTTATGTTTATGTTTGTTACTTCTTAACTCTCAGTACACATTTAATTGAAAGGAAAGTAAATAGTTTATAGATTGAATAAATAAAGTAAGATAGATTTTTTGTTACCCTGATGTTTGACTTTGTCCATAGAAGTATAATACATAGAAGTACAATACATGGAAGTACAATACATAGAAGTACAATACATAGAAGTACAATACATCGTAAAACTTTGAATAACAACAGCTTAAAATAAATTTATTTTTAGCTCTTGATTAGATTTCTCTTTTCGTGATTTAAAGATACCCAGGTTGTACTTATCGGTTTATTATTATAGTTTAAAAAGTGAACGAATTATGAAGACTATGGGACCCATTTAAAGTACATATATCCTTTCGTATCAAAAAATGATTTTACAAATATAAATGACGGAGTTTTGAAGTAAAAAAAAAACTACTAAATTGACTTCAACTTTTTTGAAGTCGGTAGAAAAGAGCCATTCAAAGAGCGTATTACAAATTTTTACAGTACGTAAGATAAAAGTGGGATTAAAACGTTTCGTTCGATGTTTTGTAGGGCAAAGAATAAAACTGGAGAAAGCAGTTATGTTATTAGAAAGTGTATTCTGTAATATACTTACGGTATTCTATGTTCTTTAACCGACTTCCAAAAATAAGGAGGTTATTTTCTCTTCTGTACAAAAGAATAATATAAAAACTCACATTAACAGTCGACGCATATACTTAACATTTTTATTTGTGAAACATACGGGAGAAACCGTGAGACGCAACTGGTATGCACTATATTTTGTAGAAATATTTGATTCAAATCGTTGATATGTTCGTAAATAGCCAATGGTTATGAATAAAGATTTTTTTTTATTTGACTTAAGAATTAATTTCAGCTACTTAAAATTATAATACAAGTTTAGCTGTAGTCGTTTGGTATTTATTACTTAAAAAAAAATTTTTTTTCATCAATCTGCATTTATACGAATTTTCATATATATTCTATTTTGATATTTTATATTATTTAAATGAATTCCGAAAAACGACATAGTTTAAAATAAGGCACCAAAAAAGCGTGGTTTTGTCATGACATATTCATTGCAGCACACCCACGGAATTAATCCAAGACCATGAAGGGTTAACACTTTTAAAATAATAGTAAACACATTAAAGTATTTTCACCAGCTACGAGTAAGTACACACACAATACGGCCATGGTCAATGGTCATGTCAGGAAGTATCACACAAAACACCATTTTATTGAGTGGTAATAAAATAATGCGGTTTCATTAATTGAAGCCAGATATTAAAGCCAATTGCGGTTGTTAGTGCATTAGTGTTGCTGCCGAACTTACATGTAACATATGTTCGAGTAACGCTACCCTCTTTTTATCCAACATTGTAAGAAGGAAGGTAATGTTTTGAGTGTGTGTATGTATGTATGTATGTGGGTATGTATGTATGTATATATGTTTGTATAAGACAGCTTACAGACTAAGCGGCTTGATTGATTTTGATATGCGAGGTGTCATTAGATTCGTCTTCGCTTCCAGAGTGTCATAGGCTATATTTTTTGTAATAAAAATAATAAATCTCTTGCAAAAATAAAAAAAAACGGTTTTTCGTTATCTCCATCGAACTTTTTCGTAATAAACAAGTGGTTTTACTAGAATTGTTCTAAAGAATGCGCATTTATAATCTTTTACAGCGATTTTACGCATACTTTCTCACAAAAAACGTACACTCAACAGCGTATCAAGCGTAACAAAATCGTAAGTTAGACTGCAAAAACTGCTTTTCTGTAGTTAAGTATTTTGTTTTTCTTCTAATACTAATTGTTGTACAGTTAGGTAAACGTAATAAAGAATGTAGTATGAGCAGACGGTAAAGGTATCTACACACCGCACGTGCGCGCAGATGGAGCCTGCTGCGGCTACATGCGGCTTTACCTTATACCGCGGTAGCAGCTGTAAATATATTGAACAGACAAAAGAGCAGTATGTTTTGATGAAGGATGTGATGAACTCCTCTCAGCGAACACTAGGATCTGTCTGAATAGAGAACTTATACGGCATTGAGAGCAATGCTGTCCTTGTTACATTTTGAGGGTTCCGTACCTCAATAGGAAAAAACGGAACCCAAGGATCGCTTTGTTGTCTTTGTGATCCGACTGTCCGTCTGTCCGTCCATCGGGTGTCAAGACCTTTATCTCGGGAACGCGTGAAGGTATCGAGTTAAAATTAAAACCATATACGCAGATTTATAGTATCTTGCTGCAGAAAGAAAAATAAAGTTTCTAAGTTTTCGTAAAAAAAAAGTTACAACCGAATATATCGTAAAAAATTACATTTCGACACTCACAAGGGAATTAAAACCTATGGGGTACTTCCCGTTGACCTAGAACAATTTTGGCAAGAAGCATTGTGTTAGAGTACACATATAGGAAAAAAATCGAAAACTGGACATTCTTAATTTAATCACAAAAAAAAATAGTGTCTTTATGCAAGGAATGAAGGTCCAAATTTTAAAGTGAATTAACCGTATCATGTGGGGTATCATATGAAAGAACTTCAGTAGCATAAGATAAAACAGGTTTTTAAATATTTTTAGGATGTATATTTTTCGGTTTATGAAGGAAAATATAAAAAAATATATGATTTCCCCCTTTTATCTACTAGTTTGTACGGAACCCTCGGTGGGCGAGTCTGACTCGCACTTGTCCGGTTTTTTAAAAATAAAGATGAGAACTAAAGTTCTCATTTTTGACACAGTAGTACTCTACCTAACAAACTCTTAGTTGTTTAAGAATAAAAAATGTTACAGTGATAGATGAATTTAGACCGAAGTTTTAGTAGATTGTAGTATTTTTACAATAACCATAAAAACTGTTGTAAGTTCATCATCATAGTCATTCTCTTATCCCACTAGGTCGGGGTTGGATGCACGTTTCCTTTTGTCATTTCACTTTGCTAGACGTCATCTTCATCTCAATATTTACACCTATCACTCACATATCATTTTTTACACAGTTCTACTACTTTCTATTACGTCTAGGACCCTCCTACATACGTTGCTATCATTTCATCTCATTACGTGTCTTAACCAGGGTAGCTTCTAGCTATCCGAGGATGGAGCTCGTCGATCTAGAAGATCTAAGATATCTTCTAGATCCTCTCTCGGCTACACCGTCACTTAGCATTTATATAATAGTATTTTATAGTACACGTTCTGTTTGTGCAGGCCCTAGCTCAGCTCGTGACCTCCGAATGTAGCTCGCAGCGCCCCCCGACGGACGTGGTTCCGCACGTTGCTCCTATAATTGATGTGCATAAACACGGACCCCGTATACAGGGTGCGCCAAAACGGCACATATTACACGAGATAAAACTTCGCGCTGTACCTAAACCTTACAATCAGTCTCACGTCATATTGATTAGGAGATAACATTAATTCGTACAACATTAATTATTGTTATATGAATGTTGAATTGACAAAATTCACGAAAATATCCTAAATATGTTAATTTTGATTGTTATCAATATTTATTTTCGTCTAAGCACATATTAAAATCAAATAAAGAATTACAAGCGTACGAGTATATTGCTGTTTGTCGAACTAAATTACTCCAGTATTTGTATGAATAAGTTGTTTGACCTCATTTAACTCAGTCATTGAACAGATAATACTTTAATAATAGATAAGTATTTATAATCTTTATTTTAGAGTTTATGTAGCCCATAGGCTGACCCCCTGTCACTGCAGCTAACATTACATCTTCATGTACCCCTCTCACTGCGGTCAAATGTGGTGTCAAACGGCTTTATGGTCTTAGCTTTAGTAACTTAAGCATTCGAATGATACATAGGATACTTGTTATACCTGAATAATGAAAAGTTCCTGCAGGATAGCGGGTGAAACCGCGGGGTGCAGCAGTTATTTATAAACTTGCGGCTCATTCTCAAATATTTTGAGTTGTTATAAAACTATATTATAGTTCGAAATTACAACTCAAAATTAATTCACCCTCTAGCTATAACGTATCCATAGGACGCAGCTTGTTTAAATTAAGCTGCCTCATCGAAAATTCAAAAATGGAACGTCTCAATCAAACTTCTTACATTTATTTAACGCCGCAAACATCTCAAAAAGCAAACACCCCACAACATTAATTAAAACATTCATAAATTTTAGAAAGCAACCAAGTAGTGACTATTAATCAATCATAGTTTCACGAGCATCCTATATTCCAACGCACACAACTAAAATAGCAGTAACTACATCCCCACACATGCACAGAAGTCAGCGGTGCGTAAATATATTTTGTACCGACAAAACTGTTATTTTAAAATAATAATTGATGTCCATTCCATATTGTGGATTGTCAATGGTATTTTTTTTTTCTTTTGTGGCCAGTTGTTACGATTCTATAATGACTGGGAGGTAATGGGAAGTTTTATTAATTTCTGCTTTTGTGAATATTTTCAAGGTATAGTAAAATAAGGTCCTTTGAATGTTATCATGCGTTCTGCGTTTTTAGGTTATGATTATCTAGTTTTGTAATTTTTATAGAAAAAAATATTATTATACTATTATAATTTGGCAAATTACATAAAAATTTACCCAACTATTTAGTCATGCTTAATATATTCACAATATAGATCATAAGTACTGTTCACAGACCACACATAGGCTGTGTGGTCTGTGGTACTGTTTAATGAATAATTTCCTGGCTTACTTTCATTCATTTCTCAAAAGAAACATACTACACGACAAGATACAATCACACCTACGTTATATAATAATTTATGCAAAAAAGCAAGCTTTCATTTTTACCACATTTTTGTTTCTATTTGAATGTTTAAATTATAAAAAATAATTTAGGTTTTATTTCACATTTTATCGAGTTTTAAAAGTTAAACATAATATTATATTACGTTAAATTTACTATGAACTAACATGACTCTCGCACAGTTTTTAATAAAAAAATGTAAAGCGCGTCGTGACGTCTGGGTTGTTCGATTGAAAAAGACTGCTGAATGCAGTTGAAATTATAGTGGCAGATTTTGACACAAACCATGGGTACGTGAGTGACCCATAGTTTTTATTATTTAATAATTAGACTTAGTTTTTGTTTTAAAAGTTGTTGAAAGAATTCCTCAGCTGCATTGAATTCATGGACTTAATCACCGAGTCCGGCGAATCTCGCGGTTAATGTGATCGTTGGAAACGGGAGCAGATGCGGCATTCTTCAACTTCGATATCGTCATTTTAACTTATCCGCTATCTACCTACGAACCATACGGCTATTATTCTAAGAGTTTATTTTATCGCCATGTTTTTTTTAAAGATATGGCGTTCTCAGATAAAACCCAGTAACTGCATAGTTGTTAATAATTTCCCAGCATTTTGCTAGTTATTATACCATTTCAAATTCATGGTTACTCAGAAAAAATTGAGTAAAGAGTGAAGAGTGAATTTTATTATGAAAGTAGTTGTTAATTATTTTTTTATATGAACAAACGGGTTACTCACGACTATTTTTGAGCCGAAATCTTCAACTAGGTATAGTTTAACTAATTAAACTATAGTCTGAGACTCCGGCTCAAAAATAGACGTGAATAACCAGTTTGTTAAAAAAAAGTTGCTTCTAATTTTATAAGCAAATTTAAATTTAATCTTTTTTTAGTCAAAACTTCAAACATGCAATTGATTTTTCCTAAAATACTTTTCCTATTATTATTTTTTAATTTAGAAATACTTATAGTTCGATTTAGATGAATAAGACACGCGAAATATTTTAATTACAGATGCTTTCATTATTGTTTGATGATAACTGGTAACCCTGGTCAGTTTTGATATGTAGGATAAATAGTAGAAAGCCAAAAAAATATGTAGTATTAATGTATAGAATAGTAATTTAATTGTTCAAATTATTTAACCTTTAGAGCTTAATCCCCATTTACGAAGTCACTTACGGTCTATAAAACTAGATACACAAGTAGTGTTATTTATAACGTGATTATAATTTAAAAATGTGATGCGACACGTTTTTCGAGTGTCATTGTAAATCTATCTAAAAAAAATATTTGAAATGCAATACGTGGCAGTTTTATTTACAAGTTGCACTGAATTCATGTATTTATTGGAATAAATTAGATTATTATTACTGTTTAAGCATTCATGATAATACAATGCTAATAAATATATGCAGTAAACACCTTTTAATGTATTGAAATTGGGAACTGTCTATTAAATTTAACGAATTGCGAAAGTTGCAAGGTGGTTGTTGCATAAATTTCATTTTAGGTTGTAAATTAAACTTATTTTTGTTTTATTTCACTTTTACACGTCGAAATGTCTGTAAAATCATTGTTAAAATGTTGTGATATTAAAAATAAATAGGCTAGGTTAGAATAAAACAAAACTTAAAAATAAAACATTTGTTTTTGTTTTAGCTTTAAATATAAAATTAAATATTTTATAAAAAAAAAATGCGCAAAAAGTACTGCAGCATTATTTGTTTAGAATAAATAAATTGCACAAATTAGAACTCAAATTCAGGTTTTACTTAGTACCGTGCTGAATGACAGATTTTCTGAATCACCTTGCAAAAAAAGATACATAAAAACGTTACAAACTGTCAGAAGTCATAAGGCGATTATGATCTAAAGTCGACGAAGGTGTGATCCTGACAAATACAAACACGATCTAAAGAAAAAAAAACTTAATGAAAAAATACAAGCAGACAGCACGGGGTCGCGTGGCACGGTGGCGCGTCTTCCACGGTGCTGTCATTAAAACGCCATAAATAAAGGACCCGTTCGACTGGCGATCGACATCTGTTGCGAGCTTCGACATGCCGACTTTAAATACAATATACGGGAAAAGAACTAATAGAGCGGGACAATAAATTAAAACAATATTTTTAAACTTTCATTAAGCGAGTACTACCAATTCTTCCATGCTGGCGTGAGTGAAAAAGAAAAACAGAATGTATCAGCTGCTTCTTTTCCCGGGCGTATTGTATAAGTCAGTTATAAGACTTTATCTAGGCGATGGTCACTGCAGGCCAACATTAAATTTTACCCTCCAATACCTCCTAGCCCTCTAATACCCTTTCCTTCCCATCTAACCCTCTAACCACGGTCAAACGTGGCGTCAAACGGTCTCGTAGTCTTTGATGCTCTGTTGAATGTATGTACCAACAACTTAGAGTGGTTTCTTGTTATCATAAACAACCACATTATATAAAAGGCTGGCTCAGTTCGCACGTCTGCCTTCAAGGCTGGCTCAGTTCGCACGTCTGCCTTCAAGGCTGGCTCAGTTCACACGTCTGCCTTCAAGGCTGGCTCAGTTCGCACGTCTGCCTTCAAGGCTGGCTCAGTTCGCACGTCTGCTTTCAAGGCTGACTCAGTTCGCACGTCTGCCTTCAAGGCTGGCTCAGTTCGCACGTCTGCCTTCTAAGTTGCAGGTCGTGGATTCGATAACATGGAAAAAATCCTTTCTGAGGTTCCGTTGAAACACCCAGACACAGAACAAAGATTCATGCTCATGAATCTTTGTTCTGTGTCTGGGTGTTTCTGTCTATCTTAAGTACTTGTACTTTAAAAAGTATTTAAGTTGTCTATTAGCTATATGGTTCTAAAATGTAGTTAGCTTTAACAATTTTGGGTTTATGTTTTCTTTACTATCAATAAATATATCGCTGTTTCTAGTTTTCGACACGTTAGCTGCCAAAATTATACCTAAACAAAATAAATAAAATGTAGCCAAAAGCAGTATAACAGTAGCCTATAGTATCTTGGTTTTCAGCTATGTCTGTGTATTTATTAACAATGGGTACAGCTGCTTACTCGTTGAAGGATAACAAACAAATAGAGAGACTTTTGCTTCTTATAATTATATAAGTAAGGGATAGTAAGGTATACGCGATAAATTCGTTAAAAAAAGTTTAATTTCAATGACTAAATTACAAAGTTTACAGTATTTAATGGTTTAATTTAGATCACGTGCTTCTTTTATAATAAATAATTATATTTCAACAAATATTATTGAGCCATTACGGTTGCTGAAACGAACAAAACAGAAGCCGTTATAAATTATCATTAACATAATAATTTTTATTATAAGTACTTGTACGTTTAATTTTAATTAAAATTGCATACGTAATTTAAGCTTTATTTTGATTGCATCTTTTTATGTTTTAAGTAACCTTTTGTGCTTAGAATGAAATTTTGAAATGTTGGAAATTGAATAAATTAATAAAAAGGAATATTTGTGAAAACAAACAACGTAAAGAAACAGCAAATACACGTCATACCGATGCGATGTTAAAACGCTCATTCGTACTCCGGTATTTATTGAATTGTCGTTTAAATTCAATGAGAACTTTTAACTTGTATCAACTGTTTTTACACTATTCTTAAGTATTTCACAGCATTTAAAGTTGAATAAAAATGCCAGTGTTGCCATAAACCGCAGGCATCACGGTATTGTCGCAATAAAATTATTAAGTACGTGTGTAAGATGTTAAAGAGGCCTCTAATACGTTCCTAGCTCACTCCGTCATGTTAATTGGTAGTTATAAGTACCTACGCAAGGTGCGAAACTACGCTCTCCTTATCGATGGCTGATTAACATTTTGTTACCTGTCAAAAGCGCGGAATTAGAAAAGCGGAGATGCGGCGTTCTTACGCAGTTGCGTCCTTTCTTCTTAGCAAAAATGAGATTAATTAGCTGTGAATTTTTGTGCATAATTTTATGTGGTTATATTTTAAAGTAATAATTTCAGCTTGATACTTCCGCGCGTTTTTGCGTAAAAGAGACACAGATGAACCAACATAGGTTAATCCTAAAATAATTCAATAAATCAAATATACATCTCGGTACATTTTGAAAGTTTTAAAAGTTTTGAAATATATTAGCCGTCTTACTCGTAAGCCCTTAATAAGCGTCTTTTTAGTTAAACAGAGTTTTGTTCCGTTTTCACACGTGACAGCTCCCGTATGACAGAAATTGACTAATAATGTTTTGGCTAGAGTCCGCGCCACCACTCAAGTCTTATAGACGTGGCGCTACTATCGCATTCCAGCCATACATACTATGTAGATATTCTGTATTTCGGCAGACAATGGTGAACCTGTCAAATTCAGTTTCGAAATTTCGCCACCGGACTTCAGTCGTAGCGTAGCACGGATTCTAAAATGGGCTTATCTGAACTTTATAAGTTAGACGGTAACTTTATGAGTTAGATTTGTACGTTTGAGGTGCGCAGTGACCGTACGCTCGCAACAAGCAATTTGCCGTAGTTTTCCCAGTATTAGTAGTGCAGTTAATAGACAAGATGGCGTCGTCACGGGCGACTCACATGCTAATGACGGCTTATCTGCCGTACCATCGGCCTTACGCGCGTCCGTACTGAACTTGCCCTTATACACACGATTGTTTGTTTCTATTGTTTTATTATTAATATACGTTATTACTGGACCTAGGTAAACTCAGGGCCTAGACTGTGATCTCTTATTGTCGTTCATGGCGGTTCTAGCTTGATTTATCAAAGTCAAAATCAAGACATAATAGTCGTAAGTACTTCCGAGTTCTGAATTCTGAATGCTTAGGAATAAATGTCCCGTGTAGTTCGGCGTTAATGGCGGCAAACATATTTTTTACAAGATGTGTGAAACATTTACTAAAATGACGTTGACACATTTATTTCGCGATGTCTTTGTCAAAATTTGTCAAACAAACGTCATCTTCCGGAGATGTAATTTATTGACACAATTGACAGTACAAGTCTGATAATTAAGTATGTTAAAACAATAAAACGAAAAAAAAAACAAGAAAAGTGATTAATTTAGTATAAGGTTTTCTGTTACTCAATATATTTTACGATAAGTAATCAAGACCCTAATAAATGGAAGTGATTATGTTCACAGAACACTTTGTATTCTAATGTATGTAATTTTTACAACCATTACCATCTAAATCTTCTAGATATTTTACTGCTGACAGCGTTTTCTCTTAAGAATGAAGATGTCATCTGATCAAACTATCAAAAGGCAAATAAAAAAAAACCGATATGATCGCGTGATAGGTACGTACGACCCATTTGCCATTTCTTAGAGTTCTAATTAGACTATTGTCTCATATCAATTATGCTAACCGCCCATTCAGTATGTCAACGTCATTAAAACAGTAGCGTTAAAAACGTGTCGAACTCGTCTCTCATCGATAAAAACGAACCTTTATCCTTTATCTCGCCGCCGAGTGTCATCTTGTTAACATACCTGTAAAAATAACAAAAAAAAAGGTTACAACATCATCTGACAGCTACAACAAAAGCGTTTGGCGCCAAAAGGGCCACTGGCCGCCATAAATTGTAGCCCAATAAAAAAGCAATTTAAAAAACATTCGAATTTGAAAAGAAGTCCAAATCGTTGATCTAACGACCGGTTCAGGAAGATACTGCAGACGGGGGGAATTGGAGTATTTCTGTTCGGAACGAAGGAGAAATGATGGGTCTCGGTTAGTTTGTCACTTGTTGGCGGGAGCACAGAGCGTGACGTCATCGTTCAGTGACCACGTTCTGGAGCACAAATGTTATAACTTCACTATCGTGAGATTATCGATATTTTTTTATTTCGCACATAAAACTTATTTTTATTTTTAACGCAAGACCGAGGTTTACTGCTAGATTTAAAAAAATGAGCTCAATTTACCGTTATCTCAGATCTTTCCTTTCAATTTTATGTAAAAACATTGCACCGCCAGTTCTGGAAAATATGCGCAACATCAAAGCTATGAGTTTTAGGCTTTAGAGAGGATGCCCTACCACATAATTTTGTAGTTTTTATTCGTAAATAGACTGGCGCTTGACCGCTAGCTCGTCTAACGCTAATGCGATTATTGCAATCCACGATGGAGCGCGCTTACCCAGAATGGACTTATTCACTCTATAAACATAATATTTATGACAAGAAAGCAAAAACCAAAGTTATTTAAGGTTTTAAATATATATGTAAAATATATGTGATAAATCCGTTAAAAATTGTTTAATTTAAAAAAAAACTAAAGTTATTCAGTGACTGTACACAAATTGAACATCTGGATTTAGATACGCAAGCACAATTTCAGATCAATCAGAAACTGGCAAGTGCGACAAAAACTTGCAAACTCTGTTCACATATAACGGGACAGGCGAAACTAAATAAAAGTGTATAACGGCCTTACCGAAAAACATTACTTAACTTTAAGCAATGCTTAACATATTCTGTCAACTTCTCGCTGACTCGTAATGACACTTGCGGAAAGAAGACAGAGAATTTAAGACGATGGTTAAAGTTAAGTAACGTTTTTCGGTAAGGCCCTAAAGGTTTTGCTTGATTTTTCTTCGTCTATACTTATCTCATTTTATATAAATGTATAACGGCAATGTAGGTGGTCAAACGCAGACTTACTCATGATAAATAAGAATAAAATATCAAAATGTGAAACAAAACAACAGTTAGAGATCCCTGCCGTCACGCGAGCGTTGAAAACTAACGTTTTGACATTTCCGGTTCCTAAAAACTTGACAGACGGACGAAAATTACACATTCTTACCATACCACCGTCATACGCACACGGGACTCTTATTTCCTAGCAATAGAGTTTAATTTCGAATGATTTTATAACATCGAATGGAAAGGTGTATTTTGCAAGTTAAGTACCTACGCGGTTTCATCATAAAGGCGCCGTCGTATTTTGATTTGGGTTCAGTTATTTCACCTACAAAAAGTATTAAAATGGCGCTTTTGTCTGTTTTATTACTGATGTGAAAACAAAATAATGTACATGTATGGTTTCTACATTTATATTAATATAACTGAAGCAGAGTGCTCGAATATGGTACAAGAAGTTAGCCTGTGATGACAATTGGCTCTCAAGTTAGACTATATGATGAGTTTTGGCGGGAAAGTCATAGAAACATGTTGTCCGTCGGTTTTATTTTCCTAAACTTGTGTTATTTTGAATATTAATACGATAAAAATGGTGGTGTTTTGTTCACTAAGTGTTCGATCAAGTGCGTGAGTAAGGGCAAGTGAAATAAAGCAGTGAAACGTGTCATTTTACGTTGTCAGCAAAACTCCATAGAAGCTTCTAATAAAGTCGCCATCACTTCACTGAGGCAAGACTCAAAGTTGAAAATGACTGTTTACTGTCTGTTGACTGACTTTCAAACTGTGACTTGAATACTATACTATAACTTGTTGTATATAAGCCGTTTAGGCTGTAGGCGATCATATAGAAACCTATATGAATACACACATACCCACATACATACATACATTCGAAAAACATAATCCTCCTTTTTACGCAGTCGGCTAAAAAACAGCAACACCAACTTCGTAAGAAATAAAATATAATAAAAATGGTGCGATTCGTAATTAATCATTTTTCAATCACGTTGCTTTAGTAATAACTTTCGATTTCATAAAAAAAAAAATGATAAGATTTTATAAATTATATAGATAAAAAAACTTAATCAAGTGCAACGAAATCAAAAATTGCAAAAAGTCGCGTTACTGACCCATTTCTGTCAACCGACCACGTGACAAGGCTACCTTTCACTGCGAGTGTGCGTACTGACTGTCATGCTCTGTGGCGGCGAAAATATATACATAAGTACGCGACCTTTTCATTGACCCTTCGATATTCAAAATTCGAATTCTTGTTTTTAAAACTCGCATGTTGGAGTTTTGGCGGGAACGTGAGAAAGAAATGTCGCCGCTCTGTTTTATTTTACTAAACTTATGATATGTAGAATATCAATGGTGTAAAATAGTGTATTTATACGATTAGTTTTTATTTATGTATACGAGTAGTTAAGGGAAATAAAGTGGTGAAACGTGTGTTGTCATGTTGTTGAGAACTCCAGAAACTGAAACAAAACTCCAGCTTCCAGCACTTTACTGAGGCATGAATGAATAACCATCGCTTATTGAGACAAGATGTTTCACAACTCCGCCAATGTCATATAATACATGCGACGTTGGCGGCGTTGTGAATTGTCTCCCAAAAGCCAAAGATCAAAACTTGAAGTTACCTTGCGGTACGTTCATTCATTCCATTCGTTCCGTCATAGAGGAATGATTGATAGAAACTTTGACGTCTTTTTTGTTGTTTTTTTTTATTATTTCGTCATTAGGAGTTAATTACATGTGAACTTATTCGTTTGAAGTTTTGGAGCCGCGGAGCTGGAAAGATAGACTACTGTGGATGTGGCACATTTTTTTAAATTTCTGCTAAGGAACTCGTTGTTAATTGACTTTTTTTAATATTTGAAAATCCTTAAACAATGTATGTGTTACATGGAATGCGCGTCTCAGGGATTCCTTGTGGGTTGGTTATTATTATTAAGTATTTAAAAGTTATTTTTTAGGGTTCCGTACCTCAAAAGGAAAAAACGGAAATTTGTTGTATTATATGAAAGAGCTTAATTAGCATAAGCTAAAACAGGTTTTTAAATATTTTTACGATGTATATTTTTCGATTTATGAAGGAAAATATAAAAACATACATAATTTCCCCCTGTTATCTACTAGTTTGTACGGAACCCTCGGTGGGCGAGTCTGACTCGCTCTCGTCCGGTTTTTTTAATCATCATCATCATCATCATCTCAACCATAAGAAGTCCACTGCTGGACATAGGCCTCCCCCATGGATTTCCAAAAAGACCGATTGGAAGCGGCTTTTGGTTTTTTTTTTAATGCACCCTTAAAATATGATGTCTGTAAGAACAGCGGTAGCTGCTGCACGTTGTCTGTTCGACTCTCAGTGCACTGCACCGTACGTCCAATTCCCTGTTCGTCTCTCAGTGCACTGCACCGTGCGTCCAATTCCCTGTTCGTCTCTCAGTGCACTGCACCTTGCGTCCAATTCCCTGTTCGTCTCTCAGTGCACTGCACCGTGCGTCCAATTCCCTGTTCGTCTCTCAGTGCACTGCACCGTGCGTCCAATTCCCTGTTCGTCTCTCAGTGCACTGCACCGTGCGTCCAATTCCCTGTTCGTCTCTCAGTGCACTGCACCGTGCGTCCAATTCCCTGTTCGTCTCTCAGTGCACTGCACCGTGCGTCCGATTCCCTGTTCGTCTAGTCGATCTCTGTTCGTCCATTTCCCAATTCGTCAAATGCCATTCTGCACTGATCATTCAATGCTTACATCATAGTAAGTATAGATAATTACTTTATATAGGTATGGAAAATCACTGAAACTTCTGAACAGATTTCGTTAACATTTACGGGTTTCGTTACGGGAACACCCCTGAATCATAACCTTATTTAACTATTAAATCAAACAAAAAACAGTCGAATTGAGAACCTATTTCGTTTTGAAAGTCGGTTAAAAATAGACGTGATTGTAGTATAATATTAGATGGCCTTGACTGGCCTTATGTTGTGGCTCAGTTGGCAGTATGTCTGCTTGCTGGGCTGTAGCTCGTGGGTTCGATCCCCACCCAGGGCAAAAAAAAAGTAAGTATAATTATGTATTCTAACAGCTATCTAGTTCCATAGTGTAAGCAAATTAGTTTGGGGTAGATGGTGTTGTGTGAAATGTCCACCAATATTTTAAAAATATATTTTTAGATGCCACATCCGCAGCCCGTTGTTTCGTACTAACCAATCTAGCAGGTGGCAACACTGGCCGATGATTTATAACAACACCAAAACAAATCGATCACTCTAATTGGTACGATTCGATACAAATATACCCGCGCTTGCATAACTACTGCACACTACTGCCCGCCGACTACACCGCGCCGCGGTGCGTTATTTACAACCTCTCGTGGTTACGGTGAAGAGACGATATGATATTTTCGATTATTTAATTATCGTATTTCATTGATTTCATTATGCTTTTTTTTTTAAATAAAATAATAGTTATAGTTTAAAAAAAAAATCGGACAAGTGCGAGTCAGACTCGCCCACCGAGGGTTCCGTACAAAGTAGATAAATGAGGGAAATCATATATTTTTTTATATTTTCCTTCATAAACCGAAAAACATACACCGTAAAAATATTTAAAAACCTGTTTTAGCTTATGCTAATGAAGCTCTTTCATATGATACCCCACATGATACGGTTAATTACTTTAAAATGTTGACCCTCATTCTTTGCATAAAGACACTACTTTTTGTGATTAAATTGAAAATGTCCAGTTTTCGGATTTTCCCTATATGCAATTAAATTTTCACAATGCTTCTTCCCAAATTTCATAGTTCTAAGTCAACGGGAAGTACCCCATAGGTTTTGATTCCCTTGTGAGTGTCGAAATGTTCGTTTTTTACGACATATTCGGCTGTAACTTTTTTTACGAAAACTGAGAAATTTTATTTATCTTTCTGCAGCAAGAGACTATGGATCTGTATGTGGTTTTAATTTCAACTCGATACCTTCACGCGGTCCCGAGATAAAAGTCTTGACACCCGGACGGACGGACAGACAGACAGACGGACAACAAAGTGATTCTATAAGGGTTCCGTTTTTTTCTTGTGAGGTAAGGAACCCTAAAAAGAAAACAACATGAAAGTAAGTACGCAATTTGGAAGTAAATTTATTTACGTGGATTTTGTGAGAATATCGGCGGAAAGCTACTGTAGGTACCGATTTTTCCAATGAACATTCTTTACACTAGTTTTTTACAAATCATTTATTTGTTTTGTCCGCAGAACTAGTTTTTAGTAGTGTGACCTAGCTGACCCCGGTGCAATACTTGCACTTGACCGATTTCCCGCTACAAAAGGAGTGGAAGCAACAAGCACCGGCCGTCTTGAGCAAGCATCCGGTACGACCAATAGAACCAATATAACACGACCAGGATACCTGGACCTCTAGAGAAATAGTCCACTAGCTACTACATGCAGGTATTAGGGTTCCGTACCAACTAAAAACCCTTAAAGTTTTTCTATGCCTGTCCGTCCGTCTGTCCGCGGCTTAGCTCAAAAAATAATACTAGAAAGTTGTAATATATCATTTCAATACTTACCAGATTTATCACGCCGACAAAATGGTAGAATAAAATCTTGAAATAGTTTTTGTAGGGTACCTCCCCTACACGTAAAGTGGGATGTTTTTTTCTTGTTTACCTCTTAGTGTGGGGTATCATTGGATACGTAATCAAAAAAAAAATTGTAGCTATGAAAGAAACATTTTCCGATTTAGTGATCCGTTTATGAAATATTTAGTTTTAAATTGATAATTTTTGTTAGAGTCAAGCGTCCCCACCCCCTTCCAGTCAAAAGGTTGACTTTGAAGAAACATACCATGCTAGCAGCATAAGTACTTGTTTAAGATGAAATTAAAAGAAAAACTATCACAGCTAAGTAATGTTTACAAGTTAACAAGTTATAGATGACCTACTTACAGAATATGTTTGGAGGCAAATTTCGTACAAATACCATTTAAATCAATCAATATTTTCATAGTATCAGTATTCTAAGGTCGCATATAGTGAAGTACAACTACGGAACCCTTTCCTGCGCGTCCGACGCACACTCGGCCAATTATTTTTTATTCTGTGATGGGCTTGCGCTTGACCGCCAACTCGGAATAAAGAATTCTCGGGGTACTAAACAAGTTCGTACTTAGCCGGCTTTATTACCCGGCTTAATAAGTAGAAGGGATATTTTTCAAGCGTTAGTATCTGGGGGCACGGCCGTGCACCCGCCATGTGAGCCAGCGGGTACGGCCGGGACTATCTTTTCTCGAACACATTCGTCGGATTTTTAGACCCTCATAGCTTCGGCCTCGATAACACTAGAGGGTTCAAATTTTCAGGATCAAGTGTGGTCCACGATCTAATAAAATGTTAAAAGTTTCATGTATCTAGCTTTTATACTTTCGATTTTATTAATACCTGAAATAAGCAGATTTGGCACAAATTAATTAATGATCATAAAAAAGATAAAGTACTTGCTGAAGTCTTAGAAAGCTGAAATTTGGTATGTAGGCTACAATTTGCACACAAACAACAGAAAAATTAAGATATTTGTAACTTTCACCCTCCAACCCCTATTTGGGGTTATTTGGGGTTATCCCGTTCTCGTCATCAATATTCCAGGGTACTTCCTGAAGTAGTAGAAAGCTGAAATTTGGTATGCAAACTACGATTGGTACATAAACAACAGAAAAATTATGATATTTGTATTTTTCACCCTCTACCCTTATTTGGGGGCTATTACGTTATTCTCATCAATAATTAATATAAGGTACTTCCTGAAGTCTTAGAAAGCTGAAATTTGGTGTGTAAGCTAATATTTACATATGAACCACGAAAAAATTAAGATATTATTACTTTTCATCCTCCAACCCTTTATTTGTGGGAGCACACCCCCTGAGTGTAATCAAAAAGATAGGGTACTTCCTGAAGTTTCAGAAATCTGAAATTTGGTATGCAAACTACGATTGGTACATAAACAACAGAAAAATTACGATATTTGTATTTTTCACCCTCCAACCCTTTTAAAGTGTGATCTTGTGTGTGTGTCTATATTTCTCTAACACAACATAACTTCGATATGGATAATACTAGAGAGCCCAAATTTTCAGGATAAAAAGTAGACAGTACATTTATAAAACATACAAAGTTTCATTTATTTAGCTTTTGTACTTTAGATATGATTCACATCTAAAATACGACAATTTTACCACTCAGTGAGGATCGTTTATCTAATTAGTTTCAAAAGGCGATACTAGATGGCGTGCGCCTCAAGTTAGCACACGGTATCATTTCTCGCGCTCTGTCGCAAATCAATTTTGGAAGTCGACACGCTGAGGCACCTACCTATGTATTCCGTATTTATGATTGGTCTGTCTGTGTTGTGTATTCGTTCGTTCTGATTTGGTTCTCGTTTATGATAACGGTTTGTTTGGTATAAGGATAAATAGTATCGTTTTCGTTCGTTGTTTCATGTTTGTTTAGTAAATATGGGTTTGTATTATATATATATACAATTATACATTAGATTATAGGTTTGTATGTTATATATATATTATACATTATTCGACTTTAATTGATGACTTGGTTTGTTTTAGGTAGTACTTACTTAGGCTTAGGGACTTATTTACACAGAAAATTATAATACTTTCAACCGAGAGCTTATTTAGAAGCTTGGATTCGGGACCGATCTTGTTAGAGAAGGGGTATAGGTTAAGAATTTAAGTTATTGAATAATATTCTGGATACAAGAATAAATCTAAAGTTGGTTTAGTGGACGTATTCCTATAAAAAGGAAATAAGACGAACAATATGAGTAACGAAACAATTTCTTTGGGAGAAGGGCTAGGGCCCTATCGTCTATACTACAGTTCATAGTATGCCTGGAAATGGTTCATGCCTTTTCCATTCATTGACATTTACTCAATCTATAGAAGACCGTATTTGATGTGGCGTTGCAAGTTAAGGTGTGCTATTGTTCGTTATGTTGTAGAATATTGGGATGATTTGCAACTTTATACTTGTGCTGAAGAGTGTATCTGGAAACCGACTCTTATTCACGCGCTATAGTATGGCGCCACATCAGAATTGAAGGTTACAGCAGCTATCATCTATTTTAAGTAATAAGTCAACAAGAAAAACAGGCTATGACAGAGAGTGTACTGCTAAAGAAATGGTAACAGATGCACAGGGAAATACATTCCGTTAAAACATAACGTTGCAGAAATTACAGGGTCTCTTACAAAAATAAATTAAATCCCACCAAAAACATTTCATGTAAAATTGGTTGCCATGTGTCGCATTGTCATGCCACTTTCACTGACAAAAATATATCAGATGAGATCTGACTGAATCTGAAGAGCCAAGCCGCTAACTCTACAAAATCTAAGGCTACAATACTTATCTCTGTAAGCCTTAAATCTTGGTCAAAAAGCATGGCTTGGTCGTTTCACTTTCATGGAACTATTACATTACTATTCCAATTATACAACATTCAAGAGCAGAACTTTTAGTTTCTTTTTCTTCCTTGTCCATGTACGACATGTTATGCGACATATGTTTGTAACTGACCGTCGGAAAACGGCCAAGCCATGCTTTTTTACCAAGATTGAAGCCTTACAGAGATAAGTATTGTAGCCTTAGATTTTGTAGAGTTAGCGGCTTGGCTCTTCAGATTCAGTCAGATCTCATCTGATATATTTTTGTCAGTGAAAGTGGCATGACAATGCGACACATGGCAACCAATTTTACATGAAATGTTTTTGGTGGGATTTATATTTCTTAATATAGAAATATAAATAATCTTTAAATTTAAGATCCCGCGGTGCTTAAAGACCAAAGTCTACCTATATAACCTCTTCACTTATGGGTACCCGAAACATGGTCGCTCACTAATAGAGCATGTACTTAGGTATAACATGAGTGTAGCAGAGAGAGCTATGGAAGGGCCACGCTTCATTGATCCACTCCAAACGTGGAAATTCGACGACGCACTAGGATCGAAGACGTAGCCACACGTATCACTAAGCTGAAGTGGAGGTGAGCAGTACACTTGGCTAGACGGGATGGCGACAGGTGGACCGAAGCAGTCACCGAGTGGTACCAGAGGAACAGACATCGGGGCAGCCCACCGATGGTCAGTGGATGAGACACGCACAGGACCGAAAAGGATGGCGTGAACAAGACTGGCTATACTGTGGGCGGATACGGGCTGAATAGATCGATTTTTATTGGTTTTTTTATTCGACAATAGGCTTACGCTTGACCGTCAACTCACCTGGTGTTAAGCGATAGTTACGGTCTACGATGGAGCGCGCTTGCCTAGAAGAAATATATTCTCGCGATTTGAAGACACCTTGATTATATCTATTCGGAAAGACCCATTCAGGAAGCACATTCGATTCGATTCCATTCAGCGCTTGACCTATTCTGTTGTACGAGGTTTGGTTAGATTCTTGACCTATTCTGTTGTACGAGGTGTGGTTAGATTCTTGACCTATTCTGTTATACGAGGTGTGGTTAGATTCTTGACCTATTCTGTTGTACGAGGTGTGGTTAGATTCTTGACCTATTCTGTTGTACGAGGTTTGGTTAGATTCTTGACCTATTCTGTTGTACGAGGTGTGGTTAGATTCTTGACCTATTCTGTTGTACGAGGTTTGGTTAGATTCTTGACCTATTCTGTTGTACGAGGTGTGGTTAGAATCTTGACCTATTCTGTTGTACGAGGTGTGGTTAGATTCTTGACCTATTCTGTTATACGAGGTGTGGTTAGATTCTTGACCTATTCTGTTGTACGAGGTGTGGTTAGATTCTTGACCTATTCTGTTGTACGAGGTTTGGTTAGATTCTTGACCTATTCTGTTGTACGAGGTGTGGTTAGATTCTTGACCTATTCTGTTGTACGAGGTGTGGTTAGATTCTTGACCTATTCTGTTATACGAGGTGTGGTTAGATTCTTGACCTATTCTGTTGTACGAGGTGTGGTTAGATTCTTGACCTATTCTGTTGTACGAGGTTTGGTTAGATTCTTGACCTATTCTGTTGTACGAGGTGTGGTTAGATTCTTGACCTATTCTGTTGTACGAGGTGTGGTTAGATTCTTGACCTATTCTGTTATACGAGGTGTGGTTAGATTCTTGACCTATTCTGTTGTACGAGGTGTGGTTAGATTCTTGACATCTTCTGTTGTACGAGGTGTGGTTAGATTCTTGACATCTTCTGTTGTACGAGGTGTGGTTAGATTCTTGACATCTTCTGTTGTATGAGGTGTGGTTAGATTATTTTCTTCTTAGACTTCTCAGTATTATAGTAGACGATTTTTTTTAAGCCGCGACTCAAATTGTTGTTTTTGTACTTATATCGTTTTGAAAGTGTTGCAAGTATTTCACGCAATATATTCTGGGAAGTTATTGCGAAACGCCACTTAATATTGGTCAGGATAAGGGGTCTCCTTGCACTGGTCGAGGCAATGTAGCAACCAGCTTAACTAGAGTTTTGCTGCAAAGGGAGTCGGTAAGTATGAGGGGTCAGCGTAAAGTAGTCGGTTAACCAACGTCACTTGAGCACATTATGACTTTAATCGGGACTTCCTACTTAAAACCCGAGCGCTACTGGTCGCTGAGATTTGTTCCAATTTTAAATTTGAACTTTTGATTTTGACGCGTGACCGTTAGATTGTTTAAACGTGAGCGTGTGTATGTATGACACTGTGATTGGAACAAAATGTGTTTTAAGGTTGAGTGGAGAATTTCTTCCTCAGAATCAATTGAGTTTTGAATATTTATGTCAAGTATTATCAAAATCTCCCCGGAAAACAAGTAACTATATTAAAAGAAAAACACCCGACTGCAGAAAAGCAGTTTTTGTAGTCTAACTTACTTTAGATTTCGTTACGCTTGATGTGCTGTTGAATATAAGTTTCTTGTGAGAAAGTATGCGTAAAACATATAAGTTACATATATATTCGTAATCACCGTTAAAAATTCTTTATTTTGATACCACACTCGATGTATTTTCAAAACATTTTTTTTTGAGATTACTTTTTGCCGCCAAAAATCTTTTTTTTTTTTTTTTTAATTTTGATGTACCCAGTATCACTCTCACGACTAAGACGAATCTATTGACACCACTCACATCAAAATCGGTCAAGCCGTTTAGGCTCTAGGGTGTGCCAAAGAAATATACATACATAGATACAAACATACATACACTCGAAAAACATAACCCTCCTTCTTAAGCAGTCGGGTAATAGCCTCGTAGCAAACTTCTCATTTTTGACCGAGATTTCACAACCTTTTATCTCGGCATGTTCACCGAGTTTGCTCATAATTGTAATTATTACTTAGAATTGATTATATTATCAAAGATTTAGAGCAAGTATAAATGGCGCCGCAGAAGATATCCTGACGAAAACACTCTGCTATTCGAAAATTCCCGAAGACAAAAAGTCTATAAAGTTGTGGAGCCTGTGTATTTAACAAGTTTGTTCAAGATTGGTTCAAAAATATGACCTCTACTACGCGAGTATCAAAAAACCTCCGGACAGAAGAAAGAACATTTTGCCAGTTGATGTACCTAGAGACCATAGTTCGCTTCGCTCACTCTGTCAATTATTTCAACATGACATCCGTTGTGCTTGTATATTAGAGAAGTATGTTGTGTAATGCACTATTCATAATTATAGTATAAAATATTAAATGCGTATTTTACAGACCAGCCGACTTCAAACGCATTTAAAATTTCCTTTACTTGCCTGACATATAAAAATGAATAAGGAATGGAATTCTTTGCCGCGATCTTTGTTTCCTGAGAACTACAATCTTGTAATTTTCAAGGCTAGAGTGAATAGATATCGACGAGCTCCATCCTCGGCCACACCGTCGCTTAACATCAGGCGAGTTGGTGGTAAATTGTACGTCTACAAAAAAAAATGCGTAAAAAAGTATTTTTTCCAGATATTTTGTTTAAGAAAATATAGTACTGATTTTGATATTAATTCTAAAGGACAACCTCTGACATATAACCTACCAAACAAAATAAATATTATCAATATTAATTCTAAAGTACAACCTCTGACATATAACCTACCAAACAAAATAAATATTATCAATATTAATTCTAAAGGACAACCTCTGACATATAACCTACCAAACAAAATAAATACTATCAATATTAATTCTAAAGGACAACCTCTGACCTACCAAACAAAATAAATATTATCAATACTAATTCTAAAAGACAACCTCTGACATATAACCTACCAAACAAAATAAATATTATCAATATTAATTCTAAAGGACAACCTCTTACATATAACCTACCAAACAAAATAAATATTATCAATATTAATTCTAAAGGACAACCTCTGACATATAACCTACCAAACAAAATAAATATTATCAATATTAATTCTAAAGGACAACCTCTGACATATAACCTACCAAACAAAATAAATATTATCAATATTAATTCTTAACTGACGAAGTAATCGCATAACAATCATACAACAAAAATAGTCGTCAATACCTCCTAAACTAAGAACCTCCTCATTTTGAAGTCGGTTAAAAGAACATACAGTCGAATTGAGAACCTCCTCCTTTTTGAAGGCGGTTAAAAATTATAATACACTTCCCTATCCAACTTTTATAGCAAACTGTAATGCAGGAACCATGTAGTCTTAGTTTGCATAAAAACTCACCAACCGTCTACCCGCTATCTATTGGAGAGCCCGCACAAACGGCTGATTAAAAAGCAATAATAATAAAAGCACCTATAATAATATTACACACGCACAAAAACAACATTACTGCGGCGCGTTCACACGGGCCGGGGGGGTCCTCGCGCACTGTGTTGGGACAACACCGACGCAGCACGGGAACAACTTTGATGCTGAGTTTGGTCGGATTCATAAGTGAACCATAACGTTAGATTCTCTCTCGATAAGACAGTCTAAGTAGAATAAAACCGGACAAGTGCGAGTCAGACTCGCCCACCGAGGGTTCCGTACAAACTAGTAGATAACAGGGGGAAATCATATATTTTTTTATATTTTCCTTCATAAATCGAAAAATATACATACATTGTAAAAATATTTAAAAACCTTGTTTTAGCTTGTGCTAATTAAGCTCTTTCATATAATACGGTTATTCAGTTTTAAACTGGATATTTGTAATTTAATCCCAAAAACTCTAACACAATGCTTCTTGTCAAATTTCATGGTTCTAGGTCAACGGGAAACACCCCATAGGTTTTGATTCCCTTGTGAGTGTCGAACTTTTACGACATATTCGGCTGTAACTTTTTTTTAACGAAAAGTTTTTTATTTCTGCAGCAAGAAACTATCGATCTGCGTCTATGGTTTTAATTTCAACACGATACCTTCAAGCGTTCCCGAGATAAAGGTCTTGACACCCGGACAGACGGACAGACAGACAGACGGACAACAAAGTGATCCTATAAGGGTTCCGTTTTTTCCTTTTGAGGTACGGAACCCTAAAAATGACTAACAACACTAAGTGTCTAATGAAATAATGAGTTGAATGGTTAATTAGCTGAAAGATTATCTAGCTAAATATTCAATTAGTAGATTGGCTGTAAATAGAGTTATAGCTATGAGTTTATTATAAATTATGTTTATAGATACAAAAATAAAATTATATAAAACGTGGCTTTATCGCTAAAACCAATATCTTCTAAACAACCCTTCGATAAGCAAGTTCGGATAGTGTTCGCATAGTGTGCTTTGGTCTCTTCATCTCTCGATCATACGCACAACTCTGCGATAAGCGGCTCCAACGCAGCGTCACGCTTGCCTTTCATCCCTGACGCGTACTGCGACAGAGCAAGAGACTATTCCAGGGCCTTGACTCCGTATGGCCATCGGCCATGTTACGTGAAATTGACATCTGTGCGTGACAATGAAGAGTATTCTTTAGAGTTTAAACTTAAAGTATAATTTTAATTTTCGTAACGCAACTGATGGTCATACGGACTAAGGGCCCAGACGTTTTTCCGACCGCATACCGCAGCGTTGTGCGTTATGGTCGAGGGACCAAAGCTTCAAGGTGTAAGTAGGTGTTGCATCAACACAGTGCGCTGCGAGCTCCGGACCCAACTTTTACTAGTCCATGCAAGAAGTGCATGTTTTTGCCCTGCCCGAGTATGTCATTTTTTCCTTGACATTTTGATTATGACGCAAATGGAAAGTGAAATTAAAGTATACCTATTCAAACTATCTGTGCCTCCCGGCCTCACCTCCTTGGTGACATATATTGATGTTTGTAGCTACTTTCCGGGGATTCCGTCTTTTAGTTATAAAAAGGTAATATTTAAATAGGTTATTATCAAAGGTTAGTAACAAAAAAGGAAAGATGTGTGGTGATAAGGCAGATGGGGCACTGGCCTCATCGCTTTCATGTCGTAATTAATCCAAATCATCAGCCTACAGACTAGCGACTGATTGCCGATTATAAACATAAAAAAATATACATAACAATAGACAGAGATATATTATTACAGCCCTGAAACATCCTTTATCCATTTGTTATTGTGTAAGAAAAACATTATATGTATGTATTAAAAAAAACTTATTTCTCTAAGCAGGCGTCCGAACAATAGTAATTTTTAGTTGATTTTGGTGCAATATTAATTAATGATATTTTATTTAAATCACATCACACATTACACTAGGTACTTCCCTTTTATAAAAAAAAACAAACACCGAAATCTTTATATGAGCGAAGCCATACTTAATAGCAAATAAAATTATTTATTTTATAATTAATATGATAATTCTTATAGTTTAAACTGAAACAACTGTCTATTACGTAATAACGTAGATATTTTTTTGACGTTATTTTGTCTTAAAACCCAAACTACTCAACCCATTTCGATAAAATTTCGATGGCAACTCCTCTTAAACTATATTAGACATATACATAAATTTACTATCACAAAATAATACAACAGAGAATAAAAAAATCATACACACAAAATAGGTAACAAATAATGTTTTTGTCACAATCCGGTAAAATTATAATCCGGTTTAATTGTTATTACCTATTATTCCTTAAATTTAACAACCGTATTGATAACCTCCTTTATAAAGTCGGTTAAAATACACAATCGAAAGAATAAAAAAAACATACACACAAAATAGGTAACAAATAATGTTTTTGTCACAATCCGGTAAAATTATAATCCGATTTAATTGTTATTACCTATATTCCTTAAATTTAACAACCGTATTGATAACCTCCTTTTTAAAGTCGGTTAAAATACACAATCGAAGAGAAAACTCCCGTTTTAAAGTCTGCTTTAAATTAATACAAAAGCACTCCACGTCATACTAATCTAAAGTAGCATCTAATATCTATTTACATTATGCAAAACTCAATAAAAAGCGAAAAGAAAAAAAATGTGAATGCTAATTTGTTTACGTATCACCAGCTAAGTAGTACTAATGTAAATATTATGAATACATAACAGGTTGTGACATAAAACAACTCTAATACGCTAATTTATTAATAGAAAAAAAAAACAAGAATAATCAAGAACAAACACTAAGGTTCTGCGTAGACGGAGACACTTTTGATGTCCTGTGGCAGCAGTCGGCAACCAGCAACCATAAATTCGTTTTTGTGTAAAACTGATAGGGTACTTAAGTACAAGTATACTTTTGAATAACTAGGTAGGTAGGTATCTTTTTGATAATTTGCGGATCTATACCTATAAAAGTGTAACCTGATAGACTAACTGACTGACTAACCGACGCATTTTAGACATGTGAAATTAGGAGAGGGGCATCTTTGTAAAGTACAAGACACTTCACATACCTAGCTAATCTAATAGAGATTCACTAAGAAAAGATTGCAATTTCGGTCAAAATTTAAAAAATACGACTAGAATTGGATATTTCTAATATTTTTAACCAACTTCCAAAAAGAATAAGGTTCTCAATTTGACTGTATTTTTTGTATGTTTATTCACCGATTATTTCGATTTTGTTTTGTAGGTCATACTTCAGATGTAATTTCTAATATAAATGTATATATTTTATCAAAATCGGTTCAGTACTTTGATTTTTATAACAAAATAATTGGAAAAATGTCATCTATTGTATACGAATTGCGTATTTTGAAATCGGTTTTTTTCAGTTTTTTAAACTACCTATAATTATTTTTAATGTGTTCTAAGGTTTTCGCTATTGATACGTATTGAAATTTAAAAAAATATTGATATAAAATATACGCGATAAATCCGTTAAAATTTGTTTCATTACAATGTACAATTATTTGTTTACTATATTAAACTATATTAATACTAATCTATTGATTAATATTGGAAAAATATGTATTTTCCCAATTCCCAAAACTTTATTTAAATTTATTTTATCCTAGTATCTACTTTAATTTATTTTAGGTTAAAACTTCTCCTTCCCATCTTCAATCAGCCTTGCTTCCAAGGTTATAGTTCCCACGAAACAGAGAAGGCAGCAATTACTTCCATTTATCAAGAAAGTTTCATTTTAAGGAACTACACATAAAACTGACCAACTCATTTATAAAACAATTTGTTGATTTCCGATACACGACACCGAGCGTCTCCGTTTGCGCAGAACCTAAGGAACCTATGAATGACCAGTATAAGGAGACCTCACACATTATTTAACGTAACTAATTAATAGGCTTTATTCTTGGTTTTTCTTAAGTTTTTTTTACATACGATATCGTTTGACCGCCAAATTGCGGTCTACGATGGAGCGCGCTTACCTAGAAGAAATCGAATCATTCGCATTTAAAGACACTCAGATTGTATTTATCGGAAATTAGTCAGAGTATTCTACAACTTAGCAATCCGCACATATGTCTGTGAATCCGCACGAGAATAGAACAACTAAGTCGTTTCGTTCGAGTTTACCTAAGTATTTTTTCAAACAGAATGAACTCTCAGCCTCTACTGAACTAAAGTTTCGACACTAAGCGGCACACAAGTAAGTTTCGACACTAAGCGGCACACAAGTAAGTTTCGACACTAAGCGGCACACAAGTAAGTTTCGACACTAAGCGGCACACAAGTAAGTTTCGACACTAAGCGGCACACAAGTAAGTTTCGACACTAAGCGGCACACAAGTAAGTTTCGACACTAAGCGGCACACAAGTAAGTTTCGACACTAAGCGGCACAAGTAAGTTTCGAAACTAAGCGGCACACAAGTAAGTTTCGACACTAAGCGGCACACAAGTAAGTTTCGACACTAAGCGGCACAAGTAAATTTCGACACTAAGCGGCACAAGTAAGTTTAGAAAACTCAAAACCATAGCTAAGAACACTCTTAATGAAATCCTCTTAAAAAAACAAATACAAATCAGTCCATCCGTCTGAGAGCTACGCTGCCACTGACAGACACACATATTTTATACAGATATACACAGATACACACGTCATACTTATAATTCCCCTCGTTTTGATTGGGGGTTAAAAATGTATAAGATGACGTATTCAATGGCGCCATTAAGTATGAGGTGTCTGTATAAATTGGTCCAGCTTGTCAAGTTGAAGTGCAGATTTGTTGGGTAACGAGTGTATTATCCAATAATTACCTATTTGTTGGTGTCATGTATTTATAACATTTAAATAAAACCTTAATTGGCTTCGTATAAGAAGTAGGTAGGTATAAGAGTAATATGAAGATCTTCAATCCTCACTGGTATAAAGTAAAGGTTTTATCGCAGTGCTGCTGTAAAATATTTTCTTTATTATTAATTTATTATCTGCTATCTATCGCCATATCTGTTTCCTGGCAATCTTGTAATTTTAAAAGAGTGAATAGTTATCTTCTAGATCGACGAGCTCCATCCTCGGTCACACCGTCGTCGCTTAACATCAGACGAGTTGATGGTCAAATGTAGATCTATTGTGTAAGTATAAAATAAATTAAGATCGACGAGCAAAATTCCAAGATTGTAGCTTTCAGAAAATAGGTAATTCCGTGCTGCGCTGTTAGTTATTCAGGGTCAAAGGTCACAAAAATCAGTTTTTTCGCTATTATCTCGGTACCTTTAGCTCCAATGAAGTTAACATTCATTACAAAATTGTAGAGCATCAAATTTGCGACGATTTTTGGGTCAACTTTTTTTTTATACGACCAACCGTTTTTGAGATAGAGGGCAGAGTCTGCAGCGCTCAGCCTCGGCCATACTCATTGTAATGCGAGCGCTCAGCCTCAGCCATACTCACTGTAATGTGAGCGCTCAGCCTCAGCTATACTCACTGTAATGCGAGGTCAACCGTGACTCTCAGCGAATAATAACTTATATAAAGATTTATATCATTGAAATATCATTAACGATAATTTGTATTACTGGAGTTATCATTGGAGTTTCCGGCAGCCGACCCGCAGGGCCGAGGTTCGAAACCCGCAGCACTGATAAAAAAAAAATATTACACTTCTGTAAATTTTAGTTTGAATGTAGAGAAAAAAGTTTCTGAGCTAACTGTGTTATAGTTTTAATTGATTATGTTAATATAACGTTTATATAAGCATAATGACCACATGTAATGCGGGTTTCTGAGTATTCATGGTTTCCTACTAAACGCTGTATACTTACCTACATTTTATTGTGCATATTCACATAAAAAACGCATACCATTACTGTACTGCGGGATATACAGGTAAAGATATATTCACATCGAACTAGGCCCCGTCTGGAATTACGGGGCCCTTTTTGTCAGACATCATACAATGAAGATAACGATCATTTTATTTGCACTAAACATGGGACTCGCGCGATTTGCGCTTTGCCAGTGTCTAGTATTGAGATTCCAGTTTCATGTTTATGTAAGCACTGGTCACAATCTATATAAGTCATTTTCAAGGTTTAGTTATATCTCTGTAACGTGGTGGTTACTTTAGTAGAAGATTCTATGCAGTTTTGTCAACAATATGAAAAAAATACGAAAATATTCTTTTTGAAGAATCTGGTAAAATGCATCCTTAATAGAACTAGACTAGATAGACTTTCAGGCTGCAATTTTTGTCAATGCATCAAGAATTTTCCCGAACAAGAGGGAAAACTGTTTTATGCCCCAAAACATTCCCCGATTTCGATGATTTCGTTTTTTACATGATGGATAATAAATTAATAGGTTACTACTTACTTCTGTTTTGTATTTAATTTATTATTTTTTAGTTTAAAATTATAATTTTAAATTGAATTCAATAAAAACAAACCATAAAATCCAAATCAGATGAAAAAAGAATTCTCAAAATTGAATACAAATCAGTTTTTTCCTTTGTCTGGACAAGTGCATGGTAAACATTTCTGTTAAGCCAAAATCAGCTTGATAAATTGAAGACTATGCCATAACAAGGCCTAGGGTAGAATAAGTATCCGGGGTCTCAAGCAGTGTGAATGAGCCTTTATCTATTGTATTCCAGTTGTAGCTGCTACAGCTGCATTTTATAGTATTTTTTATTCACAACATGACATGTTATATCTAAATAAAGTTTCCAGTTAGAATGTTGTAGATTAATAAAGTAGGTGACTATCACCGCCCTGCGGCTTCACGCGTCATTTTCCTATTTTCGTATGTACGGTAAAATTGGAATCAAAGCGTTTCGTTTGTGTTTTCGGAATTTCCATCCAATAGGAACCGACGTCGCTTTTTTGAGAGGTCCGATAATAAATTAGACTACTTGATGTTGACTAGCTGGGAATGTGAACTGGCTCTCAAGTGAAGTTCCCATAGCACACGTATTGTTTGTATCTCTCGACATTTTTTATCAGATACATTTATATTTATTTAAACAATCTTGTATTCTTTCTTTTTAATAAAGTGTTTATTTGTTTAATAACACTATTTATTTCCAAAAAAATATTATAACCGATTCAACATCTTAGTTCGAAATACATAAATTAATAGGCTAGTTACGTTGAAGTTCGAAATAATCATCAACTGGCTTATCGCTAAAAGTGTTCTATCTCAAATAAAAAACAGACAGATTTACCTCACGCATATTGATTGTTATGATTATGAATGATCTCAGTACGATGGGTGACCTTCCTGAACCAACTTGTATTTTGGACCTTAACTATATGTGCATAAGACTCGTTTTGCGTTGAAACAGCCAAAGATCAATTTCATTTTACGGGTCACTTCACTCGATTGTAGGAAAATATGTTATAATTTTTTGCTCCGTTTTTTATTAACGACAGGCTAGGCATATGACTATAGCTCATCTTATATTAAGGGTCGCTGCTGGCGAAGACTTTTGTCTAACATACTAAAGAAGGTAATGCTTTTCTGGTGGAGGTATAGATACGAAAGTATGTATTTTTGTATACAAAAATATATTATATATTTTTTTAGTATGATAATTATCATACTAGGTACCTAGATACCTATTTCACAGACAGATCCATACATTTTATATTATTATAGTTTACAAAACTGAAAAAGCCAACTTCAAAATCCGGAATTTGTTTACTTGGATGATATGTTTTTCTCTTATTTTGTTATAAAAGCTAAAGTAGGTACTAATCCGATTTTGATCAAATTTATTTGGGACCACCTCTGAGGTATTACTTACCATACAAAAAAAAATCATCAAAAACAATTCAAAATTGGCGGAGTAATTGCTGAACAAAATAATACACTTTTTAATACGCTTTTAGCGATAAGGCCGCCCGTTGTTACAGTTTAAAATTATTTCCTTTCCGCGATAGAGATAGCTGCGTGCTTTGAGTCCAAAATTATAACCGATTATATATTTCTCCTATCTAAAGAAACACATTTAATAATTATATATGTATAAAATGTTGTGATGTGCGAGAGAGATAGACGCGCGCGTTGAACGCATTCTTAACATTATGCGAGTTGGCGGTCAAGTGCGAGACTGACAATAAATAAAAATATATAACCCATCATAATCAGTATTATATTTCATAAGTACTTACTTAACACATTATTCCACAATATTGTTATATAGCCATCAGATAATGCGAACGAAACCACAGACATAAGGAAGTAAACCTTTGCCATTACAGATTCTTGGAATTTCTGTATTTTTGTACAAAAATACAATATCCGCTTCGTTTATATTTTGATACATACCCTACTTACAGTAAGGAGGGTTATTATTATTAGCCTTCATACAGTCCCACTGCAGGGCAAAGGCCTCCTCACCCTCCTTCCAATGTATCCGATCCTGGGCAGCTGTCCTCCATTCTAAATCTAATAAAGGAGGTTTTTTTTTATCAGCCCTATTTGTGCAAACTGTCCCACTGTTGAGCACAAGCCATCTTCTCATTGTGAGAAGGGTAAGGCCATATCCTACCACGCTGGCCAAGTGCGGGTTGGCAGACTTCACACATCTTCAAGAACATTGTAAACTCTCAGACATGTAGGTTTCCTCATGATATTTTCCTTCACCGGTTGAAGTTGCCGGCAATCAACAATACGTGTATAACTTCGAAAAGACAGAGGTGCGTGCCGTGGGATTCGAACCCAGGACCTGCGGATCGCAAGTCAGACGGTCTCCCGACTAGGCTGCCGGAAACTTAAAACGGAAAGGAGGGTTAAGTGTTTCGAATGAATGTATGTGGGTTTGTATGTATTTTATTATATTACCACCTACATCCTAAGCGGCTTGACCGATTTTGATGTTGTGAATTCGTCTTCACTCCCTGAGTGTCGTAGGGTATGGTTTCCGTATATTTAAAATATCGCAAAAAAAAAAAAAAAATTACGTAACTTCTAACGAAGTATTTTTTTAACAAATGTTATAAAATCTTACAAAAGCGTTCGAAAGAATGTTCATTTAAAATAAATTATACAGTAGATAGCTGTATGCATATTTTCTCGCAAAACGTACACTCAACATCACGCGCAACGTAAGCGTAAGTTGTACTACGAAAGACGCTCTTACGCAGTCGGGTATTTTGTTTTTCTTTTAACATAAGTTACTTGTTATTTAACTTGAGTAATATTCAAGTAGCTAGATCCGGAAGACAAGGTGTAAAAACTTTACGGTTTTCCCAAATTTAACATTCGATGAATGAATTACATAAATAAATAGGTATATTCTGAACATTTCCAGAAACATTTGATTTTATAGTCAGTCACAGTAATTAACCGAGCCGAGCGATGGACTGTCTGATAGATTGACGTATTCCATTTATGCAAGTGAGGGACGAGACAATAAAGTCGCTCGTACGAATGTAAAACGTATAACGAACTTTTACAATTATAAAGTGATCTCGTAGATATAAAAAAATGTAACTAAATTGATAACCTCTTCCTTTTTTGTAGTCGGTTATAAAATAATAAAATTACCTACCTACCTAGATGTCATGAGAGACAAAAGTACACATTTTCCATTAGCCGTTTCAATGTGTCACCTAATACATTGACTACGTATGCGAATACTTGCTGCGCTCGCGCACTGATAGCCAAAATTAAGATGTAACCCAGTCATTCATATCCTAAATGGTATCCCCCGCGTAAATAATAAACCGCGCATGGAACGCGAACGGTGCGCGCGCGCGTGTGGCAGAGAAAGTGGTGCATATTGACCATGTACGGTAATATAACCAGTTAGTTGTCGGCACTGACTTTTTAATTGACATTGATAAAGTTGGCAAATGAACTTAAGGTAAAGGGTAATGTGAGAACAGCGCTACAGAATACAATTATATTATCATCATCTCAGCAACGAGAAGTCCGCTGCTGGACATATAGGCCTTCCACATGGATTTATAAAAACACTGGTTGTGCGCGGCTTGCATCCAGCGTCTTCCCGCCACTTGTATGAGGTCATCTGCCCATCTTGTGGCTGGTCTTCCTACGCTGCGCTTGCCGGTACGTGGTCTCCACTCGAGAACTGTTCGGCCCCATCGGCCATCAGTTATACGTGCTACGTGCCCTGCCCACTGCCACTTCAACTTGCTAATCCGTAATCCGCCTGTGCTATGTCGGTGACTTTCGTACGTCTACGGATCTCTTCATATCTGCTTCATAGATCTCGCACAGAGATACCTAGTGTCTTCTCCGTAGCTCGTTGCGTGATGTTAGGTAAGCTTTCTTATAGGGTCCATAATGAGTGTTGGAGTGTTTCAGTGCCATATGTCACAATTATCTATGTTTAAAAAAACCGATTGCATAAGTGATTTTTGTAGTTTAAAGCTTATATGACGATGAGTGCACGTTTTTCACGAGAAAATATGCGTGGAGTCATTGTATAGTTTATTTAAATGTAAATAAAAATAAGTAAAATTCTTGTGAAATCGTACCAAGAAACATCGGGATATATTTAATTCTTGCATAATTAAAAGAAAATATAAGTAATTACAAAATAAATATATCAGTTTGTAAAAGTCACGGACCCCGGGTCTGTGGAGCTAAATTTTGTCGCATAAAAAGCATCCGGACAGATGAAGAAGATTTCACCAGTCGATGTAGAGACCTCTATTCGCTTCGCTCGACCGATCAACAATAAAGTTTTAACAAATTGATAAAGATCAGACACCTACCTATATCCGCTCAACGAAAATATTAAAAATAAACGAAATGGTGTGAAGCTGACTTAATGTAGGGCTTATCTTTTTTAATCAATTCGTAACCAACGAAAATAATATTTAGTTACATGATTCTGTTATTTGTAAGTAGCTGTTTTTATTATAAATGTTTTTATGGAAGCACTTGTTCTCGGATGACTTTGATTAATTAAAATAACCTCTCGGTTATATACCTACTTCACATATAGTTAACTTGTAAGGGAAATATAAATACACAAAAAAGTGATGAAGTCATCTATAAAATAACTTAAAAATAAAACCGGTCAAGTGCAAGTCGGACTCGCGCACAAAGGGTTGCGTACCATTATCTATAAAAACGGCAAAAAATCATGCCTGTTGCATTCCCATGGATTTAATATTATTTTAAATATTAATTTAATTTTAATTTAATTATTTATTTTTAAAATGAATAACATAGGTATTCTGTGAATATTTCAAGCGTCTACCTGTTGCCGTTTTCAATATCGAGCAAAAAAATCACGTTTGTTGTATGGGAGCCCCCTTAAATATTTATTTTATTCTGTTTTTTAGTATTTGCTGTTATAGCGGCAACAGAAATACATTATCTGTGAAAATTTCAACTGTCTAACTATCACGGCTTATGAGATACAGCCTGGTGACAGACGGACAGACAGACAGACAGCGGAGTCTTAGTAATAGGGTTCCGTTTAACCCTTTGGGTACGGAACCCTAAAAAGTTAAAAGCTTCTTTTAAATCGCGAGTGAATGAAGCCGTTTCACTCGCAAGGTGCATTATAATAAGCGCGCTCCATCATAGACCGCAACATCGCTTAATATCAGGTGAGTTTATCTTAAATCACCTGAAATACAACAAGTACTCTATATTAAGGATGGGTTCAAAGCTCGCAACTATCTCTCTCGCGCATCACAATAATTTTAAACAGTAATCACCTTACCGAATAACGTTAATAACTTTAAGCAATGCTTAACATATTTTGTCAACTTCTCGCTGACACGTAATGACACAAGCGGAAAGAAGACAACGAATTTGAGATGTTGATCAAAGATAAGTTGACGTTAACTTTCAGTTAACTTGTCTAATATCCCTACTCAGTGATTTAATATTTATGATTTATAATTTAAAAGTGTTGTGATGAGTGAGAGAGACAGCTGCGCTTTGACCCATTCTTAAAAGAAAGTAAAATACCCGACTGCAGAAGAGCATTTATTTTGTCTAACACGCGATTTCGTTACACTTGATACGCTGATGAGTGTACGTTTTTTGTTAGAAAGTAAACGTAAAATAATTGTAAAAGGATAATAATTGAAGATTCTTTAGAAATAGATAATAAAGTAAAATTACTTATTGACTACGAAAGAGTTACTTAGTTGGAGTGTAGTTTTAATTATTTGGGAGAGTTTTATTATTGTTGTTACAAATATGTAGCCTGACGATCAGAAAGTAAAGATGAATCAAATGACCTTTAGGCTTTAGGAGGTATTCCATACATACATACAAATATAAATAAATACGAATAAAATAGCCCTCCTTCTTAGGCAGTCGAGTAAAAAATCTTTAGTTTACCGTCTGCGTTTGCATAAATATTCGTCTTTTATCTTCTAAAGGTTGTCTGTAAGAGATTGCTATTAGCGATAAGGCCGCCTTTTGTGCCTTTCACACGCTCTAATCATGTACTTATTGTTATTTTTATTATGGTGTCAATAAAGTATTTTTGTATTGTATTATTTAACTGTAAACAATGCAATATGCAAATACATATGAAAATAACAATACAAGTGTAGACATAAGCAAACAGGTTAAGATCCAGTATTCCCTGTGTATGTAATTATCAAACGAAATTAATAGAAATGGAGTTATTAATAAAATTTCGCTTTTAAAAAACTGTTCGCGCCACGGTCGGCGGCGCGCCGCGATGTCGGCTACAACCGATTCCACTGATATGAGCACTGATAAAAAACGGACAAGCGTGAGTCAGCTTATGCTACTGGGGTTCTGAATACGGTAGCGAAATCAGGAGAACTTCTAGCTTGCGATCTAAAGCTCTTGAATTGGAATCTCGCGGCACACACCTCTGTTTATTTGAGAGTACCTATATATATTTTTTTAAATAGAATAGCTCTACATTTGACCACCAGTACGCCTAAAGGAAAAGCCTGGAAAGCGATACCGTGGCCGAAGATGAGACACGTGGACCTAGAAGATACTTCATCATCATCATCATCCCATCCATAAGAAGTCTACTGCTGGACTGATTGCGCGCGGCTTGCTTCCAGCGTCTTCCCTCCACTTGTATGAGGTCATCTGTCCATCTCGTGGCTGGTCTTCCTACGCTGCGTGCGCCGGTGCGTGGTCTCCACTCGAGAACTGTTCGGCCCCATCGGCTGTCAGTTCTACGGGCTATGTGATACTTATTCATTGTAAACTTGAAGACACCCGGGTTATAGCTATGTCTAGTATGTTAGGGCACTACATACAACGGCGCGATAATCAGTGACACATACGAAAGTTGCCGTCTGTATATACGCACACATGTATGAAGTGAGAGTCGTCGTCTGATTGCCGCTCGCTGGTGACGCCTGCATGCGCCGTGCAGACAAACTCCTTTAAGCGACAGGGCAAGCGCGTGGAGAGGATGAGAAACCTGAGATTGTCAGGACCGAGGTGGAAAAAAACTCTGTTTGCTTCCTTTCAAAAACATTGGTTTGGTTTCATTTTTTGTCTTTTTTTTCTTTCATTTTTCATTTCATCTCTTTTCCACACGTGTAATGCGCATTAGATCGGATTTTTCACTCCCGCGCTTCAGTCTGGTTTGAACTTAGAGGAAGAAATGTCACATTCCACCAATCCCCTTAGATGACCCTTGCGAATGGGATTTCTGAACTTTTTAATTTTTTTGTCCATTTGATAGGTAGCATATATCTATTGGTTGGACGAAAAATTGATAACTGCCATTTAATGCAACTATGCCAATCAACAAAAAATTTCAAGACAGAGTCAGAATGGAAAGAAAAATATCGTGGCAAAAATGGGAACTACTGAACTGACGCCTCAATTGTGTTGTTAGTGAAACAAAATAATGAAATAGCGACAGCAGCGCCAAATTTGTTCTCATTCCGAACAGATTCTGAAAAGGGTTTAGTCAAACAGATTTTAATTTCCGTTTTTGTCACGAACAAGGGAACCCTAAAAAGAATTGCCAACGGTACTGGTTATACAACATAGCAACGAAATATTAATTTGTTCGTATAAAGCCGCCTGCTTGCAACGGAACTGGCTCGGATTGTTTTTTATTTGGCGCGCTTTTCCCTTTTGACAGCTTTCAACGTGAGGTTATTATGACAGCTGAGCCACCACCCACATGATTAGAAGTGACAGCCTGGTCTACGATGAAGCATGGGTACTTACAAGCTTTTTATTCATCACCGTCATCTCAAAAACAACAAGTCCACTATTAGGCATATATGTCAGAAAATTAACATTCAACTAAATACTACATAGTACTTTTTAAAAATTGACTAATTTAATTGGAATTTTGAATTCGTATTTGGAGTTCCAAATCCGAATTCAGACAATTTCAAAAAATATCCAAGAACAACTTTTCGAAAGGAAAACTAATTTAGGCGCGGCGAGCACTTCATTTAGTGGGTATTCAATAAGACTGAGCCGTTACGCTCGGCTATGTAACGCACGCTCTATTTTCAATTCTGATCTCTCACTTTCAAAATTGTCTGGTATTAATCAATAACGCAAGTGTATTGAAGCAATCAACTATCGGTCAAGGGCGAACAAATAAATTATAATTTTTTTTTCTTGGTGAAGATAATGAAAGTATTATTTTTCTATGTGATGAAGATTTTTATAAATATGATGAGCACACCCTACAGTACGAGAGCGCGCATGTTGCACCGACATATGATGAGCACACCCTACAGTACGAGAGCGCGCATGTTGCACCGACATATGATGAGCACACCCTACAGTACGAGAGCGCGCATGTTGCACCGAGATATGATGAGCACACCCTACAGTACGAGAGCGCGCATGTTGCACCGACATATGATGAGCACACCCTACAGTACGAGAGCGCGCATGTTGCACCGACATATGATGAGCACACCCTACAGTACGAAGAGCACGCATGTTGCACCGACATATGATGAGCACACCCTACAGTACGAGAGCGCGCATGTTGCACCGACATATGATGAGCACACCCTACAGTACGAGAGCACGCATGTTGCACCGACATATGATGAGCACACCCTACAGTACGAGAGCGCGCATGTTGCACCGACATATGATGAGCACACCCTACAGTACGAAGAGCACGCATGTTGCACCGACATATGATGAGCACACCCTACAGTACGAGAGCGCGCATGTTGCACCGACATATGATGAGCACACCCTACAGTACGAGAGCGCGCATGTTGCACCGACATATGATGAGCACACCCTACAGTACGAGAGCACGCATGTTGCACCGACATATGATGAGCACACCCTACAGTACGAAGAGCACGCATGTTGCACCGACATATGATGAGCACACCCTACAGTACGAGAGCGCGCATGTTGCACCGACATATGATGAGCACACCCTACAGTACGAGAGCGCGCATGTTGCACCGACATATGATGAGCACACCCTACAGTACGAAGAGCACGCATGTTGCACCGACATATGATGAGCACACCCTACAGTACGAGAGCGCGCATGTTGCACCGACATATGATGAGCACACCCTACAGTACGAGAGCGCGCATGTTGCACCGACATATGATGAGCACACCCTACAGTACGAGAGCACGCATGTTGCACCGACATATGATGAGCACACCCTACAGTACGAGAACGCGCATGTTGCACCGACATATGATGAGCACACCCTACAGTACGAGAGCGCGCATGTTGCACCGACATATGATGAGCACACCCTACAGTACGAGAGCGCGCATGTTGCACCGACATATGATGAGCACACCCTACAGTACGAGAGCACGCATGTTGCACCGACATATGATGAGCACACCCTACAGTACGAGAGCGCGCATGTTGCACCGACATATGATGAGCACACCCTACAGTACGAAGAGCACGCATGTTGCACCGACATATGATGAGCACACCCTACAGTACGAGAGCGCGCATGTTGCACCGACATATGATGAGCACACCCTACAGTACGAGAGCGCGCATGTTGCACCGACATATGATGAGCACACCCTACAGTACGAAGAGCACGCATGTTGCACCGACATATGATGAGCACACCCTACAGTACGAGAGCGCGCATGTTGCACCGACATATGATGAGCACACCCTACAGTACGAAGAGCACGCATGTTGCACCGACATATGATGAGCACACCCTACAGTACGAGAGCGCGCATGTTGCACCGACATATGATGAGCACACCCTACAGTACGAAGAGCACGCATGTTGCACCGACATATGATGAGCACACCCTACAGTACGAGAGCGCGCATGTTGCACCGACATATGATGAGCACACCCTACAGTACGAGAGCGCGCATGTTGCACCGACATATGATGAGCACACCCTACAGTACGAGAGCACGCATGTTGCACCGACATATGATGAGCACACCCTACAGTACGAGAGCGCGCATGTTGCACTGACATATGATGAGCACACCCTACAGTACGAGAGCGCGCATGTTGCACCGACATATGATGAGCACACCCTACAGTACGAGAGCGCGCATGTTGCACCGACATATGATGAGCACACCCTACAGTACGAGAGCACGCATGTTGCACCGACATATGATGAGCACACCCTACAGTACGAGAGCACGCATGTTGCACCGACATATGATGAGCACACCCTACAGTACGAGAGCGCGCATGTTGCACCGACATATGATGAGCACACCCTACAGTACGAAGAGCGCGCATGTTGCACCGACATGTACCTACGTACTGTTTGTGTAAATGTGGAATAAATGGCCAAGACCGTGTAAGACTACTTTATATTAAGTTCAATGATTTATATACCATAACAAATTTAGTGATTTACATTAATATTATAAGTATACTTATCTCGAAAACTTATTTTTTATTTGAAGTATTTCGGGGTCTTCGCAGAGCCACATCACATTTTTTTGTCATATTGGGATAATTAGTTTAGTAGTTATGAGGAAACAAATGGATATAAATGCATACATGAAAACCCTGTTTTTATGCAATTTTAGAAGTGAACATTTTTTTGGGTGCCCTGAGCACTTTTTTTGTGGGTACTTTATTGTTTATTAAGATCAACAAACAGTACACAACAAAGTTTAGGGTTAATACAGTAATCGTTAAGACATATAGTTCGATGATGTACCAGCAACGTTGACCACGGATTAATCATTTATCAAATATACTTCAACAGAGTGTGAAACATCTAATAAATTACTGACCAATGCTATAGGTAATGCCTCGAGTCTCAGTCCTATAGACTGAAACTCAAAACACTAACATAGCTAATTTTACATAAATAAATTGAAGAACAAAGTAAACGAGTGATGAAAGAAAACTAATTGTTATGGTACTAGAAGGACAATGGGCAATGATTGAAGAAAAACATTTAGGAATTAAAGATAAGCATCATACAAAAGAAACATTACATGAGATATTAAAAGAAATGCTTACTGCCATCACTACCCAGGACCTCCAATACAGATCTCCGGAAATTACAAGTGCGTACATGAAATATATCAATAGTAATAAAATAATCATTATAAGATTTAGTCATACGATACAAGGGGGAACGCTGACCCGAAGTTATAAAAAAAGTTTTAGGAACAGTTCTTGAGTTGACTCTTATTGGAACCCTGTAACTGAGCTTGCCCACCAACTCAGAGCAGTCATAGCGATTGGGACAGATGTCATACAAGAGCATAGCATCAAGTTGTAGCCTCCTGGATTTTAAGTCTAGTAGGTCATATTTCTTGAGCAAATCTTCATAAGACATAAAACTACGGTTAAATTTATAATTCATACAACGAAGGATTTTTTTGACTCTTTCAATGTATTTGATGTAGCATTTATAGCATGGGTTCCAAACTGATGCTGCATACTCAAGCTGAGATCGGACAAATGACTTAAATAATAATTTGTTTGCCGTGGGGTATCGGCTTAGAATAGTACCTCCCCCTCTCTTCCCGTGGGTGCCGTAAGAACCGGCTAAGGGAAATACTACCAGAGATGGGCAGCAGCATCCTCTGCGGAAAACGCCATCTACTGCGCTCGCCAACCCGCATGCCAAGCGTGGCGAGTAATGGCAAAACCCCCTTAATGAAGATTAACAAAATAACCAGGCCCCCAGTCCCCGGCAGCTCCGCTATTCCGGGCTACGGTAGCGGTCCCGGTCACGGCGGAGCAAGGGGTGCTAAGAATCTCCGGAAGAGATCCGGCTACCACCCCCTGCATAAACGACGACTGGCCCTGGTAACACACAATATTCGCACGATGAGGACAGACGAGAAGCTAGCTGAGCTGGAAGAAGAAATGAGTAGGTTACATTGGGATATCCTGGGGTTATCAGAAGTCCGACGAGAGGGTGAGGACACGATAACCCTGAAATCCGGTAACCTACTCTACTACCGGGAGGGCGACCAACCGTGCCAAGGTGGTGTCGGGTTTCTCGTCCACAAGTCCCTTGTTAACAGCATTCTTGCCATCGACAGTGTATCGAGCAGGGTTGCGTACCTGATACTCAGAGTATCCAAGAGATATTCGTTGAAGGTCATCCAGGTATACGCACCGACCTCGGCACACTCGGATGATGAGGTGGAGGTGATGTATGAGGACATTAGTAGGGCCATATACACTTCTGAGACCTATTTTAATGTTGTTATGGGGGACTTCAATGCGAAGTTGGGCAGGAAATGCGAAAGTGAGTTGAGAGTGGGGAAATTTGGATATGGACAACGGAACCCCAGGGGACAGAGGTTGGCCGACTTTCTGGAGAAAGAGGGACTCTTCATGATGAACTCTTTCTTCCAGAAGCCACCTCATAGGAAATGGACCTGGTTGAGTCCCGATGGTTCTACGAGAAATGAGATAGACTTCATCCTGACCACCAAGAAACAAATATTCAATGATGTCTCTGTGATCAACATGGTTAAAACCGGAAGTGATCACCGAATGGTACGAGGCACTTTGAATATTAATGTTAAACTTGAGAGGTCCCGTATGATGAAGTCTACACTCCGACCCACTCGCGCCCATATCCAAAACCCCGAGAGCTTTCAGCTCGAACTATCAAATCGCTTCGAGTGCCTGGAGAGCTGCGCATCAGTGGATGAGATCAATAACAGGTTTGTGGAAACTGTCCGTACGGTGGGCGCGAAGTTTTATAAACCCCACCGTACAAATAGACCGCAAAAGCTCTCGAGCCATACCCTCGACCTCATGGCTGAACGACGCTCATTGCAACTGCAGTCTTCCGGTGACGCAGAGTCATATAGGCGGCTCAATAGACTCATATCAAAGTCTATGCGACACGACATCCGTACCTTTAATACTAATCGTATTAAAGAGACGATAGAGCGGAATAAAGGCTCCAAAGTGTTCGCAAAAGACATGTCTATTGGGCAAAGCCAGTTGACGAAGCTGAAGATGGAAGATGGCAGTCTAGCGTCGACCAAAGCAGAAGTGTTGAGGGAAATCGAGAGGTTCTATGGACAGTTATACACATCGGTCGCAAAACCTGTTAGCAGTTTGGGCAAAGATCCAAGAGCCAAACTGACTCGACATTATACCGAAGATATCCCGGACATCAGCCTGTATGAGATTAGGATGGCCTTGAAACAGCTCAAGAACAACAAGGCACCGGGCGACGACGGAATTACATCAGAGCTACTGAAAGCGGGTGGAACACCGGTACTGAAAGTCCTTCAGAGGCTCTTCAATTCCGTCGTGCTTGAAGGTACAACGCCAGAAGCATGGAACAGAGGCGTGGTGGCGCTGTTCTTCAAAAAAGGAGACAACACTTTGCTGAAGAACTACAGACCCATCTCGCTTCTGAGCCATGTCTATAAGCTGTTTTCAAGGGTCATCACGAATCGTCTTGAACGCAGGTTCGATGACTTCCAGCCTCCCGAACAAGCCGGTTTCCGAAAAGGTTATAGTACCATAGACCACATCCACACGCTGCGGCAAGTGATACAGAAGACCGAAGAGTATAACTTGCCCCTTTGCTTAGCGTTTGTGGACTATGAGAAAGCCTTTGATTCGATCGAGACCTGGGCGGTGCTTGAGGCTCTCCAGCGATGCCGTATTGACTATCGGTATGTCGAAGTGCTGAAGTGTTTGTACAACAACGCCACCATGTCAGTCCGAGTACAAGACCAGAACTCAGAGGCAATTCCATTGAAGAGAGGCGTGAGGCAGGGAGACGTTGTCTCTCCGAAACTGTTTACCGCTGGTTTGGAAGATGCCTATAAGCTTCTGGAATGGAAAGGGCTCGGCATCAATATTAACGGCGAGTACATCACTCACCTTCGGTTTGCCGACGATATAGTAGTCATGGCAAAGTCGATGGAAGAGCTCAGTACGATGCTCGAAGACCTCAATAGAGTTTCCCAACGGGTGGGCCTCAAAATGAACATGGACAAAACGAAGGTTATGTCGAACGCCCATGTAGTGCCCACCCCAATATCTGTGGGGAACTTCACTCTTGAAGTTGTTGACGAATACGTCTACCTAGGACAAACGGTCCGATTAGGCAGGTCCAACTTTACGAGGGAGGTCAATCGTCGTATCCAACTCGGCTGGGCAGCGTTCGGGAAACTTAAAAGCGTCTTCTCGTCCAATATTCCCCAGTCCCTCAAGTCGAAAGTTTACAACCAGTGTGTGTTACCAGTGATGACATACGGCACTGAAACGTGGTCCCTAACTATGGGCCTTATAAGGAAACTCAAGGTCACGCAACGAGCTATGGAGAGGGCTATGCTCGGAGTCTCTCTACGAGATCGAATCAGAAATAAAGAGATACGTAGACGTACAAAAGTCACCGATATAGCACAGCGGATTAGCAAGTTGAAGTGGCAGTGGGCAGGACACATAGCACGTAGAACTGATGGCCGATGGGGCCGAAAGGTTCTCGAGTGGAGACCACGTACCGGCAAGCGCAGCGTAGGAAGACCAGCCACGAGATGGACAGATGATCTCATACAAGTGGCGGGAAGACGCTGGATGCAAGCCGCTTCCAATCGGTCTTTTTGGAAATCCATGGAGGAGGCCTATGTCCAGCAGTGGACTTCTTATGGCTGAGATGATGATGATGATGATGAATAATTTGTATTGAATTGACCTGAACCGTCACGCTCAGTTATGTAACGCTCGTTCACGTAGAGTCAGCTCGAGTTGACTAAGAGAGCGAGAGAGATATAGTCAATGCCTCACTGCTGTATATCTATTTTCTATTATAACGTGGCCACTTCTGTAGACAGTTTTTTAATGTTAGACTAGAAGTGAAAATGTTCGATCGCTCTCATCGGTGTAACAGCGGCTCGATGGGTGTGAATATGTTTGCAGCAAGTTCATGAGATGCGAAAATTAATAAATAATAAGATGCGCCGCCTCCACAGCACACTGGACTATACCGGTCTGCAACAGTATGGACACACCAGGTGTCCACCTCCAGGCCAGACGTACTTACACTACGGCTTAAACGTAGAGTTACGTACGGAGAGTAACGTTAGTGCTATGCTAATATGCTAATAGTGTCTGAGTAAAGTAGCTGTAACATACGGACAGAAAGACAGGCATGGCGAATTTATAAGGATTCCTCATAGTTACTGCGGATCACTAAAAAGATCTAATCCCTAACATTATAAATTAGGTTCAAAACAAATACTCAAAAATCTAAAAAATAGAAAATTCCCAAACGCGTTGAAGTCTTTTGTATGCAGTAAAATTATAACCAGTTGGATCGCAACAGAATGTCCAATAAATCATAATAATTGAATTATTTATATAAAACTGGGCGTTCGATGAAACTTGTTTATATGACCTAATTATTGTGAGTTATGCATACCTACTGGTTATTATAGATACTACTTGAGAAGGTTATGAACCTCAAACCAGTATTTTTTAATTTTTACCCGATTTGCCAAAAAACGAGTGTTCTGTTTTATATATTAAGTAGATATGTAAATACTTGGTCAGTCACTTCAGTACTCAGTCAGGGCAAAGCTTTTCTAACCTCCGACGCAAAAAAGGGGTTATATATACGTTTGACGTGTGTATCTGTGTTTGTATATCGGTGTATTTGTGTTTAGCAGTGGCATGTGTTTCTTTCAAATGGATGGACCGATTTTGATCAAATTTTTATAGGGTATATAATTATCATAAAATATAATCTATAATAGTCAAATGTAATATAAATCTAACGACACCTACCGCATCAGAATCGGAAGGATATATGGATTTTATTATACGAAAATATACCCCCCTTTTTAGAAAGTCAGTTATAAAGAAGCTATCGGCTGAGTAGTAAGTTCCTGCAACTTAGTTTTTAAAATACCTTAAAAGCTAGTGGGACCAACCTCAGTCATTGCTATGGTCACCCATCCAACTACTGAATAGCATCCCCGATACAGGGAATCCTAACTATATGTGTGAAAAATAAACGTGAAGCATTATTATGACTATTACATAAAATTTAAAGGAATAGTTTGTCATAAAGTAATTAATTAAAGGATCTATTTCGTAATTAACAAGGATATTCTGCAAAGACTAGTACCAGGCTCTCATGAAATACTAGGAGTTAACTTTACGCTTGGAAATCAAGAAAACAACTAGCGATTCGCACACAAACACACTCCGTATAAAGCAGACACGAAACTCTGCGTGTGTTACTTTACTAACTTATCTTTTAAATATTAGGGGCGCTGGTGTTGCATTTCTGAAACAAAACTTGAAGGAAACATGAAGCTTCTGTAATTAGCCACCGTTATAGATAAGTTTGTAGATTGAACTCAGTTTCGCTGTAGGAAAACGCAAAAGTAAACGTAGTTTGCCTTGAATCCTGCGTCGGTGTATCCGTCTCGCTCGCACTAGGATTGCGACGGTATATCTATCTCACTCTTGTTGTTACGCAAAATACAAGGTTTTAAAAGAATGCCGCTTCATGTTAAGATGTTAAATTAATAACTTTAATGTTATTTTAAAGTAGAAGCAACGTAATAAAATATACAGAAATGATTTCTTGCATTTTCTTTTAATTATCAAGATTACAAGTCGAATTACCAACAGTTTTGACAAAAAGTCTGGTTACAAAGTCAAAATCAAGATCAATTTTGTCAAAGTAGGTAACGTTTTTGATTTGTGTACGTTTTGATTGAACATTTGAGTATGTTTACAAGTATAGATACTTGGATGTTTGTTTGTTTATATTACCACAGTAGCCTTTAAAGCTTGACAGATTTTATTGTTTGAAGCGTCATTGGTTCGGTCATTATGCTCTGGTGCATAATATATTATGCTGTATTTTATTACCATGATAATTATATTTAAAACAATGCATAAACCACTTTAAATTGAACCATGTCAAGTAAGTGTTCATATGCGAACCACAGATCTCAACTAACTGGTGTAAATCATTATTGATGTTTTGTAAACGTAGTTGAGTTTTATTAATGAATCCCTTTTGTTAAATAAGAAGTTTTTTTCCCTTTATTCTTTAAAATATTAAGACTAAAACATCTTAATACTAACACGGCAACATTTACCCTATTACCCTCTAATACGGGGGTATGCCTCCCCTCTAACCCTCTAACCGCGGTCAAATATGGCGTCAATCGGCCTTATGGCCTTTGACGCAATGCCTACCCCGTAAACAACCGTTTTGACGCTCTGCCTCCCCCGTAAGAGGAAACACCGTGATTTTATTCATTCATGTATGTCAATTATACCTATTCCAGTCCCATTCTTAATAGTTATTTTATAACAGTTATGTAAGAATATAATACTTTATTCTAATGTAAGAATTCACAATAAAAATTAACATAAACAATGAGAGTAGAAACTATTTGTACCTAACAACTATAAACAAATAATAAAAGTTCGTTGTGTGAGAAACCGCGCTGTTTTATGCTTTGTATCTATTGTATATATTCATTATTATAAAATATCATATAAAATACTTCAGGTAGACTCAGATTTGTATTTTTAACCTACTTCCGTAAAGGAGAATGTTCTCAATTCGATTGCATGTTTTTTGTATGTTTGTTGAGCGATTACTCCGCCAATAATGTAATGATTTTGATGATTCTTTTTTTATTGGTAAGTAATACCCAAGAGGTGGTCCTATAATTTTCTCAAAATCGATTTAGTATTTGGATTAAAAAACAAAACAACTGAAAAAATATCACCGAAATAAAGGAATTGCGTAATTTTGAAGTCGGTTGCTTCAGTTTTTAAAACGATAATTATTTAAATTATAATTATGTAATGGTATATTGGTGGGCATTTCACACAATGGACAACCACATCCGTTCATCCATTCAGCTCTTACCAACAGGTGAGTTGACGGTCAAACGAGGACTTATTCGGGTTAGAAAAATCGCATCACTTATAACTTTCTCTCTAGGCTGAGTGCGATCACAGCACAGGCCTACATCGGACATTGATAAGGGACCAAAATTATTAGAAGATAATTATGACAGAGCTCTCCTACTACCATCTGCCTCACTCCTGAACCTGTCGAGTCCAGGTCGGAGCTGCGATGGAGACAATATCCTCCACCCATCCTCTAGCTGAATGACCTACGCTCCGTTTCCCTTGTCTTCACTACTACTGCATGATATATTTCATCACCAGGTCAAAAATAATCATAATATCATAGAAAACCTACACATAGATAGCTGTAACAGAGTGAGGAACCTGAGAATGCGCATCGTGGAAAGGACGACTCCTTTCTATCTGACCCTTGACCCAACTATTCAGCGAGACACATCCATCTCTTGACCCAACCGTCTAGCGAGACCCATCCGACCCTTGACCCAACCATCTAGCGAAATCCATCCAACCCTTGAGCCAACCGAGATGTTGGTGCTTGGCTCCTCGCCACAACACTTATTAATAATAATATAATCTATTCAAAATCAATTTCATACTTTATACCGTAAGAACCCGTTTATTAAAACACGCATATAAATGACAGGAAGTGTGTATACACAGCTACATGTAGTGTTGCACTCACACAGATGCAAGAGATAAGTCACTGTTGACGGTGCTCGCGGTACGGACAGAAGAAAATTGAAATTATCAATAAAAAAAATAACCTATAAAAACTATTAAATAGTCAAATAAATGATAGTCATCATTCATCTAATCTCAGCCATAAGAAGTCCACTGCTGGACATATGCCTCACCCATGGATTTCCAAAAAGACCGATTGGAAGCGGCTTGCATCCAGCGTCTTCCCGCCACTTGTATGAGGATGATAGTCTATGATAATAATTATATTATTAGCTGACTGGACTAAAAACTGGCTCTCAAATAAGCTTTCCAAAATACTGTAATGACATTTCAGTTTTTGGACATGTGAAATTGGGTACTATAATAATAACTGTATACGTTAAACCATATTATAGACCTTCAGGATGGTTTATAATACTGATTAACCGTCCACATGGCCTATAATATGTACTAATTTTATTAATACTACCTTTTATGTACTTCCATACATATAAGTACATATATAATATCACACCTGTTTTCCTTTACGGGGTAAGCAGAGCATGCAAGACCAATACGACCATTTGACGCCACATTTGACCGTAGTTAGAGGGTTAAATGGAGGTTAGAGAATATTAGAGGGTTAGAGGGGGATAAGAGGGTGGGACGTTTTTGCGTCGGAGGTTAATAATAGTTTGTTCCTGAAAAGGACCCAACCTTTTCAGGAACAAACTATTATTAACCATTATTTCTAAACGATTTTTCTGCTATCCCTACGTAGTATATCCCTTTTAATGAAATGCTACTAGATTGAAGTAAGGTATAAGATAACCAGCTCTGAGTCATAGATACTACTCAAATATATTACCTAGCTCAGCAATCATAACTCTAATCTTAAATATTACGTTACATAAATATAACTAGAAGCCTTTTCAATAATTAAGAAAAAAGTTGAAATTAAATACAAATATTATATAAAAACTTTTATTTTGGAGCAAAAGTGAGCTCAAATGCGTTAGTTCGGTTAATGCGTTGGTTCGGTTAATGCGTTGGTTCGGTTAATGTGTTGGTTCGGTTAATGCGTTGGTTCGGTTCATTTCCACAGTTCCGTTATACTTAATATGTTTTTATTTATCTGATATAAGAAATGTGAAATTGTAGTTCTAAAGAAACAAATAATATGATAGTATCATTCTTATGCGGTACTTACATATATATGTATACCTACGCGTCAAGATAGACATTCAGATTACCGAAATAAAACAAAAAGAACATTTTACATCGGAAATAAAAAGCAACAGGCATTGAAACAAATCTACTTAATTACGAGTGTAGGTATATGATATTAAGTGCTTATACCTCTTTTCATTTTACCGTTAAAGCGGCCAGTACCTTATAATAATTTCTATTTTATTGTACTTACAATGGCAAATGTACAAACGGAGTGAGACCATCAATGTGTTCAATAAGGAAGAAAAAAAAATCATAATTAAATAAGTCAAAGAAATGCAGAATTAGTCTATTATCCCCAAGACTTCAGAATAACGTTAGTAACTATTACTTATTTCCAATAGGATAAATAAATAAAACCGGCCAAGTGCGAGTCGGATTCGCGCACGAAGGGTTCCGTACCATTATCTATAAAAACGGCAAAAAAATCATGTCTGTTGTAAGCCCCCCTTAAATATTAATTTTATTTGAATTATTTATTTTTAAAGTGAATAATATAACTCAATATTCTATGAATATTTCAAGCGTCTACCGAAATACATCATCTATGAAAACTTCAACTGACTAACTATCACGTTTCATGAGATACAGCCTGGTGACAGACGGACGGACGGACAGACAGCGAGGTCTCGGTAATAGGGTCGCGTTTTTACCCTTTGGGTACGGAGCCCTAAAATACTAAGGTCCATTTTAAGCGTGACATTGGCGGAGCTGTGAAACACCTCGACTTAAGACCTCCGACGTCACGTTCGCCCGAGAGTTAGAGAACAGTATATTTTGACGATGAATGATTCGCTTGTAACAACAGTTATTCAAGTTATTTCTCCATATTCGCGGCGTGTTTTGACTCGGCCGCGTCGGAGCGGCACTATTTTTTACTTTTGTTACTTTTGCCGACATATCCGCTCCTAATGGTATGAGTAGCGGCACACGAGGTGTGCATCTCGGGACATGTCTGGGGATGGGGATCTTACGTGACACCTCCGTGGACAAACTGGTAAAGGCTCCCAGGTACAGACCGGGATAACGCGGGTTCAAGTCCCGTCAGATAATAATTTTTGAACTGTCTATAAATCTGTAAGTTGTTTTTTTTTTATGACGACGCGAAAATCCTGTTAATTTATATTTTTGCTACTGCCTTGTAAGAATTGCATATAATTCCTAGAAAATATGTGTGTTCATTACTTCATTACCTAGAATAAGAAGAATATATGTAAATCTAAAAGAATAATTCATTCATTTCCTAAATATTACCGAAATTGTAAGAGATTCATAGGTATTCTATAGATTTCTCAGATTTTTACACATATCCGGTAACATAAGATGCAAGTCATAAGTAAAGATAATACTGATATATTCAAGCATCAGTAAGTTAACTAATGCATGATTAATAAGAACATGACATATGACAGGAATGTATCGACATGTCTTTAGAATTATTGCATCGTATGCGCAGTTTAATGCATATTACACGCACACACAAAAACTACATTTAAAGTGAACTCTATTTATTTGTAATAAGGATGCTTTTGACATTGTGAGATTGTTTTGTTCGTTTACTGCGTCGTATATATATAAACTACTTACATTTAATTATGTACTTTATGCGTCTGTGATAAGATTGTTATTGATTTTGTAGATTATTACGCTCTATAAAGTCAGATGTCTGTATAAAATGCCGTTTATTTTTATAACATACGTTAGATAGTTGAAATAACACAATAGTACGTTTGCAAAACTTTGTAAAGGTACTCATTTTGATATGAATTTACATTTATTTTTATAGTAATTATGAGTGTGTCTTCACCACTGACCTTGATTTTTTTTGTAGGACAGGCTTTTCCTATTCGTATTTTTTCTATTAAAATCCGGCTTCAAACGCAACTTACTAAATCCTTCACGAAGTAAACTTGTTAATGAGACCTCTCTTCACTCGCTCTTTTTTTCTTTTGTCTTCTTCTTTTCTGGACCCGCATTAAAGCATTTGCCAGTGTCAAGTATTAGGATTTTTTCAAGTTTCTTGATTAAAATAAGTTGTAAATGTTCTAGTAACAGTCTAAGTCACGTATACAGTCAATTTATAAGTCGAGTCTTGCTTCAGTAAAGTGGTGGAGACTTTACTAGAAGCTTCTATGGAGTTTTGCCAACAACGTAAAATCACACGTTTTACTGCTTTATTTCACTTGCCCACACTTACGCACTTTATCGAACACTTAACGAATAAACACCACCATTTTTATAGCATTAATGTTCAAAATAACACAAGTTTTGGAAAATAAAACAAAGCAACAACACGTTACTAAGACGTTCCCGCCAAAAAAAACTTTTCTTTTGTCAAGAATGCGATTTGTCATTGAATGTCAAATGCTCGTCTTCGAAGGTTAGAAAATATGCAGATGCTTAAAAGATAATCCTTAATATTTGACACTCTTGCAAAGAAAAACGTGTCAGTGGAACTCTGCGATTCTATAATCTGACGCACTTACTCAGAAATACAATGAAAATATTTTAATTTTTAGAGATTATTCAAAAAGTAATAGCGATGTTTATAAAATAATTATGGGACCAACTTGGGAGCTTTCTCTATACACCAATTCATGAAACACAAAAATTGGTTCTCGAATGACGGAGTAATTCGTGTACATACATAAAAAAATATACAATACGAATTGATAGCCTCCTCATTTTTCGAAGTCGGTTAAAAATTAAGTAAAATTAATTATTCCTAAGATTAATCTCAAAATGCATACATTTATTTTATCTTTCAATCAGTTTTATACCAAACTTGATTACGTTTAAATGAATAATGATTCATGAGATAAACACAAAACATTGTTTATTTACATGTTTATTGGAAAACGAGAGAACAAGTTTTCATACAAGATATTTTACACACTGTCAAAGTAATTTAAACTTAATAACGATCACTGTAAAGTTGAATATTATGTGACATGTACATATTCTAATGAATTTGAAGTAATTAGCAAATCGTTTTTTCTGTAAATCCCATTTTAGTTCAATGTTATTGTAAATTACGTTTTGTCATTCTTTGAATTTTGTTTATAAGTTATTTTACCCGACTGTAATCAATCAGAGATGCTTTATTTTGATGTAATACGATGATTCTTCACGTCAGAGATGATTCTGATGTATGCTGTCTTTATTTTATTATTTTGTTCAATCCAGACTTTATTTCGCCACGGCATTTTTCTGCCTGATGCATGTTAATCTATGTTTATACAGATCAAAATCATTTATCAACTTTATGCAAATAGATAAACCATCTTAGACTTAGTCTTTACTCCAGTGACTGTGATGTCCTTGCCGGTAAAAGGATGAGCATCCTTGGAATGACTTATCCTAGACCGGAGGACTACAAACATAGGTACTTGTCTGCACGGCGTAGGTATTCGATTTATTCGAGCACATTTTCCACTAAGGGTGTGGTAGTGTCAAGGGGTGTACATAAAGGATCCCCATGGGTCGAAGTGTCGCCGACTAGTTTGTTGGCCCCCGCTGTGACTATACAAGATAAGATAAGATAAGATACTCCAGTGAGACGAAGTCAAACGCAAGCCCATTCAATGTAAAAAGTGCCCTTGCAATCAATAATTATGTCCGCTCCAGCCATTTCAAATATTACGTCATAATATTTCAATATTACGTCATAATATTTCGATATTACGTCATAATATGTCATCTAAACACGTGTTCTGGTAGTCCAGTACTCGTACGCGTTTTTGAGACCTGACTTGCGATTCAAAGCTTTAATTCGGTCTCTCTCTCTCTCTCTCTCAATTGCAAAAAGAAGGAGACAAAAGCCCGCATTAGTGCTACTAAATACGCTGGGCAACTCTTCATGGCAGCAAGTGTTTTCCCTTGGCATAGGAAGGTTTTTTCTGGTCTTTCGCCTAGAAAGCCGCTGAGCGAAACGTACGCTGACCATAACTTGAAGGAAGAATTTCGGGATATATTGTGGTTCGGACTATTATGGTATGAGCCCCTATTTTTAGGGTTCCGTAGTTTCCGTACCTCAAAAGGAAAACGATTCTCTTGAGATTATTTCGTTGTCAGTCCGTCTGTCAAGACCCTTTTGCTCAATTGAAGTTAATATCAATACGTGACGTTGAAAACAAATAAACTAGTAAATGCAATAAAAACGTAAGAAACGACCAGTTCTTCTCTAAACTGAGACCTACGCGGTATTACCTATTTGATTCGCAAAATAGCAAGATGTACTACCTACTTACATAATAATTATCTACATAATGCTTATAGGAAAATATGGAAAACAGTTGATCTTGCTTTATATATTTTACCGATTTCAAAGAAAGAGATTAACAATTGGACTGTATTTGTTTTACCGCACACCTCCATCATTTAAAAACCGATTTGAAAAATATGTTTTGTCTGAAAGAATATACTTTCAGATTTATCCCATAGAAGTTTCATCAAAATAAGTTTGATAGTTTGATTTTTAATATAAAATTGCGCATTTTGAAGTCGATTTTTCAGTTTTTGAAACTATAATTATCGTCCTTTTCTAGCCGTATTTGGTGGTCACCCTACTCACCTGAGATTTCCATACAATAGCCATGGCGTCCTTGACTGCCTTATCTGTTTATCATTCCTATTTCGTGGTTACACAGATTATATATTATACAGAGAGATAACTACAAACAGTAATAAATCATCATTTATTATTTATTCATATAAAAGCATAAATAGGCTTGCGCTTGACCTCCACCTCGCCTGTTGTTGTGTTATAGTGTAGGATGAAGCACGGTTACCTAGAATAAATTATATTTTCTTGCGATTTAAAGACACCTATATAATATTTATCGCAGAATTAGTAATAAGATAGCGTATTTCGTAATGTTCAGATTTTTGAATATTCATCATAAGCAATGTCGCCTTTCGTGTATTTAACCGTTTATAGTATAAGTAAGTTTATAAAACTTAAAAACCCCGGTCATAAAAAATGCCTGCCAAAATAAATCGATTTTGATGAAACATTGCTAAGAACACAAGATTCCCTTAGATTAAATTATTTTTCAAACAAAGAAAAACTATATCAAAATCGGTCAATCTGTTTGAGAGCTATGATAGCACAGACAAATACACATGTCAAACGTGTAACGTCTATCTTTTTGTGTTGGGGATTAAATAGTAAGAGCAGGATGGGTAATAATAAGACTATGCAGGTCCGATGCAGACACACCGAAATCACTTTGTATCCATGTTTCAAACTTTTCACATTCCATTCTTCATAATTTGTAGTAAGTTATACGTCTGTCAATTCATAATTAGTCGTGTTAATGAATCCAACGGCAGCTTCGTGTTCAGTTAGCTAGTTTCGTGTTAGATTTTTAACACTTTGTTTAACATTACTCATTAAACAATCATTACATTGTAAAAATTACAGACATTCGTATTTTTCTTACGAACAAAATATGCAACTACGGAACCCTAATTCACACCCGACACGCACTTGGCCAGTTATTTTATTCTATGCATTTTTTACAGCACTGCGTTTAAGACAATCCAAATTTCCGAATCCTTGAAGTGTAGGCTAAACGTGACCGCGCCATAAAACCGCATGACATTTAGCCGTATACCTAAATGACAGAAACCAACATGTCGATATCTGGCTGTACAACACCTCTGTCAAATATTTAACAATTATCTGTTATTAAAACACAATAAAAATGTTATACGATGTTTCTTATTGAGGTCAAACGAAGAAAAACTGTACAATAATGGGTTTGGGTGTTTTTGTGTCGAAACGTTTTTGTTAAAATATTTTTACTTTCGTGAAGATATTACCTATGAGCGCTCTTTGAAGTGGTAGTGTGCAAAGGTTTATGTGTAATACATAAAGAGAACAGAATTATCGTTATAAAGAAGAAGAATATAAATATACACAGAAGAGAATATTGTTATAACAGAAGAAAGTAAAAATTTATTGACTTAGAAACAACAATTAATTTATAAGTACTAATTACTAATTGAATTCTTTGCCTAGAAATATTTATAAACTAAAAAATATATTTATAAATGCGAATAATAAATAAATAGATAAAAGATAACTCAAAAAAGATATTATGCACGTGAGACAGGGTGCCAAGAGCACTGGCTGCATTCCCGCGTTGAATAGCTAAATTGAAATATCAATATTATTATGTAACTTACGCTTACGCTTGATTATCAAATCAATGAATGATGAATGAAAGCTGAATGTACGTTTTCGGAAAATATCCATAAAACCAGTGTTTAAAATATTTAAATGAGCAGTAATTAGAATAATTCTTGTAATAAACAAGTACGCTGTGATTTTATGTTGAAGAATGTTGTGGTGCGCGCTTTAAGCCCAAATAACAGCGAAATTAACTATCTTATCTATTCAAATTTGATCCAAAGATAGCAGAGAACCTGCAGGCTCAGACAAATGGCAACCATTTCTATTTCTACAAACGCTTACGCTTCTAAACGCTAATAAACTGTGACGTGCCGTCACGTGACATGTCGTTAGCTAAATGTAATCTCATACATTTAATTTCCTATTGTATTGTTCACGGCGTCCACGAAATTAGAATAGGTACCACTTGTGATGGATATAAGACATATTGTGTATTATATAATCATCACCGTTTTTCATCACTATATGAGTGAAAAACGGCGCCAAAGCTTGAAAATATTCATCACTAATTCTTTCACTTTTAAGTACTCGCTTCGCTTGCTCAGTCCATTATCTGAACAGTAAATTATAACCTATTTATGAATGAAAATAATTTATTACATATAAAAATACTATAAAATTATTAACTGATCTGTCAGTCGGTAGCGAGCGGAGTAAGGTTCGAGACATCCTGTCAGACCCGTTCTAATGACTCGGATGATTCATTTTAATCATTTTAAAATGAATCTATTAATTACAAACTGTGGACAATCACTGGTATGCATAATTGTGGTGAGAATGAAAATATTCTGTTTCTCTACATAGAAACAAAATCATCGGAAGAGCAACCATTGAGAGTTGGTAAATTTATACTTAAATAACAACACTCATTGGCTGCTAATCCATCATTGTCGTTTACGTAAATAATCAAGCAGGAAAATACGTTACTACTGTAAATACTGTAATGCTAATTACACTTGCCACACGGGCTAAGGGTTGTGTCCAAAACAACAACAATGTTAGCACCGAATGCCAAAAGACTTCGTGGTAAGATCAATATGACACGAAAAGACGAGTTTGTTACACATCGCTGCGGTGACCAAAATCCTACAGACTCGCAAACAAAAATATTTTTACTATATATTGATGATAGCCTATTAGCCATTCCAAGTAAAATTGAAAAAAAAAACATTTCTTCAAAACAAACATTTCACAAACAAAAACAATTCTTTTAAACCTCTTCGGTCACATAATAGCGTAAAAATGAATATAAAGTTTAAAAAAGTGGAACCTTATACAACGATGGGTCAAAGTTTTATGTATAAATGAAATTAAATGAATACAATCATAACTTTTATTTGACTTGAAAATAACCAAATTAAAAGCTCTCATTGAGTGGGATCTGGCAAGGCAGTGGTTTACGACCGCCGCGCCGCTATTCCTCCTTCATTATAAACTTCATTCAAAACTTTATTGGGAACTATAACTGTTTTAATTACCAGTAATTAAACTAACTTTCAATAGGAATAATTATAACTTTGTCAACGGAATTAGACTCGGAATAACTTTGTTTTTAAATTTTGCATATTAAAGTTTATATATAGCAAAATGATGTCAGATAACAATATAATTTTTTTTTTTTTATTTGTAAGAAAATAAGTCATTTTATATAATAAAAAGCAATTGTCAATTCAATTCGTACGGAATCCTAAGAAAGGGTTCTGTAGTAGGTAAATACGAGGAACCCTTCTGTTTGTCTGTATCCCACAGTCACAGTCATTTTACTGAATAAATTTTCATAAAATAAATTGTACAGTAGATGTGTTCAGTAAACAGCTAAGAAATGCCGCAGTATTTCTTAAAAAAACTATTTAATACATATTATTTCCTTGGTCATCAAAAAGGAGAACTCTGCAAACATAATAAGCAGATTTGGACAAAGTGCTATATGAAATTATTCAATTTCTATTGTTCTTTTAAGTTATCTAGTAAAAGAAATATATACCAATACAATACAAGAATCAGCAATGAAGAAATCCGGAGACATACAAAAATATCCAACATAGCAGAGTGGATTAGCTATTTATGGCAGCGGGCGGGGCACATAGCCCGTAGAACTGATGGTCGATGAGGTCGAACAGTTCTCGAGTGGAGAGCACGCACCGGCAAGCGCAGCGTAGGAAGACCAGCCACGAGATGGACAGATGACCTCATACAAGTGGCGGGAAGACGCTGGATGCACGCTTCCATCAGGTCTTTTTGCAAATACGTGTCCAGATGTGGACTTTTGCGGCTGACATGATGATGATGATGAATATAATACAAAAGAAATACATCTAAATATATATGTAAAACTACAGTTATATACAGTTTTAACAGTCTTCTAAATGTAAATGCGGTCGGTAGACGCCACAACTTTCCATTTCTGTTGCATTTCTCTGCGCGCGCGACGTTACGCTACTTCAAGCGTTTTAAAAACGTTTTATTAAACGAATATAATTAAGACCAGTATCAGTATCAACATCAAGATAGGTTAGAGAAAATCAAAATAAAGATGAAACCCGATGGTAAATGTGTCACTTATGAATGTACTTATATACCTACTTTGTTGTTTTTCCCAAATTCTCAATTTGGGAAAAATACCTATATAATACCTGCCTGAGAATATCTATCTACTTGTAATAATACATCATTGAAAGGATAGGCAGTCCAGCAGAGGACTTATTATGCCTGAGATGATGCCCCTCGTTTCCCGTCGTCGGGTAGCTCGTGCCCCGTTACCCCGGTGCTAGTTACGCATGTAACGCGCCGCGTCACGGCTCGCCGCCTCGTGTAAGCTCGGTACTACGCGTCTATCATAATTCGTTCAGTCACGTCCGTCCCTTCATTTGTGGGCTTTTTCTTGACATTGTAATTTCTTGTTGGATGCATTTGGAAATGGCCAAAGAGAACACAATGAAATGGCGTTTTGGCTACAAGGCTCAGTGAAGGTTAGATACCTTATTTAGAGCCTGTTCTACTTTATTTAGAGCACGATTCGAGCACGATCGAGGATAGAGCACGATTTTATGTAATAATAGGTTTGCGCTAGAAGGAGAAGACACCCGTAGAAGATACGTAGAAGGTCACTCACTCACTCACTCACGGAAGGTCACATAATCACTCTTGACATGGAGACACCCGGGTCATAGGTTTCAGGAAACAAGGACGGTGGTAAGGCATGCCATTCCCGAGCGGTTCGCACTAGAACGTGGAAACGAACCGCTTAGTTATCGCGAGTTTACTTTTATCCTACATAAACAGTATAAATTACTCACCCAAAAAAATATATTTTGAAATTTATTTGTAAACTGTAGATGTCTGTGATTATAGTTAAAAAAACTGTAATACCCGATTTCAAATTGAGCGATTTCGTTTGCTTTTATGACAGTGTTTTCCAGTTATTTTGTTTTAAAAGCAATGAACCGATTTTGATAAAATTTATATAGGACCACCTCTGAAATATGACCTATCAAAAACCTTTTGAAATCGGTTAAAAAGATCGAGTGTAGTAAAATCTCCTCTTTGAAACCAGTTCAAACAGGTTTCTAGATCGCGCCGAGTAAAACTGTGATACACCTAGCATGTATATAAACTTATACCTCAAAAACCTCACCCTCCTTCTAAGAAGTCGGGCGACTTGCGCAAGCCACGATTTTCTCATTAAAATCTCCAACGCATACAACAACAAAAAAACTAACAAAAAAAAACGCCCTGGATTCTTGACAGTGAGTGAATCACAAAGCGATACCGCTGCAACAAAAGTACTACCACTTTTACAGAAGCAGATAATTTTTTTATATATATTTTTTTCGTTTTTGTTAAGACAATTGTTCTTTGTGCAAGTCACGACATTTGACGAGTGCCCATTGGCGGGTTGCCGGCGTTTGACAGCCAATCAGCGCCGCCTATTTGAAAATGGAAAGTCATCTTTCTTAAAATTTGAGATGGTGACTAGACGAAATGGTCCATCTCCGACGGTCATTGGTGCGGGATAATACTGCTCGGTATATAGTGGACACATTTAGGGACCAAGTATCTATGTTAAAAGGAAACACCCGACTGCATATAAACGCAGTGCAACTTTTGCATGATATGGTGTTGAGTGTACGTTTCTGCGAGAATGTATGCAAAAAGCTACTGTATAAATTATTTAAATTTACATACCTTTGAGTATTTAAAACCACTAATTTTATACAAAAAAGTTTGGTCGAGGTTATGAAAGAACGCATTCGAGGTTTGTATAAAATATATAATTTTTAATCTGAGATTTGTTATACAATACAAAAAATTCTATTTGGGAGTAAAGGCGAATCTAACGACACCTCCGACCTCAAAATCGATCAAGCCGCTTAGGCTGTCGGAGGTAATACAGAAACTGACATTATGTGCAAACAAACACACATACTTACACTCGAAAAATATTTGCGTATGCGCATAACATGAAACTGCGTAAGAAACGCACTCGGATAAAAAAATTAAAAATATTTTTAATACTAGCAATCATCATCTAACTTCAGTGATTGAAATGTCATTAAAAGTAAAAAGTCTGTGAGTAGGTACATTTCGTTTTGAATTACAGTGTCCACAAAGTTTATCTTTATACAAGACATACATACCTATGTATATTATTCTACTAGATCACAAAAAAAAACTTTACGACTTCATCACGACGGTGTGGCCGAGGATGGAGCTCGTCGATCTAGAAGATATCTGAATTAGACATTTTTTTTTTTTTTAATTTAAATAGTTTATTTATTGATTCTTTATTTAAATTTTAAAGCTATTTACATATTACCAACTACAAACTATCTACACATTAAGACTATTAAAAAAAAACAATTTTTAAATATATATATACAGAAAACAAATAAAATAAAAACTTACTCAAAAAGTCCACTGGTAGTGGGAAAAGTGGCAAGAATACTGGCAGCATTGCCACGTTGGATGGCAATGCTTACTTTTTGAGCAAAGTAGGAGCCAGCATTCATTAGATAATTAGATTTTGATATCGGCGACTGTGTGTCGCCGCGCTAAAGCATAATGTAGATTGAGAAGTTTAGATACATCTATCTTGCTGCTACGAATTATATTGAAAATCGAATTATTTGTACGTGTAAGTGGTCTAAAGTTGCTGCTTTCTCAACCTCAACCTCTCGCAACCTCATTGAGCTCTTTTTTGAGCGATGTCGCGTAGTCCTTGTCCATTATTGTCGTTGGATACGATACAATTAAAAAAAGATCATTTTAACAGAAAAAAATTGAAAACAAACTTCGACTAAATTGGAAAATTGTCTCCAATTGTCCACAATTAAGAACAATCGAACGCAATGTCGTCAATTCTATTTCATTAAATCGACAATTGTTTTTACTCTATCTGAGGGACTAGGTAGACGACGACAAAAAAATAACATTTACTTATACTCTTTTAGAGTAAAAATACTTATTTAAAGTTCTAGCAAAGCCAAATTTTCATAACTAGATATTAAACAAAATTTTAGGCTTAGTTTGAGTATTATTATTATGTATGAGAATTTCACTCAAATATATGCATATATAAAAAATCGTTGCTTAATATGTATCATATTTTTTTTTTTACGACAAAAAAACTTTTTTTTTAAAACAAATAAGTCCGCGTTTGACCAACTCGCCTGTTGGAAAGCGACGATGTGGTCGGAGATGAAGCACTTAGAAGATACCTATTCACTCTGACCTTGAAAATACCTATGCTGTAACTCTCAGGAAACAAAGGAGGAGGCAATTTGTTCCACTCTTCTTCCAAATCACCGCGACGACATAATTTTTCTACATTCGCACCGAAACACCATACTATCCTCAGACCACGCAGGTGAAACCGCAGGCGCAGCTAGTAATATCATAATAAAGTACTTTGTAGTAAAAAAAATATACATCGGGAATCATTTTCTCCTCATTAATTCCAAACTTTAGATCAAAGGAAACTTGTTTCTTTAACGTCAAACCTCTAAAAAACTAAAGGGTAAATACTACTACATTACTATGCAAAAAAAAAAACGACTTCTACCGTAGTGCATCCAATCAATCATTAAACATTTTTTTATCGATACTTTTTAATCGTCTCCAGTATCGAGAAAAAACAACTCTTGACCTTACACGTTTAATCCCATTGCATAACAGAAGAGAAAAACACATGAAGTACTGAGAAACACAATGTACTAACAATAGCTAATAAATAGCGCCTGAGACAAAATGTTATAATTTATTACATTTGACAAAAAAATGTATTCGCATGATCAAGTTATAATGAATCTAATGTCAATTACGATATGGTAGCAATTTGTTCGTGTCAAGTTCTAGATAGGCTAGCAGTAGATTGGATTGTCTGTTTTTGTATCGCAGTGAAAGGAACTCGAGTTCTGTTCCGATTTTTTGTTTTAATGTGGAATCGAATCAAAAGGTAGGCGCGGTAAGGATGTGAAATAGTTCGAAAGATATCGATATTATACAAATATCTACGTCCTATATTTTGTATTTATACATATTTTTTTTCGAATGCCAAACAACGTAGTAATCTATAACTCTATACTTAATTAAAAAAATAAGCGATTCAATATCAATTTAAAGAGACACATAAATAGAAGAATTTATCCTCTGACAATTAAATTTGTCAATAAATTTGAAATCACATAAAAAATAGCACTTGCTCAATTTTCTAGAGGTTTCAACGTTATTTGATTAAAAGTGATTCAATAAAACTAAGATGTTAGAATTATCTCTAGCCAGGAAAATCTATTCTAATTTTAAAATAATAAAAAATGGTTGAACAAAATTTCTTGAATTGTTATTAAAAACATTATCGGTCACCATTACCCACAAGGAAGTTAAATTAAAATCGGCTCCTTCGTTTGAGAGTTACTGTGCTACAGACAGGTACACATAATTTGTCTTTACTTATAAACGCATGTTTAAATCTCATTCACTGAATATGGACTTGTCACTTTCTGTCAGACAGGAACTGTCACGCGCGAAAACGGAACAAAACACTGTTTAACTAAAATGAGCTTATTCAGTGTTTATAAGTAAGACGGTTTGTAGGTAAGTAACAATAAACATTATATCTTTGATTGTGTCTATGCAAACACATATTATATTCATCATCATGTCAATGACAAGTTCAAAATGATGAAAATTTTACCATTCGATTACTCAGTCTTTTAATAATACTTATCGATATTTAGATCGTATCGTCAGTCGATAGTTCCGGAGTTTCCGGACGCGCCTCACTATATCGGCGCGGAGTCATCAAAGCGCCGCGTTCAGACAATAACTGAGAAATATTAAATTATAATAAAATTAACTCAAGACTTACTTTTTATACCGTTACCGCATAGAACAAAGAACGAACAGAGTGGGCACACTGCCTACTTCACTATACAGGTTTTTTTCACTTTGTCAGTTATTTAAAGACGTGGTATGAATTGTTTAACCGAGTTCCAAAAAGAAGGAGTTTCTCAATTCGATTGTATGTTGTTTTACACGTTTGTTTACCAATTAGTTCGCCAATTATGAATTGATTTTGTTGATTTCTTTTTGTTTGGTAGGTTCTATGTCTGTTAACTTTTGAAATCACTCACAATTTTTAATCGGCTTTAAATATTATTTATTTATTATACAAGTTATACAACACCATTACAGTAAATATATCGCAATTGCGTCGAAATATCGGGAACTCCACAATGCCAGGCCACCAGGCCACGGCAAATATCCCGTAAACAGCGATAAAACTTTTTATAAATGAGTAATATAACTGTTCAAGCTTCTGCACAGTTATTGGCGGAGCGAGTTCCCACACAGTTTTAGGCAAAAAGATAACAAATAAGCATAAAAATTATATATTTTCACTATGACAATACGTATTAGTTAGTTTCTGCTATTAACTACCAATATATAGGTACTAGATAGCATTAGTACCTCATTTTTAAGATAATAATAAATCTACATTAACTGTCGCTTAACACCAGGTGAGTTGACGGTCAAGCGCAAGCTTATTTTCGAATAAAAAAATATATTAATTGCTTTAGATGCCCTTAGTACTAGAAGTCAACATCCAATGTATATACTGTCTATTATTAGGCCATGTCGCCTCTACCCCCGGTGAGCCGATGAGCTCTACGTCGTCCCACGGCTGCGGCTGGTGAGTCGATTACTCATTCTGTACGGTGACATATAACGAATCAATCAGTTCCGTATCCTCTCGATACGCTGCACAACACAACACTACACAACACTACGCCACGCGTTATTGCACACTGACGTTTGTGACATATGAGTTTATAAAAATCGCATATGTTTATCGACAATATGTTATTATACCTATCCGAATCTATATCAGTGTAAATATTAGATTTCATTAATTATCTGTAAAACATAAATTAAGATGATTTACTTTTCTATAGTATAAAAGTTTTACTTGAAAATGTTATAGGTATTCCTAGTATTCATAATATATCCCTCTCCCTCTCATTTAATCCTCTAACCACGGTCAAATGTGGCGTCAAACGTTCTCATAGTCTTTGACGCTCCTGCCCCGTAAGGAAAAATATACGTTATTGTATTACCTATTCCTAGTTGAATTTATCTATTTTCAGGAGAGTTTTGGAGTGAAAATGAGAAAAAGTTAACGTTTTATCATATTTTCCTAAACTTTAGTTATTTCGAATGTTAATGTAGTACTTAAATATGTTTATTTATGTGCACGAGTTTGAGTAAGGGAAATAGATTGATGAAACATGAGTCTTTTAATATAGTCCACCAAAATTCCAGTTAAATCACTACTTACTACTGATAACATATTTATTTAACTCAGGCTATGACTAGGTACTTGTAATGACTTGTATCATGAACAAATTTCAATGTTTCACACTGACAAATAGGCTTATCGTATGGGTCCAATACAAAACAAATAAGAAGTGCCTATCTTTTGTATTGCCACCCTAATTAATTAACCACAAATCATGTAAGTTGAGGTATTTATATTCGTTCTTTTCTAATATCTATATACCTGGTATAACATAGTGAATATTACCTGCAATTACATCTTCTCGACATCAACAGAGCCCAAGCTACTTTCTTATCGAACTTTTATTGCACTGGAAATTTATGGAAAGCCAACATGACCATTCCCAGGACATAGACAGCCAATATGCATTAGCGAATTCAATATATCAACCTATCAAGAGTGATCGAAGCCCAGAATGAGGAATTTGATTGAAATTCATTGGCAGCGCCAGCTGAGGCAGGTCGAAGGTCCAACTCTCCTGGTGAATACAAACCGGCTCGACCGATATAATAATAATAAAATGATGCAATCATATCAAAGCGGCGGAATCAAACAAATTGAAACACTTCTTTCCGATGCTTATTTTTTTAATTGCGCGCCGAGTCCAATCGATTCGTCACATATCGATATTGTGGTACAACACTATCTGTTGATTGTATCTTGATTGACCTTCACTCTGATTGTGTCAAAATACATTGAACGGTTTAGAAAATAGTTTTTTTTTTCTAAGAATCAGGATGTAATAAATCGGCGCTTCTTAACCTTTTCCAATCCATGGACCCCTAAGAAATCATGCAAAATTTCAAGGAAAAAACAATTAATATGGGATTTTGGGATTTCATTTTATACTGCAAATAAGTACAAAAAAACATACCTAATGATATTTAAGGTTTCCACACAAAGTTTTTACCTACATATCAAATTGATAATCTCCTCTTTTTGAAGGATTACAAATAAAAACAAAATGTCAGACGTAAAATAGATGTGAATAAGCTTCAGCTACCGTTCGAAGTTAAATATTTCAAAAGTAAAAAAAAATAGAAGCATTCATTTTATAATTTGAAACCTACAGCGAAATTACGGCTCAAGACTTCACTATCTGTGACATTAAAAAAAACTCCCTGTCTTAATAATTATACCTTCTGTAATCTACCTCAAAATCTCGGTTAAAAGATTTCCTCATCTATTCTTTAGATGTTAGAGTCTATTTTAGTATACCACAGATTTAGAGATAAAAAAAATACACCGAACAGACACACCTTGTGGATAATTATACTGTATGTGACATAATTACTAAGTACACTTGTGTCTATTTTATTTATTTATTTCGGGTACCAAAGAAAAAGTTTTGCGTGTTGACGGTGGTGGCGCGTCGACTGAGCTACTAGGATCACATACTTAGCTTAGCTGTATAAAAGCTTTATAGCAGTAATTAGTCTAATAACTTAGCAGGTTGATAGAGGTGTGTACATAAGGTGAAGCGTCATGTCTTTGTTAAGTATATAAATGTAATAACTTGTGTAACATAAACTAAACTTGGTAAAAGTTGTAATTTTTTAGCAAAGACTATAGAGTAACATTTAAAAATAAATAAGCATACACCACCGCTTCCAATCGGTCTTTTTGGAAATCCATGGGGGAGGTCTATGTCCAGCAGTGGACTTCTTATGGCTGAGATGATGATGATGATGACACCACATATAACAAAAATGGAAGGATTAACTGCTTTAACCATTTTCCTCTGAAGCCGTTGCGATGCAATCGCTTGAAACAACACTTATCTTGTTAAATATAAAGTCTAATTTTCTATGTCAAATCTAACACGTAAAATCGCGTAAATGGTTGCAAATAATGCTGTCGATTATAATACAAAATTCAATGACTACCGTCCAAATTGCGACAGACAATTTATTAGGTAACAACATTTAGTTCAGAGATCTCGAACTGGATCCTGGCAGTTAAAGTTATGAATATTAATTCTAAACCTGGAAATAATAGTTACATCATATTTACTATACAGCTATTGTACAAGCCTAATAGACCTAACTAGCCAATTCATACTGACCTGCGTCTGCGTTAGGCCCAAACTGGCGGCGAGCTCAGCCCGCTCTGGTAGCGCGAGGTACTGCGTCCTCTGGAACCTTCTGTTCAGCTGCTGCAGTTGAAGGCTGGAGTATATCGTGCGGGGTTTCCTCATCTTCTTGCCCTTGCCGTTCACTCGGAGGCCAGGGTCGTCCGATAAGCCGCATTTTTCTGGAGGAGAAGAGAAAAAAGTAAAAATAATTTGATTTTTTCTAGACTGTCCAAGAAAAAAGTAGGTACCGGTTTGCTTTTGTAACGAAAATAATATTGTCAATAAATTAGTAGTATTTTGTTGAAGACACGATAAGTAATAACAATATAAATACACAAGAATATGGGATACAAAGTGGTCTTATCGCTAAAACTGTAGTTTACGTAAAATAGAAGGCATAATCATAAGGGTGTCGACAAATATTTGAACAACTTGTATCTTCGATGTAGTAATCTAAAATAGTTTACTAAGGTCACTACGGAACCCAAGCAACACCGTTCAAAATAAATTTTCTTTTGAAATAATTTACTATTTCGAATTTAAAACCCGAACGCCAGTCAAATTGTAACTAGGAGAGTACAGCGTACTTCCTGATGCAAGACAAGAAAACCTCTTATTTCAAAAGAGAAATTAAATTTTTCTTTCATACATCAATTGAAAATAATTTCCGAAATTCCAATTCCAACATCTAAATGAAACACCCATTTTCTAAAATCAAAATCTCAACTTTAGAATCACTTTTCATTAAGATCATTCAAATCTTTACCCATGAAATTTTATCTTCCAAATTCAAAATCCCAATCCTCAAACCTCCAAAAGCCCATGTTCCAAATTCAAACAGCGTCGATTCCGCGCCCAACACTGCACGTCCACACCCTCCCAAAATAAATCACGCTGCACAGAACTGCGATACATAAATCTACAATATAAATATTGTTGGTGGAGGCCATCCATTTTGTAAAATATATGAAAGGCTGGCTACTTGATAATAGTCACTCGTGAGGAGTAATTACTGGGCTGGTATCGGGTCGCATCTACGCCGACACGCCGACACGCCGGTACGCCGACTACGCCGACTACGCCCGGCTTTTTGGCGGTAAATGAATACTGAACAAGTGCGTCTACTGGCTTTACTCGACATTTTTATACGATATAAATTATAATAAATATTTTGAAGTGAAATCTTCTTGAGGCACGCTGAGCACTTTATTTTCTGGGAATTTAATGAGACTGTGCCGTCACGCTCTGCTATGTAACGCTCATTAGGGTAAAGTCGGCTCGAGTGGACTGAGGGAGCGAGAGAGGTATATCTCAACTCGTCACTGCTTTACTGCTATTCTGTGTTATTAACGTCGCATTGATGAAGTTCTTACTACTGTTTATGGTCTTAAAGCACACACAGTTTTTATGGCTGAAAAGGAATAGATAGATTACATAATCGAGATTTTCCTACCAACTGGGTGCCGAAGATATTATTTCAATCGTTAATCAATCTTGCAAGAATGTCAAAAGTTGTTTAATAAATAGAAAACTGCTATTGGACATTTGTCATTATCTTAAGATCGATTAACGATTGAAATAGCAGCTTCGACGCCCTGATTGGTCGTTTATATAGATTTTATTTGTAAATGAGTCGATGTTTTAGCAGTATCACTCGATGAACTGATGAACGAGATTAATTTTAAGTGTAGATTTATTTGTCTACATATGATTTTTTAAATTACTACCACTGTTGACTAGGTAAGGGTCAAGGGCGTTAGCTTATTAGTTGTTACTTATTAGTATATGAAATAATTTAAATTACTTCAAATATATTGGACCAAATTATCTAATTTTGAAAAAAATTACCACAACATTTTATTTTCAGCACTTAAAACTAAAAAACAACGATAATCTCATTAATTTAAGTTTAAAATCAAAGCTTTACAAACCGACAAACAAACATCTATCATTACTAAGTGAGATGGAACGCAAGTAAGCACCGTACAAAATTTTTCGAATTTCAAATTTAGAACCATATAGCTAGCCAGTTCGAAACGAGGTGTTTTGTAATTCGAATAGTTTACTTTTTAATTCTTTTTAACGAACATCGCCGTAAATAATTCGTTATGGTGCCGAGATGGCGTCTAAATATACTGAGTTCTTGAGATAACGGAGACGGAATGTTACAGTCATGATCTGAATTCGACTTTATTATAATTTATATCAAAATCTTTTTGGCGTGCAAGAAAAAAATCTTTGAATAAGTTTTTAGGTACCTTCTGATACCTATACTATACTAAGTGATAATATCACAATTTTGGTTTAAAAGAAAAAAAATATAGAAATCAACACCTGTGAGGGAAACTAAATATTGTATACCTAACTCCCATTTCTTTCTATTTTCTTAGATTCCTCAGACACATTGGTTTATGTATATAGGTATACGTTGTATATTTATTAAGCAAGCCGAATTGTCATTTTACCACAGCTCCCCAATATTAAATAATGGTCTATTGCATTTATACTTTTTGTAGCCTAAATTGTTTGACAGATTTTGCACAGATGCCGTCAGATTCGGATTTAAAATGAATGTAAAGAAACTATATTTCGCTATATTATAATTTATTATATATCCAACATAATTTTCATTCATACCCGTCCGAAACATCGAAGATAAAAAAAGGTTTACTAACATTTCTATACCATACTATACAACACTTTCTCTTATAAACATCAACATCTACGCATTTATAAAACGTGTTACAATCTCCATAAGAATTTTCCCATTTATCCACAAAACAATCACAGCATCGCTATCAACTGGTGTGCATTATTTTGACACGTATAACGCGGCAATAAGCTGTATAAAGGTTGTATAAAGGTAATATTAATATCCATCGTATGATAAAGTACTGGACGCTTCGCAAACAGTTTTGCATATCTGTGATCGCGCTGCCCGGTTGCAACTTGAATTTAGAACGCTACTTTCTTTTTAGTTTTTGAACTAGTTGTGTATTTATTTTTGGTTTTGTGTTTTTTTTGCTGATGCGTCTTGTTTTGAATAAAGTAACTTGAGAAAAAATAAACCTGGTATAGCACGAGTTTCACTCGTATACCGAGGCTTCCGTACTCCTATCCATGACACATACAATATCAAGTTGACATAAGTAAGTGTTACAAACTTATTTTCTTTATCCAAAGAGATTTTAAGACTACCGTTTACCCTAAGTAGCGAGTAAATAGGTATTCAAGCGCACTCCATCGTCGACCGCAAGGTTAACATCAGCAACGTTTCTATTTACAAGAATAACAAGTATATTTAAAGTTATTTCTTTTTTTTGTCAGGACTAAATTCAATGAATATTTATTTCATAAGATACAAAGACGATAAATACACAATTAAATACTACAAAACATAACCTTTACTCATTGAAATTAAGCAACATTACATTATAAAACATGAAACAATACTTTTTTAATACATTTACCCTTAAAGAAACTATAACTCACTCATAAATTATATTTTCCTCATTTAATTCAAGTAACCCGCACAAAAAGCTAACATTCAACCGTCTGAAATTTCTCAGTATACTTAGTTCCCATACATGTATTGTATGTATGTCGGTGTCTGACAGACACACAGACAAAACAATGCGTCGAGCCCGCGGCGGACACACCCTACAGCCACTAGTGATGTGTGTATCGCACTAGTGATGCGATGTATCGATACATGTCGAATTTATCCAGTATATTTTACATGTTTTGCAGACATTTCTCATAGAAATATTACAATACACAGGTATTGAATGTCGGTTGCTCTGTTTCCTGAGACCTACAATCTTGGAATTTTCAAAGCTAGAGTGAATAAATATCCATATTCATATTCGGAGCTCGTCGATCTAAAAGATATCTATTCACTCCAGCCTTGACAATTCCGAGATTGTAGCTCTCAGGAAACAGAGATGGCGGCAAAGAATTCCATTCTTGTGCAGTACGCAACAGGAATGTGGATCGATATTGCTGAGTACGGATTTTTGGCATTTCAACGAGAAATGGGTGGTAATTCGCCGACTTTCTGCTAGTCCTGTAGTGAAATGGGGAGAGTGGAATTAGGTCGTGAAGCTCTTGCGCATATTGCCCGAAATGAATCCTGTAGAAAATAGACAGACATGCTACTTTACGGCGGTGCTCGAGACTAAGTAGCTTCTTGGCAGCTCGTTTATCGTCACCGATTAACCTCACAGCTCGCCGGTCCACTGATTCCAAAGCTTCCAGCTGATACTTGGCTGATCCATCAAAAAGGTGGCAGCAGTAATACACGTAAATAATACGAAGTAGCAGTATAGCAGTGACGCGTTGACTATATCTCTCTCGCTCCCTTAGTCGACTCGACCCGACTTTACCCAAACTAGCGTTTTATAGCCGAGCGTAACGACTTAATATTATTTAATGCCCACAAAATAAAGTGCTCAACGCGCTTAAAAAAGTCTTACCTCAAAGTACGCTCTATCTCGACTCTCTCACTCATCACAACATTTTTAAACATATAAAATCATTGGTTAGGAATATTAGAAAATCGAGAATGATTATTTAGATACCTAGGAGGAATATTTAAAAAAAAGTTTTATTCAGATATCACTAATACTAGTGAAAAAACAAATATTTTCCTAATCCTCAGCCAATTAAAAAAATATCAAAGAAAAAATTTTCAAACTCATTTATCGCCATTCAGCGGGCGCAAGTATCATTGCTACCTTAGCACCAGGAACAGTTAGTGGTGGGTTATTTGACTGAGTCAAATCTAGTTCACATATAAACTAAAAATATAACCAACGATTTTGTATGTTTAAAAAAGTTTGAAGCGCCAGAGAGATAGCTGCGCGTACGGGCCCGTTCTTAAAAATCAATCGTGTCTTTTTAATAGCCGCTTGTTATAGTAAAATAATAACTGCTTGTTTTTATTTCTGTAAAATAATAAAGCATGATACGAGTGGAGCAGTATTCCGTCCGCACCCGCACCGTACCGTTCGGTCCGTACGGTCCCGCCCTCGCCGCGCCTACCGAAAACGGAGCGGACTAGAACCATACAACCCACGGCCAGAGATAACACTCCGCACTCTAGACACACTCTTATAAAATATACAAAAACAACTTTACCCTTCTCCTTGGACGGTTGGGTAAGATATGCCTTACGACAAAGAGATTTCAAACTACTCAGAGAGGAGAGAGGTTATACTCATTGAATAAGAAGTGAATGCATGGCGAATCATGCTTTACCTATATACAGCTATATAGTGCACACTTACAGCGACATTTAATAGCATAGATATACAAATCCTTGTTGCCAGCAAGGGATATTGACAGTTACAGTTCACAAATTATGTCACATAGCGTCTGAGAGCGTTGCCCGCCGTGTCGCGACTGAAGGCAGGTCGGGCAATTACCCTACTTGAGGCTTGCCACGCAGAGCCGGAGACAACCCATATATCTATTAACATATCTATGTATTACGAGAAATGTCGTCGCACGATCTGTTGTCAGTAAATTACGAGTTTTTCGTACATATTACAGGAGCAAACTGTTTTCTAAATTGACCAGTATTCCATGTTTTTTTTATTTGACTTTAACCACTAATAGCTATGCTATTAATGGCTGTACAATTTGCTTTTTTTTCAAAACGTAAACTTTTTTAAAAAACACTTCGTAAATATCGATAATACTTGTTGAAAACTATCAAACGGTTTAAGCTGTAGAAAGTACCAAACCATAAAAAAGAAGCTCGAAAAACACTGCGTTCCTTCCAGGAAGTCGGTTAAAAAATTTACCAAAAAACGTCTCGACATTTTAGCCATCCGTAGAGTGAGGGGTGTGGCCGCCACTCGCCTAAGGACCCTTGTATCCTAATCTCTACATCTACACAACCCTGGCTTACGAAATAAATACACTCGAGAACCAAAGTTATTAAAATCACTGCCCGCTAAAATAGGAATTAAGTAAAAGTAAGTTCGTATAGACTATAATGTTTAAAACATATGGTAAAATCTAAACACATTGCACAACACACGCACATTATAGAGGTTCGTAGTTAATCAGCTTATAAAACCTTAAAAGGGTTTCCGCACATCCATAGAATTTTTAAATTATCTACCCAACAACACCCCACACCATGGGGCCGAAGAGAAAAAAATCATCCCCATTTTACGTGTTGGGTACCAACCCTAAAAATATTTTTTTTTCAAGATTTTAATGTACCACTTTGTCGTGGTAAGTAATATAGAAATAGACCTAAATATAGACCTGTACAAATTTGACAGCTTTGTAGGAAACAGCAAATCCGCGGACAGACAGATAGATGGACATGGCGAAACCATAGTTTTCTTTGGTTTTGTTCTATTCGAAAATATGGCTTGCGCTGGACCTTCAAATCACATCTTAAAACCTGGTGTTAAGCGACGGTTACGGTCTACGATAGAACACGCTTGCCTAGAAGGAACCTATTCTCTAGCGATTTGAAAACACCTCGATTATTTTCTACTCGGAAATACCATTCAGGAAGTGCATTCCAGAGTTACGCGGTACGCACAATAAAAGTGGAGCTAAAGCGTTTTGTACGACTTTTTGGAATACTGTGGAACTTTAACTAAGTTTTTTTCACAAGGTCTATTGTTTACATAAATACTGTATTGTGAAAATGTTATCTATAACAAATATACAGGCCATGACAGTAGCTTTACAATATTACACAACGTCTTTTAGTTCAAGACAGTACAAAAACCTACGCCCAAAGCAAAAACGTCCTAAAACTTAAAAAAATACAAAAAAGTAAGTAATAATTAAAAGCACGTCTCGTTCACTCTGTTATTAAAAATTTTTTCAACTATTTTTATAGTTTTTTCCCATTATTATTATAATTTTTTGACGCCTGAGGTATAGGAACAGTTGTCTGACGGCTGTCCCTTAGTTGTTCCGGTCTTGGAAGAATTACATATTTAACATTATTGATATTATACATGAAAATAGTTGAACGTTTTGTTTATTGATAAAAGTAATAAAATTAAATATTGATTTTAATAGACTTTGTTTTCCGCTGTGCCCAGATGTGCAAAATTTTTATATTATTTTATTGAAATAATGCACGTAAGTCTGTCTGTTTAATATTTCTAGTTTTGGCATGTTTTATATATGTGGAAGTAGTAATTAATTTTACGTATATGTATTTTGACGTGTCCGGCAGCCTCCGACTTGCGATCTGCAGGTCCTGGGTTCGAATGCCACGGCACGCACCTCTGTCTTTTCGAAGTTATGTGCGTATTGTTGATTGCCGCCAACTTCAAACGGTGAAGGAAAATATCGTGAGGAAACCTACATGTCTGAGAGTTCTCAATGATCTTGAAGATGTGTGAAGTCTGCCAACCAGCACTTGGCCAGCGTGGCAGACTATGGCCTAGCCCTTCTCACAATGAGAAGATGGCTCGTTCCCAGCAGTGGGACAGTTTATACAAACAGGTCTGATAAAAAAAAAATTACATCTAGAGAGAATACAGAAATAAAACAAAAGATGAACTGTTTTTTTTAATATCTAATTGTGTTTTAATTTTCAGTCGATGTGTATAGATGTAAATGCATTGTAAGAACTGAAAAATGTAATAAAAACAAAAAGCCTTAACGGCCACCGTGGCTGTCTTCCACGGATACGGCGAGATACAACTAATTTATATATCTTTCTTAAACAGTGTTAATTTCCTACTGTAATAGTTATGTTTCACATTGTTCAACACCAAAGCATATTTAAACTGGAATAGAAGCTGGCTCCTAAGCAACACAGCAGTAAAATTATAATTCCAAAGTGGAGCATCATTCCCGGCCGGCGCGCGGCGCGGAGAGGGAGTGGGCGGGGAGACGGCCCGAGGTAACTTTCGTTAAATGTTTTTTAACACGAAACTACTTCGGGTATTTTAAGACTTGCTTAGTTCATGTTTTAACTAAAATAACCTTAAATTTTAACCGACTTCAAAAAGTTGGTTCTCAACTCATCGATGACGATAACTAAAAGTATAAGTAGGTACTTATATAAACCTTGAATTGGTTACCTATCTATACTTAATCTGAATTGTGAAATCGTTTTACCGAAAAAGAAATTTATTTTTTCAAAAGACACCATCAAAATCCAGAAAACTCATCGACTCGTTTGATAACCGAAAATTTGTTACAAGAAATTTAAATATTTATATGAGTATAATAAACATAAACCTAATGAAACTAACCTTAAGTAATTGATATTTCTAATAGCCGTAATTCTATATTGATATTTTAATGTAGGTATGTCTCCTGAGTACTTATTTATGTAACTTTAATTATACATGGTAATGTAACATACATTGTCGCTTACCAGCAGGCGAGTTGATAGTCAAAAGTTTCATTTAGTAGAAAAAGAAAGGTTTTAAATTGAGCCGGGAGATTTCAACTGTAACTTCTTGACAAGTCGGGTCTTGTTTTAGTCATCGAAAGCACTTTCCGTTAATAAAAGCTTGTGCTTAAAAGTTTTTTTACTATCTCTAATGTCTAATGTTTACAAAATAATAATCATAAATATTAACTAATCTGTTGAAAATAAATGTTGTTTATTATAAAACAGCAAAGCGCCGTGTAATTTGTCATAATAACTGTTTAATTATATAAATTATAGCGCAATAAAGTATTTAATTTGATTATTTGGACAGTTGTTTACATTTATACATGCTTATACAGCTGATATATCACCTTTTTGTTACCTTATAGTATAAAGGGTATAGCTAAAATATCCGTATAAGGCTTATACGTATATTTTAAGTATTTAAAGGATTTGTAAAATTTATTGAATGAGGCGTTATTTTGCGGAAATTTATGTTTAAATATTTCTAGTTGTCAGGCAGAGATTTCTCTAGCTGATAAGCCAGTGGCAGTTGTACGCTCAACATAAATGAGAGTTGAGTAACAGAGGAGTTGACAAACCTACTTCTTTTTATGGAGTCCGAAAAGGGCGAAGATAATGATGTCCCTCTGTCTGTTTGTTATTCTTCCACGACTAAACAGACGTGATAGCGAAGAAGATAATGATGTCCCTCTGTCTGTTTGTTATTCTTCCACGACTAAACAGACGTGATAACGAAGAAGATAATGATGTCCCTCTGTCTGTTTGTTATTCTTCCACGACTAAACAGACGTGATAGCGAACAAGATAATGATGTCCCTCTGTCTGTTTGTTATTCTTCCACGACTAAACAGACGTGATAGCGAAGAAGATAATGATGTCCCTCTGTCTGTTTGTTATTCTTCCACGACTAAACAGACGTGATAGCGAAGAAGATAATGATGTCCCTCTGTCTGTTTGTTATTCTTCCACGACTAAACAGACGTGATAGCGAAGAAGATAATGATGTCCCTCTGTCAGTTTGTTATTCTTCCACGACTAAACAGACGTGATAGCGAAGAAGATAATGATGTCCCTCTGTCTGTTTGTTATTCTTCCACGACTAAACAGACGTGATAGCGAAGAAGATAATGATGTCTCTCTGTCTGTTTGTTATTCTTCCACGACTAAACAGACGTGATAGCGAACAAGATAATGATGTCCCTCTGTCTGTTTTTTATTCTTCCACGACTAAACAGACGTGATAGCGAAGAAGATAATGATATCCCTCTGTCTGTTTGTTATTCTTCCACGACTAAACAGACGTGATAGCGAAGAAGATAATGATGTCCCTCTGTCTGTTTGTTATTCTTCCACGACTAAACAGACGTGATAGCGAAGAAGATAATGATGTCCCTCTGTCTGTTTGTTATTCTTCCACGACTAAACAGACGTGATAGCGAAGAAAATAATGATGTCCCTCTGTCTGTTTGTTATTCTTCCACGACTAAAAAGACGTGATAGCGAAGAAGATAATGATGTCCCTCAGTCTGTTTGTTATTCTTCCACGACTAAACAGACGTGATAGCGAAGAAGATTATTAAGCTCATTCTATCATCATCTTCATTAGGTACAAATAACAAGTATTTAAACTAAAAGAAAAATAATTTACGATTTCGTTACGTTTGATACGCTGTTGAGAGCACTTTTTTGTGAGAAAGTATGTGCAAAGTAGCTTTTAAAGGTTATAAAAGTCCATTCTTTGGAACAATGCTAATAAAACAAAAAAGCCGAAAAGCGCATTTTTTTTATTTTTGTGAAAGTTTTGTTATTTTATTACAATAAATGTAGCATTTGACACACGCTGCAGATACATACAAACATTCATACACTCGAAAAACATAACCTTTCTTCTTGCGCAGTCGTGCAAAAAGATAGATAAATTATTTATTGCTAAAAGACAAATTAATAAGGAAAGCCTTACATCCTAGCGATTGTTTCATTAATGCGGCCTAACAGTAAAAGCGATCTCTTCCAGACAATGTTGCATATTTGTTGTACCTACACTTTTAGCATTTTGTATCTAACTCAAAACAATATGAAATAATTACTAAACTACTTTTGATGAAACATTATACAATTAACTTCATTACGAGATATGATACCAGTGGAATAGATTTATTGCATCCGTTTGCAGTACGATTGTAAACCTTATATCTTTACAAATAGAGTTCAATTTATTTTCTTTGGTTGATATATAAAATTGAACTATCAGAATGAGAATAACTGGTTATAGTCCACCACGCTAACCCCTCATCTGGTCGAGTCGACCAAATATATATTCTTTAAGCCGTATGTCGTATATATCGCAGTTGACGACCATGATTTATTTAATTTCAGGTGATATATACTTCCGATTCGATATTTAGTCAACTAGTTACTAGCGTACAAGCGCGCGGATGCATTGGGTTGAATAGATTTCGCGCGGCTGGAACATTCCATCACAAAATCGTTTGTGTGACGTCACAGTCGGTACTAAAAAGGTGGCACGCAAGGTTTTCATATAAATGAAGTCACATGCTCTATCTACTAGGTCTGTGTTATAGATATACTGATACTATTATGATATTAATTTGCCCAAAAACGTGTCGAAACACATACCACCATAAAGTTAAATAACCTCCTTTTTTGAAGTCGGTTAAAAAATTGTGTATGCTTAAGACCTCGCGATAAAAGCTTCAACTTCATCAAAGCAACATTAATGATACGAAATAGTAGTACTATAGCAGTGATGCGTTGACTATATCTCTCTCGCTCTCTTAGTCAACTTGAGCCGACTTTACTCATTCAATAGCAATACCCACAAAATAAATTACTCACGTGCCTAGAGAAGTTTTCAGTTCAATAAATATAATACAAAGTATTTTACATAACGTCAATCATTTTTGTATCTAATAATTATAGTTTGAAAAACCGATTTCCAAATACGCAATTAGTTTACTTGGATGACATTTTTTCAGTAATTTTGTTATAAAAAACAAACTACATAACTGATTTTGATAAAATTTATATGAGACTAACTCTGAAGTATTAACTACCAAACAAAATAATAACTATAAAAAACAATGCATAATTATCAGAGTGATCGCTGAACAAACATACAAAAAAACACCTCCTTCTTTTTGGAAGTCGGTAAAAAATACAACTTTCTAGATTTATGAAATAAAAACACATAAAAAACCTCACACACTAAAATCGATTAAGTATAAGCAAGGGCAAGTTGGGTAAAAATACTTACACACAATTATAACGTATGATGTTGAGTCGCTACGACGGCTATGATGTGCGATGACCCTTTTTAGTCAAACTAAATTACCAATTATATCTTGACCCCTATAAATATAGTATTATGATCACGGGCAGGGGTCTAAGTAAAACGTACATCGTTAGGGACTACAATTGTCGTAACTTGATAATGATAGTGTACGTTTGTTTGTTTTAGTGAGATATATGAAGGATTTAATTGAATATAAAAACAAAACATACACTTATAATATTATTAGGACGCCTTGAGACACTATGGATTTTGATGAAATTTATGTAATACTAATCAGAAAGAATATCCTTTTAAGCAAAAATAGAATATTTAAAGCATCAGGCGTTATTTTGCGGAAATTCAAAATCAAAAAACTTAAATGTAACATATCTAGAAAACAATAAATATTCAAGTTACAATTAGGTTCTTTTTCAAAAATATTATTTTGTGAAACCGGTTTATAAATGACGGAGTTATCTATCCGGTAACAAACATTTAAAAAATAGAGCCGCATTGTTAGAGCCTCCTTTTTGAAAAGGTAATAAAACACCCTCTTCTGTAATGGAGTACAAAATATAATTAATTTAGGCGGTATAATCCCTAATTTGTTAGTATTATCCAAAATGTGTTGAGCTCTCTCTGACCAGCGCTAATACTATCCTCTAGGTCAACTTATAATGGACATAAATAAAAATAATTGAGCCATAGATTAGAATTTTCATCAAAAAGTATACAATATAATAACTCCCAAAATAACATATAGGATAGGTATATCTCACATATTACAATTTATACTACAGGTAATATAGCTACATATACACCCGAAACGTATCCCTTTCCTTTGGGCAGTCGGTTAAAAAATATCAAAATTCAAACATTAAAAAGAATAAGTAAACGTAAATCCTTGAATCGGTAGAAAGTGAGAGAAACTGACACGGGAATATCGACCTTGTGGCCGAGCGCGAAACGAAGGGAAATCGTTGTCGGAACACATCAATTTGAACGTTCAGTTTCCTCTGCACGCAAGCCGGTGAAAAAGTAACACGTTTTTTGGTTGTTGCTCGGCTCGAAAGCGGTGATGCAACTTTGTAAGGAAAATAGATATCTGTTTATCTAAGGAATAATTGAGTAGATTGTGGATAGTGGAGCTGGTTAATTGAGTAACGGTGAGCGCTTACGTATATGTAGAGTGCACGGTAGCATACCGAGCCAAGTTTCATACATAAAGTAAACTTATTTTACTTTTGGGTACTCATATTTTTACAGATGATAAAACAAAGTCAAAGTAAATTTATTTGCGTTTAGCAAACATCATATACTTAGTAAATAAGTACTTACTAAAAAAAAAACTTTTTAAGTTACTGTTTTATTGAAAAGAAAGATAATTATGTAGGTAATGTATTTATATACTGTATTCTACTAGAAAATCCCTTTTATTTAATATCTATATTGTGGGGATTGTGAAAAAAATCGAAATTTGCCATTTTGTTTCGGTGGCCATAGGTATTGAATTTAGAATGATACTAAATATTTTGCATTGTATTGTCATCTAAACTTAAGGCGTGTACCAAAAATCAGCACAATCTGTCAACGGGAAGAGGGTCAAATTTCGATTACTAAATTTTACCCAAAAAACATAACAACAAAAAAAACCGGCCAAGTGCGAGTCCGACTCGCACATGAAGGGTTCCGTACCATTATCTATAACTATCGGTATATTATCTATAGCGGCAACAGAAATACATCATCTGTGAAAATGTCAACTGTCTAACTATCACGGTTCATGAGATGCAGCCTGTTGACAGACGGACGGACGGACAGACATCGGAGTCTCAGTAATAGGGTCCCGTTTTTACCCTTTGGGTACGGACCCTAAAAACAGGGCAAGCTAAATAAAACCGTTTAAAACACTTATAAATATCAATAATTATGTTATTACTTATATATACCTACTATTTATCATAGTACTAAATTATTACTTATATATGCCTACTAAGTATTTACTAGCTTCGTCCTACGGTTACCCTTATAATTTCACCATGTTTGTCTGTCTTTGTAATGCACTACGAAACCCTAAAAATCTATATGTTTTGTCTATAAAAAGTATTAACAATCAAAGGAAACAATAAAAATAACAGTAAAAAACAATTCCATATTCAAACCACTGTTAAAGAGACGGTTAATGATTAATGCGCCGTGCCGCTAGGTGGCGCTAGTAAAAAATTCACGTGAAGCTAAACTGTACAGAATATGCACCAGTTTCTACAGTACAGGACGTAGAAAGAAGATTAAATATGTAAGAATCGGAGTGAGTCCACTCGACAGTGTTGTGACGGGGGCAAATCTTTGCTGTTTAAACGTTACGACACGATAGTTATAAAAATAAACAGACTTAACATCAAATTACATTATTTGTCTTTCCTACTCAGTTAATAGGAATGTGAAACAAATTGTACACAAAATAATACTCATGTTACATTTTGAAATTATTTTTTTCTACTACTTTCTGTAATAAATTTAAATACAAAATAATCTTAGCTATATCTAAGATATTGCAAAAAAACACATACAGTGGAATCCTTCTTTTTATTGAAAATTTAAGACAGTTAAAATATAACCAATACAAGTATACGTTCAGAAAACACAAAAACACCCGACAAAAAAAAACAATGGTTGCATTGGTTTTGATAAAACATAGCTAAAACACTCTTGATGAAATTCTCTTTGAAACAAAATAAACGAGATTAAAATCTATCCATTCGTTTGAGAGCTACATTGCTACAGACAGACACACAGATACACACGTCATACTTATAACACCCCTCATATTGGGTGGAGGGTTAAAAATCGTATCGTAATATTTAAATAACTATATCAAGTTAAATATTTCTCTACGTTCAGTTTCCTTTACGAAGTAAAGTAAAAAGAAATTCTAACTAGAAATTACTGTCAAATATACCTACTTACATAATAACCAAACTATGTTACACCTTTCTAATCGAATAATAACTTTAACTAAAGGTTCGGAACCGTCAATTTGAAAAAAAAAATAGTTTAAAAAGTTAAGCGGCCATTTTGAAACAAGACATCACCGATACGATCATAATTTCAGGTAATTTTGTGAAGGTGTCGAAAATTACACTGAAAGAGTTTGACATTATCTTCTTAGTATGTTATTTGACGGACAGTTTATTAGCTCTTCGTAATTATAGGGTTACTGGTTATTTTTAGAAATTATTTGTTTAGTTCATCGTGCACAAGTTAAAACTTTGAAAAACTGAAAAACTGATTTCCAAATGCGCAATTTTGTTTTAAAAACTAAACTACTGAATTGATTCTGATCAAATTTCTATGGGACCAATAAGAAAGTATTTCCTTTCAAACAAAAAATAATATTTGGAATAGGTTTTATGTGGCAACAAACATTAAAAAAATACATAGCCGAATTGTTAACGTCCTTCTCTTATAAGTTGGTAAAAAATAAATATTTAATACTTTATTATATCATTGGAATTATAAAATAAAAAACCGGACAAGTGCGAGTCAGACTCGCCCACCGAGGGTTCCGTACAAACTAAATAAAAGGGGGAAATCGTATATTTTTTTTATATTTTCCTTCATAAACCGAAAAATATACATCGTAAAAATATTTAACACATTCCTTGCTCACTACTCGGAACCGAGTGGGGCGGGGCCTTAGTAGCGGCACCTCCCACTCGGATCCGAGCGAGCGTCCCGTTCATTTTGTAGTAGTCAGTAAACCGTTAAGCATTTGAGGCAGTCAACGTTGCTTTGCACGGCCACTCTGTACTCGGTAAATTCGCCTAAAAAGTTTTGGTTCTTAGCTGAAGTGAAGGGTACTGCAGGGGCGAAGAATGTGCTAAAAACCTGTTTTAGCTTATGCTAATGAGGCTCTTTCATATGATACCCCACATGATACGGTTAATTCACTTTAAAATTTGGGCCCTCATTCCTTGTATAGAGACACTATTTTTTTGTGATTAAATTAAAAATGTCCAGTTTTCGGCTTTTTTCCTATATGTGTACTCTAACACAATGCTTCTTGCCAAATTTCAGAGTTCTAGGTCAACGGGAAGTACTCCATAGGTTTTGATTCCTCTGTGAGTGTCGAAATGTGCATTTTTTACGACATATTCGGCTGTAACTTTTTTTTACGAAAACAGAAATTTTATTTTTCTTTCTGCAGCAAGATACCTACTATGGATCTGCGTATATGGTTTTAATTTCAACTCGATACCTTCACGCGTTCCCGAGATAAAGGTCTTGACACCCGGACAGACGGACAGACAGACAACAAAGTGATCCTATAAGGGTTCCGTTTTTTCCTATTATAAGTCTAGCCATTTATACCACCAAACGCTTAATAAACAGTAATCAAAATCGGATCAAGTTTAGGTTATTTAACTTGGCATGTCATACTACCGTATTTTTATCCGACTGCATAAATAGGAGGGCTATGTTTTATGAGTGTATGTATGCGGGTATGTCTGTAATGTGTATGTTTCTATATTACTTCTTACAGTCTAAACGGCTTGACCGATTTTGATGTCTTTATGAGTGGTCGTTAGATTTGTAATAATAATAATACGACTCGCAAAAATAAAAATATGCGCATTTTCGCAAACTTCAATGAACTTTTAGTAATAAACAAGTGATTTTACTAGAATCATTATAAAGAATGCGCATTTATAATCTTTTACAACGACTTTACGCATACTTTCTCACAAAACACGTAGATTCAACAGGGTATCAAGCGTAACGAAATCGTAAGTTAAACTTCAAAAATAGCTTTACTGCAGTCGGGTATTTTGTTTTTCTTTTATTATACATACTTGTTACTATACACATAAACTTTCGCTAATAAGATTCGGTTAACAGACGATTTGTCAAATGAGCTTTCGGTATTTTGATAGTGGCTTTTGATATAATTATATTTCATTATCGGGGAAATGGTTTACGGTGTTTCACGATCCGGAATATAGATAGATAACCATTCGAAATATAAAAGAAAATATATCTTACCATCTTTAGGCGGGCTGGAACACTGCGGCGCGTACGACCCTAAATGGTACCCATACGTATTCTGATGCATGGGGGGGAAGGGATACCCTAACGACCTGGGACTGGGGAACCCTGACGCCTCGTGGGGGTTCTGCTGACCCCCCGGGCTGCCAAAATGGTGGGGATGCTGATAACCCCCCTTAAAAGGACCATAACCATGCTGCTGCAATTCTATAAACGCAGATTTAGAAGCATTCGTCGGGGTAGAGTTGGCGGAGTTTGATATATCGTGGGGGGTCTGTGACCCCCCTAAATGGTGGTGGTGGTCATGAGGTTCTGACGTCATCGCAGGCTGGGGGGTGCTTGGGCCCCCTCCTTCTGAAGGGGGCCCGAATGGATCTGAGAAACTCAGGGTGCTGGGTTTGCTCCCGGGGGACTGGATGCGGGTAATTTTGATGGTTTGAGGAAACTAGGGGGGTAGCGCGCCGCGGGGAGGGGGCCTGCAACAAAACAAAACATGGGTTAAATATGAATTATATTATGAATTATTACATAATAACTTAAGAAACTGCCGCAACGTACTCGAATGAGAAGAACATGCCTCCAAATAACACTCTTACGAATACCTACTTACTATAAAAGAGAAAGTACCTTTGTCTGTATCTCTGTTTGTTGCCTTTTCACGATTAAACTGCTGGATCGATCGTTATGAAATTTGATAAAGTTATAGTTGAGAACATGGGAGACGGATATAGGCTATATTAACACGCTTTTATTAGGTCGACCTGTATGTAACTAACTATGTAATGAAATCTAAGGTAACTAATTTAACCATCTTCCAAGGATCGTAGCGTCATGAAAATTATCAGCTGTATGTAGTTCTGATGACAATACAATAATATGGTACTGTCGAACTGATCTGATGATGGAGCCGGAAGATATAAACTAGAACTTCATGATGGAACATCGTATCATAGCTGTGTTTGGATTTGTTAGAAAAGTCTTGTAATGAACTTTGATCACAATAATTTGTAGCGTGTTTTTTAGTTTTTTAAACTGTAATTTATTTATTTTATCATAATCTTCAGAATCAGACCCTAAACAATCTCTGTGCCCAATTTTATAACGATTGGTTCAGCCGTTGGCAGTGAAGAGGTAACAAAGAGACGCAGATGACAGAATTACCTTCTCGCTTATAATATTGGTTTGGTTTTAACTAACAAAACTATTAACCTCAGATTTATTGTCCATACTAAACCATAACCCTCATTTCGTTTGTAGTCGGGTAAATGACTTTAAATTCTCAGCCGGAACTGACAACCTACTGATTATTGTCTATGACTCATTCCTAAAAAAATATGTTATTGTCGAAAATTCCAAACCACAAAAATCGATGAAGTAATAAACCAACCAAATTGAATATTCAATGGCGTTCTTAAAAAAAATAACCCTAAACGGACCAATCAAGCGTAACGGTTTCTAGAAAAGTTTAAATTTTAAAATGAGAACGCCCACTCCCACGGGGTCAAAGAGGTCATTCGGATTGTTTTATTTTTTTAAATTTCTCTGGATTTCGACGTGTCTACTTTTTAACGCTCAATGACTGTGTTCTAATAGTTCAGTTATGTATTCTGATTGCTTAAGAAGGTACCGGGTTCGATTCCCCGCCGGGTAACTCAGTCAATTGCACGTATTGAGTGTGGGCAAATGCCAATATCTTAACAAATCCAGGTTTCTCCTACCAAGACACTGGTTATCGATATCACTGATGGCGTGTAACGGCTAGTGAAAGGTTAGAGATAATCTAGTTTTAACATTATTGAAATCAGGATTTAGCACTATTGCATTAGAAGGATCTAGATTCTATTTCCGTCCCGATTTAGTTTATTAGTCCACAATATAAATTATGATTCTAGCTCTGTTTGTATGTTTATTTGTTTTTCAACCGACTTCAAAAAGGAGGAGGTTCTCAATTCGCCTGTATTTTGACAATTTTATATTTATGTTTGTTACCTCATAACTTTCGACTGGGTTTCTTATTTTTTGATGATTCTTATTTTATTTGAAAGCCAGCATGCCTTGTGGTCCCATTTCAATTTGGTTTGTTCTGACAATGGCATCCATGAGAAGTCGGTTGTTTCTGTTTTTTAAACTATAAATATTGTTATTTTTAGGAACGAAAGACCTTTTCCCATTAGTGGGACAAAAATCAAGATAGGTTTGCGCTTGACCGCAAACTTGCCTGGTGGTTGAGCGAGATGGAGTGCTCTCCTAAATACTTTGATCCTAGAACAATTTAGGTACTTGTCATTTAAAGAAATCTAGGTTATAATATCTTAACAGGATTTTAATTAGGTTTAAGCGTTTTGTTCGGCTTTTCGGAATAACTAGTATAATGAAATAAAATTCAGATCTATTTGTTTTTCATATATAAATAACGCCAAATCTTAGTCACAGTCACAATCAGCAAATAAGTCACAGTCAATCCCAGTTACTTTTGAATACTATTACTACATTCGAGTAAGTATGTTTGTAAACAAAAACTACCATTTTACACAATCAATATTCGAAATATCCCAAGTTTAGAAAAAAAAGTATAGCGGTAACATTACTTTCTCACGTTCCCGTCAAAACTTCTTTGTACTTTCTTGTAGTCGGGTAAAAGTAAAAAGAATGTCCATTTGTAAGCCCACTAAAACAAATGACCCGAAAACTCGACGAAATAAAACTTAAAAAGAGCCTTCTTTCGGCGATCTCTTTGAGTTAATTACCAATGCATCCATCTCGTTCACACTTGCACAAACCCGTATGTCACCGTCCTTGTCGTTCATCAACTTTTTTTAGTAATGCTCTGGCGCCTGAGGTCGGGTCAAAACGTTTTGTTTTTTGTTATTTTGTGTGTTCGTTGATTGTTCAAATAATAATGTTTGGAGTGAACTAATTGGTGTAAATTTTTATTGAAAATTATTGACTCGGCGGGGTGGCGTTAAAGAACTTTATTTAGGTGCCAGTGTCTTGTCTAAAATGACTTGTTAGATTGTTTTGGCTCCGCGCGTGTTGTGCATTTGCCTCTGTAGCATTATTTCAAAGTTGTATGGCTAAAATAAACTCAAATTTAAGCCAAGCGTATCACGGTCAAATACGAATTATGTATTTTATAATGTATTGGTGATAATCACTTTTTATTTCATTATTTTATTCGACTAGCAACACAATCGGGACATCAGTTGCCATTTATTACCACGACAGTTCTCTTTTTAAACAGACTCTATCAAATTTGATCTTGAAATTAAGGCTCTGGCAGCCATTTAACTAAATTTAACAGATATGTCAGGTGTTAAATCTATCATTAGTAAACTCGACAAAAGGCAAATGCCAACATCAAGCAAAAAAAAATCTATCATTAGGATAACATTTGACATTGGTGGAGTTGTAAAACATACATAAAAGCTAAACGCATAATTAGTAATTATATTCTCTTTGCACATAATGTTAAACCAGTGTGTGTCAGAGATGACAAACGGTACTGAAACATAATCTATGTAGGTACCTAAATATAAACTAGGTCTATGTAAAAAACTTAAAAAACTTGGACCTTATAAAGAAGCTAAAGGTCACGCAACGACCTATGGACAGGGCTATTCTCGGAGTCTCTCTACGAGATCGAATTAGACATGAAGAGATCCGTAGACGTACGATAGTCACGAGATCCGTAGACGTACGATAGTCACCGACATAGCAAATCGGATTAGCAAGTTGAAGTGGCAGTGGGCAGGGCACATAGCACGTAGGACTGATGGCCGTCGGGGACGTAAAGTTCTCGACTCGAGTGGAGAGCACGCACCGGCGCGGGCGCACGCAGCGTAAGGAGACCAGCACCAGCCACGAGATGGACATGGCCTTATGCAAGTGACGGGAAGACGCTGGATGGAAGCCGAGCGACAACAGGTCGTTTTGGAAGTCCATGTGGGAGAACTATGTCCAGCGTGGACTCTCTATGGCTGAGATAATGATGATAATGTTAAACTCAAGCGTAGGAGAAAATCCCGTAAACAAGAAGAATAAAATATTCAAAAAGCCAAATGGGCACAATTTTCCAGAGCAGCGGAGCGCGACGAGCTGTCTTTAATGAATACTTATACGTAGTTTATGTGCCTTCTCCTTTCCCAGGGCGCGTCGTGGATCAGTGGACAGACGTGGCAGCCGCGACAACCGGGGCTCCGGGGTCGGTTCTCATGGCGGACAATTGGCGATTTTACTGATTTCATTTGTCAGGAGTAATGAATTAGAAATATTGTAGACTTGAACTAATTGGAATAAATATTTGTGGATATTTTCTACACAGCGCCATCTAGTTCCAAAGTAAGCAAAACTGTGCTATGGGAACCAGGTAGCTGATAGGATACTTTTATACCTACTATTGTTTTGCTACAAACATCGATATTCATCAGAAAAATGGTTTTGTCGTCGTATCCCTAACATATAGCTAAAAGACTGACATACCTACCAACTTAGCTGTGAGGCACGACAAAAAAGTCAACATGGCAAATGCTCAAGACCTGTGATTCCGAAAAAGGAAGCCGGTCATAGAAGAAATTCATCACAGCATAACATGACGAGAGTGGACAAGAACTTGTAAATTACTTATTTATTTGATTTAGACTGTGCCTAGTGCTGAAATGGTATTTATGAAACTTGTTGAAATCCCAACACTTGACACTGGCAAATGCGCCAATCGCGCTAGTCCTATAGTAATGAAAGAAAGGTTTTTCTGTCAAAGTCACACTTTTGTTCATATGTAGTATTCTACGGAGTTTTGGCGGGAACGTCATCGAAACATGTTGTTTGATTTGTTTTATTTGTGTTATTTTCAATATTAATGCCATAAAAATGGTGGTGTTTTATTCATTAAGTGTTCAATCAAGTACATGAGTGTGGGCAAGTGAAATAAAGCAGTGAAACGTGTCATTTTACGTTGTCGACAAAACTCCATAGAAGCTTCTAGTAAAGTCGCCACCACTTTACTGAAGCAGGACTTGACTTTGAAAATTACTGTATACGTGACTTGGATTGTGACTAGAATATTTTTACAACTTGTTTTATTCACGGAACTTGAAAATTTTTAATACTTGACACTGGCAAATGCTTTAAGCGGGTCCAATACAAAAAAGAAGAAGAAGTATTCTACGGGCCAGTAATACAAGTGCTCTGTCGTTCCGGAAGAGTGATCCTGCTGGCGCCAAGGTTTTTGTCCCTTCCTATCTTCGCATTGGAATACAATCATTAGAAAGAATACCTTACACGCGTGTAATATCGATCTATTTATTTGTTATTACGTTATAGCAAGAATCACAAAAATTATGCTAGTTTTACGGATTTATAGTGCCAGCAGCGCCCCGCGGTTTCACCCGCGTACCTATTTATGAAAAATAGTGATGATGACGATGATAATATATATACCCTATTTTCTTGGCCGAGGATGGAACGTAATAGAAGATATCTATTCACTATAACCTTAAAAAATTCAAGATTAAAAAAACAACCAGCTTCAAAGTGCAAAATTATTATTTTTTTGATAAAATACAGCCCAATTTATTGTTAACCTCATCCTTTTTGAAGTCAGTAATAAGACAGGTCGGCGGCATGTTTTTTTCACCGTCCCGCCAAAACTCCAAGCTACGTGACGTCACTATTAGTTACGCCATAATAATAGAGAACTAACGGTCAAACGATTTTTCAAAACGAAGTATAAAAGACACATTTCTTGTTGCGTCAATTATAGCAGCCCTCAAAGCAGTCCGTACCTATTAATTCAACGTTTAACCATTATATTAACAGAGCTGGACTAAGGAAGTGGCCAAAAGGGCTACATATTCCGCAAACGTTAACGCAAACACTTAAGTTATTATTTTTAAAACTGGATTACTGATAAGGGAGCCCTGTAACTGACAATTCCCACCCCCAGATGACAGGACATAGCGAGAGGGACCTTTTTTATTCCTTTATTGTTATAAACTTATGTTATACTTACTAATTTGTACATATTGTGTAAGTATAGATAGATAACTCTTTATTAAAATACCACAAATACAGAAAAATAAATACAGATAAAATATAATTATAGCTAGGCTTTTAATTAGCGGCCTTATCGCTTAGAGCAATCTCATCCAGGCACGGATAGGAAAGATGTTATACAACTATGATTTGCAATATTTTTGCGTATTTCATAACTTAAATTTTATAGAAAAAATTGACATAAACTAGATTCCAGTCACATACTAAAATGAAAATCGAAATCGAATTGTTTACCTACAGCTCTGCTGGCTTAAACAAGTGGCAAACGAGTCTATTCTATATCTACAAACGCTTGCGCGTCGGAATGCTAAGAAACTGACGTGCAGCACGTGACATTTAATAGTTACCTATTTACGTTAGCTAATGTCGATCCCGTGTACCTATTCACTTTCGTATTCTACTGGCGTTTGTGAAATTAGAATGACACTTGTCTGACCCTCCAGGTGTAAATTAGTTTTATAAATTTGAAAATGCGCATTTAATGAGTATCCTAATTCAAATTTTTCAATAAGTAACTTATAATATAAATAACAGTAAAAAAATATTGAGTTCTAATTTTTTAGGGTTCCGTACCTCAATAGGAAAAAACGGAATCCTTATAAGATCACTTTGTTGTCCGTCTGTCTGTCCGTCCGTCCGGGTGTCAAGACCTTTATCTCGGGAACGCGTGAAGGTATCGAATTGAAATTAAAACCATATACGCAGATCCATAGTATCTTGCTGCAGAAAGAAAAATAAAATTTCTCAGTATTCTTAAAAAAAAGTTACAGCCGAATATGTCGTAAAAAACGCACATTTCGACACTCACAGAGGAATCAAAACCTATAGGGTAATTTCCGTTGACCTAGAACTCTGAAATTTGGCAAGAAGCATTGTGTTAGAGTACATATATAGAAAAAAAAACGAAAACTGGTCATTTTTCATTTAATCACAAAAAATAGGGTCTTTAAGCAAGGAAGGAGGGTCCAAATTTTAAAGTGCTTTAACCGTATCATGTGGGGTATCTTATGAAAGAGCTTAATTAGCGCAAGCTAAACCCGGTTTTTATATATTTTTACTATGCATATTTTTCGATTTATGAAGGAAAATATTAAAAAAAAAATTACCCCTTTTATCAACTAGTTTGTACGGAACCCTCGTTGGGCGAGTCTGACTCGCACTTGTCCGGTTTTTCAAAGTGGTTTTGCCCCTGCCTATGCGCCTCACTACGAATCTGGATTCCGAATAAAAAAGCAATCTACTTAATTATAAGTGTGCCATGTTTGTGAATGCCTGAGTATATACGAGTAAGTAAAGTTTGATGCACATACTTGCAGCTCTTATTCAGCTATTCTTTTAAGAAAGCACACTGCAGCGCTTTGAGGCATTTTACTTTTTTCCCACGAGACTAGCAAAGATTGCCTATAACTTATCGAATACCCAGAACTTTGGACTTAAACAGTTCATGTTGGCAATAAACTGCGCTCGTCATTCTAATATTATTATATCCAAGAATTATAGAACAGACACACTGTTCAATACGGAATATAGTGGTATTTGCGTACTTACTACTGCTTGAATGTCTAGCAAAGGTGCGGTATTTTCCAAAGCAGATTACAAAAGTCCTACTAAAAATATTCAATTTAGCTTTGAAAATGCCAAGATTTTAGTTCCCAGGAAACAGGATGGCAAGGAGTTACACTCCTATACAGTACGCAGCAAGTACGCATGGCCCATTTCCAGCAGTGGACTTCTTGTGGCTGAGATGATGAATAGTATAGGTAATGAGATTTCAGCGATGCGTGCAATGGCATTGAAACTTTAGCGAGCTATTTACGTCTTTCGACTTTTAAATACTTATGGATGGAGTGATAAAATTTTAGGTTCCTACTTTAAAGAGATTTTCTCTTTCCTGACAGATACAATAAATTGGCTATAATTCTATACGATTAGAGTGACTTCATCCACTTTCCTTTCTTCTCTCATCTTTCCAACTTCAACAATTTATCTATATACTTTTTTTTTTTATTCGTTAACTTTCCAACTTCATCAATTTATCTACTTCGTCAACTTTTCTACTTTGTCAACATTCCAACTTTGTCAACTTTACTACTTTGTAAGCTTTCCAAATTCGTCAACTCAACTAATTCGTCCACTTTGTTACTCCGTCAAAAGGTCTAGGTTACAAAGATTCTGTGAAGCACACTGCGTCACCGACACCATCCCATCGTCAGCGAACCAACAACCCTGAGGTAGGTATTCATCAAACATTGAAACTCAACAATGTCTAATCGCATGACTTCAAAAAAACACTCATAATTATCGAACAATAAAATGTTTTGAATAATCAGACGCTCGCGTGCTGCGTTTTACAATTTTACGATCTAAAATAGTGGATTGGTCACGGAGTCTGTCTGTCTGTGTACGAGTGGAGGACCGCTACGTGGACCGGTCGGCTGGGTTACATTTTAATGGAACTCTCCGTTGGAACGTCTTTTTCTAGGATTTTTACATCCATTTTTTAGCGATGAGGAAAATGATGCAAGATTTTTGCTCAAAAAAGACGGAATTTCTGTCAGAAAATTATGGAACGGTGAATCTTTTTATAAAGTCCTCCTGGAGAAAGACCACACTTTTGCCAGTGATTCAATTGCAAGAAATAGTATGGAAATATGTTTGTTTATTTCAGATTGAAGGAAAATATTTTCTTTTTATTCTCAAGCATAAAATAGCTCAGTGACGAGAGTCAGTATATAAACAAAACGGACAATTTCCATCTAATACTTTGAAAACTTTTGCAGTATGACCAGAAGAAAAACAGTAGGAACATTCAATGTGTTTTTTTCCGTATAGTACAATAGGTATGTTAATATTTATTTGCTTTAATCTAAACAGTAATAAAGATATGAGTGACGTTATGGTGCTCTGTGAATAAAATATGGTACAATCTATATATATAATATATCTTCTATCATCGAACAAAATTCTGAGAACTGATAAAGGATGTGCCCAGTCGAAACACCTGCCTATACTATACTTTACCTACCTACTATACCTACTTACACACATTGACGTATCATCATACAATGCTATCCAAGATTCTCAGTGAATCATTCCGAGGACTTCGTATCTTGGCCACACGAAGATGGAAAATTACCCAATACATCGAAAGGCGTTTGTAGAATTAGGCCTCTGAGCTATCGACATTTTTATTTTATTTGTCTAAAAAGAATATTGTGGAAATCGACATCAGTTTTTAAAGAAATTGATGTTTCATTGAACTACATTGTTCACCGTACACGTTATTAACTACAACAAAACAATATACAAACTCAACTAACTAAACTAAGTAAGTACTACACAAAAAGCGTATCGATTACCCCAGACCGATAAAAGTCTAAATACAATCCAAATGCAGCGTACCCAGCATGCGTACATGTTAATTGGGAGTTAGATGGAACAAAATTTTGTACGTCTATTCACAACTTGTCAGATTCGGAATTTCCGAAAGATTTCCATTGAAATAAATACTTAGTGATGGAAACGCAGATTTGGTAGATATTTTCAAGTAACTATAGGTATCTCCGAAGCAAATAACTTTGTAGCTGAAAATAATGTAAGTAAGTATGCTCAAATTCCAACCATGGTTTTAGTTTTTTGTGGCAAATGTTTTATTTATTGTGATGATTTGTCACCACAATAAATAAAATCTTATATCGAAAAACTTAACGACATTTTTTCCAGTTATTTTGTTTTAAAAACCAAAATATTGGACCGATTTTGATAAAATGTATATGGGACCACCTCTGAAGTATGAACTATTAAACACAAAAAGAATCATCAGGCTAAGAAATTAAGAAATAAGCGTTTTTAACTGAATTCCAAAAAGAAGGAGGTTATCAATTCGACTGTATGATTTTTTGTATGTTTGTTCACCGATTACTCCGCCAATAACGCATAAATTTTGACGATACTTTTTTGTTTGATAGGTCATATTTCAGAGGTAGTCCCATATAATTTTTATCAAAATTGGTACAGTACTTTGGTTTTTATAACAAAATAACTGGTAATATCATCCAAGTAAACAAATTGATTGTTTTGAAGTCGGTTTTTCAGTTTTTAAACTATAATTATTAAAAGCCCTCGTTTTCTATTTTGAATCAGACTCAGGATTAGTACTTAGTACAGATCTTATCATGCAAGGGATCGGATCAAGGCGACAGATGACGTCATTCGAGACACGGCAATAGTTTTTCATCCATTCGGAATGCGTCGATAAATGTACAGAAAAAAATATAATTAATTGTGTACTGTATCTGGGTCGGTCGGCTAGCCCAAATTAAACAAAGCTTATACTATGGAACTAGATATAATACATTTATTATTTTTTGTATTTTATAATTACACACCTACTTATGATATATAGAAACACCCAGACACAGAACAAACATCCATGCTCATCACACATCCTGGTTGGGGATCGAACCGACGACCTACAGCTTAGCAGTTCTGAGACCTCATTTAGATTTAGTAGTTTGTTTTTTTCTTTTAGGCTTAGTAGTTTGGTTTTAAAACAAAATAACTGAAATAAATATGTCTTACAAGTATACTAAATTGCGTGTTTTGAAATCGGTTGTTGTTTAATAAAACTATAAAAAGTTATTAAAACGTACCTATTTTGTGTATTTTAAAACTATCAAAAAAAAAAAGGGATATTATATTTAGGTTAGCTTAGGTAGTAGTAAGACTTTTTACAGACGACCTGAGGAAGTAGGTACTAAAATTCGTCATCTTAAAATAATAATTCAAGTAATAATTATAATTTACACGTACAATTTAAGCAAATAACCGACTGTCTATAGGACACAGTCTTAAAATCTAATATGATTCGAGGTTTTAAGTACAGGTTTTTTCGTCTATGGTAAAATGAAATGGTTGTCATATTTGGCGCCCTTTCTCCTGTCACAGTCGCCCGCGGTGCAACTGTCACTGGGGTTAACAAAATGGCCGCCAAAGTCACGCGACCGCTGATTCCCTTTGTGAGATCAGTGGTGGCTATTTATTAGGCGAGGGGTTGCTTTGAATGCTTGTGTACTATACAAAGGTGATTATCTGAGTGACAGGCTATTTTTAACGCTTTTTCATGTTAATATTATGAAATAGGGTTTTCAGACACAGCACAGAGAAACGTTTCTCTTAAAATACCTACTTGCCTGCTGGACATTCTAACAATTCAAATGAAGCGCGTTATTATAACTTGTATTATAACCTATTTATTATAAGTACAAATTTTTAAATACCTAATGTAATAACTCGAGAGGGCTTACCTAATCTAGGTCATAGATGTAATGTAATTACGATGTATGTAATGTATGTATGTTGTTGTAGTAGCTTAGAATTCGAATCGTCTCTACCTCAGCGAAGTAGCTTTTAGCAAGATGTCTATGGCTGAGGGCGTCACTTCGCACGTCTCTACACTTGCCAGGTAAGCAAAATTTGGCACAATGTCATTTTTAGGGTTCCGTACCCAAATGGTAAAAACGGGACTCTATTACTGAGACTTCGCTGTCTGTCCGTCCGTCCGTCCGTCTGTCACCAGGCTATATCTCATGAACCGTGATAGTTAGAGAGTTGAAATTTTCACAGATGATGTATTTCTGTTGCCGCTATAACAACAAATACTAAAAAAACAGAATAAAATAAATATTTAAGGGGGCTCCCATACAACAAACGTGTTTTTTTTTGCTCGTTTTTAATCGATATTAACGGCAACAGGTAGACGCTTGAAATATTCACAGAATATTGAGTTATAGTATTCACTTTAAAAATAAATAATTAAATTAAAATAAAATAAATATTTAAGGGGGGCTCCCATACAACAAACGTGATTTTTTTCCGTTTTTATAGATAAAGGTACGGAACCCTTCGTGCGCGAGTCCGACTCGCACTTGGCCGGTTTTATTTAACTCTATGTCAAAAACGTCTACTATAAACATCACTCACATGTCAAAGACATTAATGAGGGCTACCGTTTTATGCTCACCAGCTGGCGCCAGCGGCGAGCGAGCTCGTCTAGTTGAAAATACGCGGAAACAGAGTTTAATTATAAATCATTTCCTAGTATGTGCAATTGAAGATAATTTTATAGTTTAAAAAATATAAGCTACGAATTGATAACCTCCTCCTTTTTTGAAGTCGGTTAAAAACTGAAAGAACCGACTTCAGAGTAAGCTATTTCGTTTCCTTGTAATAAAGATTAGGATAGATTACATACAGTTCATGACATCATGCTCAGTCGGGTAATAATTAAGCGATTCTATAATCTGACGCACTTCACTCAGGGATCCAATGAAAATATTTTTACTTTTAGTGATTATTCAAAAAGTAATAAAGCAACGTTTCTAATATAATTATGGGACCAACTTGGGAGCTTTCTCTATACGCCAATTCACGAAACACAAAAATTGGTTCACGAAGGTACTTACGTACTCCAAATAAATTTTTGAGGTCGGTGTCTGTCTAGGACTTATATAGTTGGTGATAGTTTAGGCCGCCGACCTCAAAAATTAGTTGGAGTAGGTACCTAGTCAGGTAGACCTCCAGTTTTGATTCAATTTGTCGTCATTATGTTAGTTGTTATTTCTTCCTTTTCAGTTTTGAAGTCGATTTAATTATTTTTTTAAATACTTTTATTTTAAGATACCTATTCCATGATAACCTGCACAATACTTATGATGAGGTTGAAAAAAATATACCTTTTGTATTTTTGGAGCGGGTTGGTAGGTAAGTACTCCATAAATACTTTTTTTACTCCGTAACCCGAATGCGTAAGAAGGAGGGTTATGGTTTTAAAAAAAATACTTCGATATTTTTACTGGTTTACAGAACATAACCTGTTATTTTTTTATGGAAAGCTAATAGTATCTGAGTTAAATGGCTATACATACGGACAGACAGCCGGACATGATTAATTCATAAAGACCCTTCGTAGTTACTGCTGAACCCTAAAACCCCATCTTATATCACCAGCTCACATCGGCAAACGAAAACCTACTGAACACAAAAGAAAATAGATAAAGATCACATTTTCCTGGCGGCACATGGCGTGTCTGATTAGCGTGAGATACGACGGACTAAAACAATGAGCTGTCGTGATTAGTGCACACTACTACCCGACATGGAGCGCGGAGCGGGATCTGAACAAATAACTGAATTGAAGCTTCAAACTAACACCACTAGAATGCCCTGTGGCGGGGATGACATGACATACAATTCTATATAGTATTAACACCTAGACTTTTAGCAGAAATCAAATCTTTATTCAAACTGTCAGGTGGGGAATCGAATCCGCTAGTGGTCGATACCGAGGATGTACTTACCGCCCTAGAGCCAAATAGGTCCTCACCATATGTATTGAGTAGCAATAATAATAGTTTTAAGAACTAAACTGAACAACCGGCAAAAAATGCGCAATTTTCTTTTATAAACCAAACTAAGTACCTACTGAGCTGATTATGATGAAATTTTTATGAACTAATCTGAAATTACTTATATCGCTACAAAAAATAAAAATATTTTTTGTGGTTAAGAGTTAAGCGGTAGCAAACAAAAAATATTTAAAAAAGCCGAAATATTAGCCTCCGCCTTTTTGAAGTCGGTAAATAAATAATTAATCTGAAATTTCAAATGTTGACAGGGAACATGCTAGCTAGCCCTTAAAGCACTACAAAGTACCTAACATCAGTTATACAATTATCCGAAATATTTTGACACGATGACAGCACAGGAGGTGTGCTGTCATCGTGTCAAAATATTTCTGATTTATTTATTTATCGGGATTAATACTATAATTCAAAGGTAAGTAGGTATACCTATACGTAGGACGTAGGTATAAAGCGATTTAATCACACATCTACGAGTACTTTGAAACATTTGAATTATTTAAAAAAATAACTGCCACTTACTGGCAACAAAAAAAAGTAAAACAATGACACTGGCCGTAAAAAAATTCAATGAAAACGACAGCGATAAAAGAACTAATTCAGGTAGGTACAGTATAAATATTAACATTCTTGTAATTTACTTTCATCCCATTAATATTTTCCATGTAAAACTCTATATCATTTAAATGATTTAATAATTTTATAGTTTAAAAAACTGAAACAACTGGCTTCGAAGTACGTTATTTCGTGTACTTGTTATATAAGTACTAAGGTTAATAATTAAACAAGGCGCTCAAGTGTCGAAGTAACTCTATTTTCTCCTTATACACATTGGATGAGGAGTAAGAAGGTTTTACTTTTCAAGCGCAATAAATCCCTCACGATTGTAAACTTTTTAAAGAGACCTCTCTTCACCCACTCGTTTCTTTTTCAAGAATGACATTTGTCATTGAATGTCAAATGCTTCGTTGTCGAAGGTTAGAAAATGTGCAGATGTTTATACGAAAAACCTCAACATTTGACACTTTTGTAAAGAAAAACGTGTCAGTGGAACTCTGCGATTCTATAATCTGACGCACTTACTCAGGAATACAATGAAAATATTTTCATTTTTAGAGATTGTGCAAAAACTAATAAAGCGATGTTTATAAAATAATTATGGGACCAACTTGGGAGCTTTCTGTATACACCAATTCAGGAAACAAAAATTGGTAACGTAAACCTACATAAAAAAAAATACGGTACGAATTGATAACCTCCTCCTTTTTCGAAGTCGGTAAAAAAGTAATAAGTACATAAATTTATAACTATTTATATAAAAGTCACAATAGAAAAAATAACCCTCCAATAAAATTCTTTCCAGCTAGTTCCCGCGTAAAAAGCGTCCGTAGAAAATGGCGCGAGTTATGACATTTACATCGGTGACAATCATCAATCATTTGTCAAAGCGCCGCCATCTTGGCTTATTAACCGTAGAAGGAAAGCGGGCAGTAATTGCGCAGGGCGATTGAGATGTCTGTAATAATCTAATAATAGAAATTGGTTGCGCGTTGGATAATTTGTCACAATGATTTTTATCTTGTACTTTATATGTAGGTATTTACAATTATCATTATATAATACTTTACTAGCATTATGAATGGGACAGCAACGCTGCAACTATCTCTGTCTGTTTCTCTATGTGTCACTTTTAATATGCGATTTTACCAAATTGCCGAAAATAGCAAACAACGTAAAAAATAGAAAAAACTGGTAAATCGTAACGCAAAAGTTGTCAATTTAAAACAAAAATAAAACATAACAAATAAATTAATACACCCTGATTTTTCTTTCAAATATTATATATAAGTACTATGAAACGTTATTCAATTACTTTCATGACAAGAACAATTACTTAATTGAAAAATCAAAAACCTACGAATTCAAACAACAAAATGTTTGCGTTTGGTTTGCTGTCAGGATTCAACGGTTAGGATTTCGTAAGAATGTGTTTTTTATTATAACAATTTCAATGTCATAATCATAAGCTAGATAGCATATGATTATGACATTTTAAATGTAAAAGTTAATTTAACGTCTTTGGCTAAACGGGCTTTAATGCAAGGTGCATACCTATTTGTAATTTCATTTATATACAGGCAGACAGACGAACATGGCGAAATTATAAGTGTTCTTGGTAGTTACTACGGCACCCTAAAGACTTGAATGAAACCTCGAATTCCCTCACTTTATGTGACATTATTTATTTAGTGTCACCTCAGACTGGTACGATTCAGCCTGTCAAACCACAAAGGCTATAGATAAAGTGTCATGTGTCACATCGATACGCAGTAAAGAGGCTCTATTGTCTATGGATATGTTAGTTGGTGTTAGTTTTGTTAAGTATGTTGTCGTAAATAATAGATTATATATTGGCTATTGACCAGCGTTATTGAGTGTAAAACGATAGTTTGTACTGACAATTTCAAATACCTATGGAATGCTCATTCCAGACTGGAGTTTTAGTGCGAACAATTAAAAATTGATAAATAAATAAAAATAAATTATTTTAAAGTTGGTGGTGTTTTATATTGTTCGATTACTCATAAAAGTGTAGAAAAGTGAAATAAAAGTAATACGCGTATTTTCATGCTCATGGCAGAATTCTGTATAAGTACTTAGTACTTCCAGAAATATTAACTAAGTATAGTTTTCTGGAGCCTATGTAAGACTTGACGAATTATTTTGTATTCTAATTGTGACTATGACTTTTTTGACGATGCCTGTCACAAGAAAAAAAAATGGTATTGGTAAATTGCTCCTGGATGAAAACTTGATATTAATTACGTGCGATGTCGTAAACCTCTCACGCAGGAAAAAAGAGTTACTTGAACACAACATATATTATAACTAAAGTTTGTAAATATACAAAAAATAATTCCTAAATTAAATAAATAAATATTTGTGGACATTTCACACAACACCATCTAGCCCAAACTAAGCAAAGCTTGTACCTACTATGGAACTAGATGGCTGATAGAATACATATATATACTTTTTTTTGTAAATATATACAAATAATACATAGAAACACCCAGACACAGAACAAACATCCATGCTCATCACACAAATGTTGGGTGGGGATCGAACCCACGACCTTTCAGTTCAGCAGGTAGACGTAGACACACTACCAACTGAGCTACAAAGCCAGTCAAAGAATTTTCAAGTCTTTTACTTGAAAATTATGCTTTTTAATCTATTGCCAAATTCTTAGCTCAGCCAGTCTGTCTTGACAAAAGAAAAATACAGTTTTGTGTTTAATACTCTATTGTTAAAAATATGAAATGAAGCCAAAATATAATTTACGTTTTCTACTAATACACCGTAGAACGTAGAACATCACAAAATCCGTCGTCAATGAACCATAGACAAATTTAACTTTTAACACAAAGGGTTCGTTCAGAAACCTGTTAATGTTTAATTATTATCGATGAGTAGTGTAGGCAGTGTTACCGACGCTCTTTCAACAAAACTGGTATTTTGTAGTAATTGCTGTTATATGGGAGTTATTTTATGATTCTTGTGAATTCTACTTCGATTTAGTTTTACATTTGTTACACTTATCATTTTGTTACTTCTCTATATCTATTTTTAAACGATTTTAATGGGCAGTGTTCTAAGCTTGAGTTTTTTATTTTATTTTTGATGATTTTCAACTTTTAAGTGTCAAGAAGAATAGGTGATAGGTACTAACCTGATTTTAGGTTTATATTTTTTATCTATATCACTGAGTAAGGACTTGTCACTTCTGTCAGACGGAAATTGTCATGCGCGAAAACTGAACAAAACACTGTTTAACTAAAATACGCTTATTCAGCGTTTTAGGTATAATCTGCCTTAATCTGTCTCGTCTGTCGTGTGTTAAAGTTTTCTTATTTAAAATAAACTAAAATCATATATTTTTATATCGTAATTCAATTTACTAAAAAAAAAACAGCATAATTTGTATGATTTATGATAAATAAAAGATGAGTTAATTATTGTAAACTTATATACCTATGAGTCTCCTATACTTATTATTCTCTATTATTGTTACTAATAACTACATATAAAATAACAGTAGGTATCTATTTATTATTAATCTTAGATACAGAATATCATTATAATTTTCCTCGAACAAGATAATTTTATAATAATAAGATCAACCAAGATACAGTGTCAGGTACAGTCGGAGACATTTTTTTTAATATAAAGAATCATTTTTTTCTGCGTACAGCGAGAAGTTTTCAACATAATCTGATAGAATACTTACCTTTAAATATCTTTTTTATTTTAACAAAAATATCTTCACGACCTTGCGATGTCAAGATGGGTATGACAATATGAAACTTGGACTCTACTTCCATAGGATCTAAACTAAGGAAGTTTTATCATAATGGAAGGAGCCACAAACTTTGCCTGTTTGCTAGGCAGCTATACAAAACGCGTCCGCTTCATTCCGACTTACCGGTCAATGTACATTGCGTCAAGTTGGAGTCACGTGAAGACAAATTCTAATGAATTAATAGGTATTTGCAAAAATACGTAATAATTAACGTATTGTTTTACGCCACCTAACTAGTGAAGTACTAAAACGCACGCACAAACATATGCCGATATATTTATTACCGCTGTCAGAAATATAGGAGACATCCATATATTTTTGTCAATAAATAGTAGGCATGGTGTGGAATATCTTCATTCCATGAATTTGATCTATTGAGTGGAATCTATGATTTACACTAATAGAGAGAGGGAGAGAGAGACTATTTGGGACAAAAAATGTTTAAGTAAGTATCACTTAATACTGATAGTCAGAGCGTCAGATATCTACATCTGGATGTGTCTGTGATCTCTGTATTAATTACACAAGAGGAAATACCTACGTTCAATCAATGACAAGTCACAATACAGACAGAGTCAGAACTGTCTTCATGCCACTCGATCATACATTTATTTATTTACGATGACAGTTTCCTTATTGTGCATAACTTAACTAGTTGCTTAGAATCTTTAATTACCTGTAAATAAAGATTTTTCAATCGCAGGTAAAATAATAGAACAAAATATGTTTGACGTTTTGAACCTGAAAATGAAAAATCTTTACCCGTTACTTAAATTACCTGCCTACAGTTCTCTGATTCACACCCCAAAGTTCATATGTCTAGAATCAGCTGTTTAATATGTCAGTACTCACATTGAAATTTAAGTTCATATATCAATACATTTGTTTTCAATGGAAGTTGCAAATTTCTTTATGTAAATATAAAGAACATAAACTAATATATTCTCTCTACGCTGAGTTTGGGGTCCTGCGGGTTCGACAGATATTTGTGTACAATGCAACCTTGAGAACTCATTATAATCAGATATCTCGGCCAGAATCCACTACAACTGCTAAAAACAAGCGACATTATAAAGTACACCTCCCCCGTGCTCGGTCTCTCCTTGCCGAACGGAGTCCTGCCTATTCATTACCCTGCACTTATAATAATGTGTATAGAAAATGCAATCTGTCAAACCTCACTCGGTATCATTTGAAGAAGCACCTTAGAACCTGGCTACTTAGTCTAAGTCGCGATGAAACTGAAGCTCTTATACATAGCATCTATAAGGAATAGTTACGGATGGATTATCTTCTTGTACAATATAGCATCTGTAGCATACATCTTCTCCCTTTCCTCATACAAAGTACTGAGTAATACAAATTGTCCAACCTTCTGTAGATCTTTTTAGGGTTCCGTACCCAAAGGGTAAAAACGGGACCCTATTACTAAGACTTCGCTGTCTGTCTGTCTGTCTGTCTGTCTGTCTGTCTGTCTGTCTGTCTGTCTGTCTGTCTGTCTGTCTGTCTGTCTGTCTCCAGGCTGTATCTCATAAACCGTGATAGCTAGAAAGCTGAAATTTTCACAAATGATGTATTTCCGTTGCCGCTATAACAACAAATACTAAAAATTTAAAAAAATAAAATATTAAGGGGGGTGGGTCCCCATACAATAAACGTGTTTTTTTCGTATTTTTTTGCTCAATATTAAAAACGGTAACAGGTAGACGCTTCAAATTTTCACAGAATATTTACTTGTATATTACCTTTCAAAATAAATAATTAAATAACAATAAAGTAAATATTAAAGGGGGGCTCCCATACAACAAACGTAATTTTTAAGCAATTTTTACTCGATCTTAATTAACAGGTAGAAACTTGAATATTTGTAAGTAAATATTTAGAAATATATTAACTATAAAAATAAATACCTAATCTAATACATAAAAACTCCCAAAATGAAAATAATCCGTGCATCTAAACGCGGTGCGAGCGCCGCGCCGCGGTGTGGTGGTGGCGCGAGCGCGAGGCAGTTGCTAAGCAACGGCCGCGCGGGTAGCGGGGGAGGTAACATCACGGAACGAGCCATAGTCGCGCGTATTCGCGCGAGCGTCGTCATGTTGCCCGGATGTGTATCGAAAACCTACCTATAAGTTTGCAATTTACTACTTGGAATTTCGTTGATTTCTCGTTATTTTATAAACAGAACTAAACTTTGTAGTATTATAGATGATAGTACGGAACCCTTCGTGCGCGAGTCCGACTCGCACTTGGCCGATTATTTTATCATGTAACTCACAGTTGTTAACAACTGTGAGTTACCTGATAAAAAAGATCAACCTTTACAAGGTTAACCTTGTTTGTTGTACACAACAAGGCCCCTGGTAACATCTCACGAGAGCCCCAAGATACGAGCCGCGAGCTTAGTTTGGGACTCATTGCTCAACTTTCTTTGTTTGTACAATTTGATTAGATCTTAGTTTAATAATGTTTAGTTGTTACATAATAATGTAATTACATTGTACTTTCTTATAGTAATAAAAATTTGTATTGTATTGTATATTTTAAATTCTTTCTTAATATAATTTTATTTTATACCAAATATTAGAAGGAGAAAAAAAATTAAAAAATTGTATATGATGACAACAGACACGTCATTGCAAAGCAGTTTTGGCGGGAACCGGCAAACATTTGGTTCTACAGATTTATTTTCCAAAACATGTTATTTTAAATGTGTATAAATGCCCAATTGAAGTGACATTTATTTATGTGATATATATGTATAAATAAATAAATAAAATTTGATGTTTTTGATGGGATCAGAAATTTACAAAAGCGATGCGTATTTAAATAATGAACAGTAAAATTATTTTACTCGGATTTATCTGCGACGAACACTTCCTTTGCGTTATTAAATATAATTAATCGTTTTCCAAACACATTAACCGTTTGACAATGCCGGAGGTGTGCAATCTTTATAAAAGCTACTACTTAACTAAATGTAAATTTTGAATAATTCTAAAAATGGCAAATGCACAAAGCGGGCCAGACAAAAATCCTAGAATAGAAAAAAGAAATAAGGGATTGTATCTGTCAAAACTAAAAATATCTAAAAACTGCTAACACTGGCTATAAATTTATCGTAGTTATTACCTCTATCTAGAATCTAATAGTGGTAAGTCTGGAAGCCTTTTGTTTCAAGGAACGGGTCCCAGGCAGATGTCGCCCAGGCAGGTGGTACAGGACTAGACCCGCGTGCGTGGCTGATAAGACCAGGCTAACTTTACGTTATACTTACAAGTAAAAACATGTTTAATAATGTTGTTGCCAGAGGATTATGAGTCCGTAGTCCGACCATCGTCCATGTCGGTCAGCATATCCACATTTTGAAGATGTAAAATGACTGAATGAACTTATAAATAAAACTGGCCAAGTGCGAGTCGGACTCGCGCACGAAGGGTTCCGTACCATTATCTATAAAAACGGCAAAAAAACACGTTTGTTGTATGGGGTATAATAAAATTACTATTTAAGGGGGGCTCCCCTTAAATAGTAATTTTATTTTAATTAAATTATTTATTTTTAAAGTGAATAATATACTTAGTTAACTCAATATTCTGTGAATATTTCAAGCGGCTACCTGTTACCGTTATCAATATCGAGCAAAAAAGTCACGTTTGTTGTATGGGAGCCCCCTTAAGTATTTATTTTATTCTGTTTTTTAGTATTTGTTGTTATAGCGGCAACAGAAATACATCATCTGTGAAAATTTCAACTGTCTAACTATCTCGGTTCAAGAGATATTTACAGCCTGGTGACAGACAGACGGACGGACGGACGGACAGACAGCGAAGTCTTAGTAATAGGGTCCCGTTTTTACCCTTTGGGTACGAAACCCTAAAAATCATCGTTTGTAAAACTAGATAACAAATTAAAATAATTCGACAAAAATTTCAATTTGATCCAAGTCAGTTTTCATACATACAATAGTAGATTGTTATACAAGGAGCTAAAACGACCCGTTGTAACGAGGTAGAGTTTTACTCCTGAGCTTTAGCGAGGGAGTAAATAGAAACCGAGTTACAATGGGTTTTTAGCGACGTGTGTTACACTCTACTTTTCACTACGAGTACGAAAAAATAAAATAATCCAATACCATAATTCAAAGTTATCTTATTAAAAATGATATGTACAATTTGTACAATTCTGGATATTTAACGAGATGTTTGCAAAGAGAATGTAAATATATTCCAAAGAGATTAATCTACTTTTGAATAAAGACTGTTTCGTGTATAAAGGCTCTTTGGTAACAGATACAAATTAAAAAAAAATACTTTTTAATGATGATAAAATGCTATTTTATCCCCGCTTTACTACGTTACTATGAAGGACTTTTAGAGCAAGAGTAGTGAAAATAATTTTACGTTAATAATTTCTAAAAATGATTTTAAACTTGGAGCAAATTGAATTTTTTTATGTGATGATTGATTACTATGTTTTCCAGTTTTACAAACGCGGATTTTTTAAAAGTCCATGCAGTCATTTATATTTTCAAAAATGTGGGTATGTGCGAGCGAGATGGACGATGGTCGAACTACGGACTCTTAAGGTATTGATGTGAAATAAAAATTGCAACATGTTATAGAGAGGAAATATTTTCGAAATTTACATCATCATCTCAGCCATAAGAAGTCCACTGCTGGACATAGGCCTCTCCCATGGATTTACAAAAAGACCCATAGTCTGCCACGCTGGCCAAGTGCGGGTTGGCAGACTTCACACATCTTCAAGATCATATATTGAGAACTCTCAGACATGTAGGTTACTTCACGATGTTTTCCTTCACCGTTTGAAGTTGGCGGCAATCAACAATACGCACATAACTTCGAAAAGACAGAGGTGCGTGCCGTGGGATTCGAACCCAGGACCTGCGGATCGCAAGTCAGACGGTCTCCCGACAAGGCTGCCGGAAACTTCTGGTACCATGGTATTTATCATCATCATCTCAGCCTTATGAAGTCCACTGCTGGACATAGGCCTCCCCCATGGATTTACAAAAAGACCGATTGGAAGCGGCCTGCATCCAGCGTATTCCCGCCACTTGTATGACGAAAAAACTACACATACCTACCTACAATCACGCCTATTTTCCCTTACTGGGTAGGCAGAGCACCAAAGACCATGACATCATTTGACGCCACATTTGACCGTGGTTAGAGGGTTAGGTGTGAGAGTAAGGTTATTGGAGGGTTAGAGAAGACAAATTAAACAATTTGAACAAAGACATTGAATCTGAGATTGTCGTACCGTGCGTGTGCAAGACTCATTGTAGCCTCGCACGCGCGTCGATTGTAATTGTGGACCGTGAAGGAAAACATCATCCCGAGCTAACATTCAAGAGGCGGACTCAAGGACTTGTGGCGTTCACTCTGTAGTCTCACTACTTACAGCAAAATAAGATTTAGCTATAAGCTACCTCGTAGTACGACTAGGCAGACAATACGGTGAATAAATGACAGGAGATAAAGAATCATTTTTTATATAATTTTACTCAAAAATAGATTTGTGCTTGACCACCAACTTGTCTCGTGTTAAGCTACAGTTGCTGTCTACGATGGAGCACGCGTGGAAAGTAAATAAAAGTGGAACGAAAGCGTTTCGTTCGAATTATAGAATGAAACCATGAAACGATAACGTTTTTTCGTAATTCTAGCCGTACGATAGAAAAAGTGCATGAGGGAATACCTAAGATTATGCAGATCAGACGCACATTCACCCTAATTCGGTAATAAACTAAAAATAAAACCGGACAAGAGCGAGTTAGACTCGCCCACTGAGGGTTCCGTACAAACTAGTAGATAAAAGGTTTTTTTCTATTATTTTCCTTCATACTTAAATCGAAAATCTTCCTAGGATCGTAGCGTCATGAAAATTGACAGCTGTATGTAGTTCTGATGACAATACAATAATATGGTACTGTCGAACTGATCTGATGATGGAGCCGGAAGATATGAACTAGAACTTCATGATGGAACATCGTATCATACTTAGCTGTATTTGGATTTGTTAGAAAAGTCTTGTAATGAACTTTGACCACAATAATTAGTAGCGTGTTTTTTAGTTTTTTTTAACTGTAATTATATTATAATAAAATATCATGACCTGTAATTCGCAGGCTTCTGTTTTTTGTTACATTCCTACCCGTCGACATCAGAATCGCCAAAACAAAGAAAGCACCTAAGTAAGTATTTCTTTGGATGAATCATCTGATTTCTTTATAAATTTGTAAAGGTTTACGTAAATCGAGATTCAAGTTTGAATGTTCAGATCCATCGTCCACCTACACTCATGCCTGACGCACACTGATTTATTCGTGGCTTTACAATGTATTGTTCTGTAGTCTTGCAATTGTACCAAACGTATAGGAAATGCCCATCCTGGTACAAACGGAACTACTAAAGGTTAAAAAATATGCAACTCCTAACTTACAACTTTGTTACAGCAACATTTGTAGCCAGTACAAGTATCTAGCATTCAAATCATTTATTGACATGAAATATTGGTGCACTTTGGCAGTACAGCCAACTCGTATACTGTTACAGCAAATGGCATGACGTTATTTGGCAGTACCTACAACCAACTCGTATGCTGTTACAGCAAATGACATGGCGTTATTTGGCAGTACAACGAACTCGTATGCTGTTACAGCAAATGGCATGACGTTATTTGGCAGTACAACGAACTCGTATGCTGTTACATCAAATGGCATGACGTTATTTGGCAGTACAACGAACTCGTATGCTGTTACACCAAATGGCATGACGTAATTGGGCAGTACAACCAACTCGTATGCTGTTACACCAAATGGCATGACGTTATTTGGCAGTACAACGAACTCGTATGCTGTTACAGCAAATGGCATGACGTTATTTGGCAGTACAACAAACTCGTATGCTGCTCGTATACCACCGATATGTTATCGATCTTGACTCTTTTGTCTGTGTAAGCGAGTAGGTAGGTTCGTTAATTCTATGTGTGAGTGGTTGCGCCTTCCAATCTATTCCACTATCGTACCTATATTTGACGCATCCAACGTAAGCTCATTTTGTATTTCTGACAATGTTACCTTTTCTTCCACATCTCCCGAGTGTCTACTGACGGGCATTTTTTAAAGACGTTTGTATTCTATCAGGTACGTACTACTCCAAATTATAGGTGAGTAAATATTCATTTTAATGGACTGCTTACAGATATCCAAGATATGAACGCATTACAGTGTACGTCATGCATTTTGTACTCTTAAAATAATTCCAGTAGCTGACCGTTAGGTAATTGACTTAGCTCCATGTCTAAGTAAAGACTGAGATGGATTCAATACATGCCTACACATTTTTATATACATTAAGTAATTGACAAACGAGTCGCAGATAATGAAGCTAGTTGTATAACGTGCTACTAAGTAAAGCTTTAAAAAATAAGTTGAAATTTTCTAAGCGTGGTAGTTACTTAGATAAAGTAACACAATTTTTTGCCGTATTAATTTAGTTTTTTTTAATTCAACGATAGGCTTGCGCTTGACCGTCAACTCACCTGCGGTGTAGTTAAAGTTTTAGTAAACGTGTATCTTGTATCGTGTATCGTATCCAGTTTCATATTTGGATGATATTTTGATTTTCTAAAATAATTTTAGCGTAGGTAGATATATCTATATTAAATCAAACAAAGGATAAGTTGATAATTTCGCACCAAACTGACTTTAATTATTGTTGCTTTATAAGACTTAGGTTTCCAGTAAGAATCTTTTTAGGCCTAAAATTGCATGATGCTACTTCATTCAAATACTTATAGGTACTTACCTAAGTACTTAAATAATTCTTATTTTTTCCTTCGTTTTTTTTTTTGTCAAAGCCGCGTTGGGATCCTGCACGTTATTATTTTCTTTTGTTTTATTTGATGTTTTACTTTTTAAATTTGTAAAATGTTTTATATATTATATATAGTGTAGGTATATAATTTAAATACAGCTTGGGTAATTTATTTAAAACTTTAAACTTTTTCACTGACTTATGTACCGATAATAATTATTTTAATGGATTTCTGAGCATATATTTGATTACTAAGTATTAGGTATCTCAAATCGATACTTTTAACAAGACAACTCTAGCCTACAGTCAGATGAACAATTGAAACTTACGGTTACGTCGAAAATCAATGTCACCAACACAGCATCACTGTATTCACTAATCTTAAGCACCACTAACTGAATTCACAGTTCAATTTCATCAACACTTCAATTTTTAACACAAATCAGGAACTTTCAAACTTTGCCGCTGGTTTATTTCAGTATTTGGTTTATTTCAATGTTTACGAGTTGTATTTATCAAAAGACACAGAAACAGCGAAGTTACTAGGAGCAGTGGGCCAGGGAGGTAATTGTAGATCGATTAGTGAGCAATTACGATTTGACAATAGCAATTATGTGGCACGTGGAGTCATTTTCTAAATTTTGTTTCGTTCAAGACTAAACCTATTCGATCCCGGACGACGCCCGGCACGTTTCGTTCGAAAACTACGTCACAGATGTCATTTTCTACGACTTCCCACCGTCACAGTCCACAAAGTCGTATAGTACGTACTAGAAATCACTGATGAACACAAAACACTAAACATGAGTGATAACAGTCATCGGGTTTCAAAAAACTGTTAAAAAAAAGCTCGAACGCACACAAGCACAGAACTCTGTCCAATTAAAGATAATGTTTGTGGATATTTTAATAGCGGCCCCTCCGAGGTAACTCGACACAACCAACTCGCGATGGATTTAAACACTTAATGATCGGTTGGAGGAAATTGTCCGAGAAACGAACGGCCCAGACTGTCGCCATCTCTCTCTAATTGGTTCCCGAAACGGCCACATGTATGGGAGTCGTGGCGCTAGCGTCGGCCAATAGGAGGAGCCTATTTGAAGGTGGAATACGGTTAGGGCGGGGCGTTTGTCTGATTGGTCGGTTGTCGTGGCGCGATTTTTTCGGTTGGTACGTGCGAAGCGCGCGGGTTGGCACTGCTGGATCGATCGAAGGCGCCAGAGTTACCATTATGTGTTTTTTATGGGTATTTTTTGGCGCTGCTCCGTGCTTTGGTAACCTGTTATGCCGCCCCGCCCACAGTACCCGGTGTATACGTGCAGTCTGTGCCCTGGCTATCAATTCAGACCCAGGCCGTAGGGTTTATAACTTTTTTGAAGTTCTTTTTTTTTTCAATGGAAGTGCATTTGTTTTTGAACTTTTTAATTTTTGGTGACGGTGTCTTTGTGTATGTGTCAAGGTTGACGCACTGAGTGCTTGATCGAATGAGTGTTTTGTGTATTATTTATGTTCGTCTGTGTGGCTTCCTAAATGCTGTATCTAATGTAGACGTTCTGCTTTATGTACCTAGATTGAAACTACGTTGTGTCTATTGTTTTATCTTTCAATATTTTTTTCAAATTAATTGTAATTGTAGGTACATACCTACATCAAAAATGTTTATTACTCATCAAAATAATTTTACTATACGATGAGTCAGTCTCCAAGTTTTTAGGTAGATATAGTATTTTTATATCAGTGTTTGTATTAATTACTGCTGTTAAGTTATTTGCGTGTATTCTAGCATTTTTTATTTTTGTTGTGCATGATATTTTGGTAGGTATACTTACTGATCAGTTAGGTTTTGTTTGAACAGACTTTTTCTTTTTGTATAAAGATTTAGAAAAATAAAAACTAAGCTATTGACATGATTGAGTACCTACTTAAGTAGGTACCTATAGCTACTTAGTTTAGTTTCAATGTTATAATTCTAGGTATTTACCTAAGTAGTTAAATATAACCAAACTGAACAAACTTTTTTGAAGTCTGACATATTAAGTAACTATAAATTTCTGTAATAAATATGAAGGTACCTACTTATGTTAAATATGTAAATCTCTTTATTATATATATACATGCAATTAATGTAGAGCAGCTTGATTATTTTAGTTTAGTTGGTAATGAACAACAGAATTGATGTCAATTACCTACCTAATTATGACGTATCAATCGACAATAACCAGATTTAGCAGACTTTTGTGTTATTAAAGTTTTTCAAGGAAATATTTAGGATAGGTGGTCCACAAGAATCAGTAAAATGTTATTAATTTATGTACCTATCTAGGTATTAAAAAGTAGGTATCTTAGATTAATGCAAAGTTGTTCCAAAATCATTTATGACTGGCACTTTCCTATATTTATTTTAAATTTAAAATGTCAAGTTACATTTTTAGAAGTCTACCAAATGTAATTCTGATATTTTTGTTGAATAGGATATTAGGTATGTGACCTAATTGGAAACAATCAAAACATTCTCAACACACTTCAATCAGAACGGAGGTTCATTTTGTTTTTAATTTAATTTGGTACTTATTAGATGTAGGTACACATTTGCAAATTATAAAATATGATTAGCTGCGTCCCACGGTTTCGCCCGCTACCTTATAAGAACCGTTTCAATATGTTGGATTATAATACAGCCCATGTGTTATTCCAGGGTACAAGCTATTTTCATACCATATTAGGTACCTTGCTTAATTCCATTCTGCTGTTGGCGTGAAAGAGGAACAAACTGACAAATTCTCACATTATTAATTAATGAGTAGATATTTCCGAATAATATTATTTAATAATATATTAATACTAAGTATTACCTACCTGTCTTCAAATCGTGAGTGAATAAGTTTCTTTCAAACGCACTACGCGTTCCGTCGTAGACCACATGTCACTATCCCTCGCTTCACATGATAGAAACCTAAGCAACATTTGTCACAATTTCACTCTTTAACTCTGTGAAAAATACATCTACTCACTTGAAACATACCTAATTCGAACGGTCAAGTGCATGTTGAAGACAGTAAATCTATACGTACTTAATAATGATGTAGGTACACGTTTTGATACAGTTCTGGCTTCAACTATGAACGGAATTTTAAATGAAACTATATCTCTAGGTAAGTATCAAGTTTCATTACTCTAAGTGTTCATTACAACTTTGCTGGTCCTAAAATTATACTAAGTAAGTACTTATCACAGTTTTAGTCCATTCGAAAATGTAAATTTGTAGGTAAGTAGGTACTTATATTGTGCCACATGAATCATATTATTTTATAAGTACTTAGAAGAACTTTTTAAATCGTATGTATTAGGACCGATGTGCTTGAATTAGTTAGATACCTACTTACTTACTTACGTTTTTTTAAAGCTGTACACAATTCGCATTTCGGATTCACAGGTAAAACTTTTTAACCGACTTAAAAGAAGATAATACCTCTGCAGTCATTTTAACTACTAATCTTTTGTGGAAAAAATCTAGAGCCTTCGAAAAAGGCTATGTAAGTACCATGTTTGAAACAGAGTCAAAGTTACTCAAAAAAGTTGGCAATACTTGTTTTTAACCCCTGACCCAAAAAGAGGGGTTTTATAAGTCGTGTGTAGGTATCTATATATCTGTCTGTGGCATCGTTGCTCTCAAACGGATGGGCCAATTTTAATCTATTTTTTTAATAGGTATACAATAATATAGGTTTGCGCATGACCGCCAACTCACCAAGATATCATCGAGAGTGCTCTTAGCTACTTATGTTTCATCAAAATCTGTTCAGCTGTTTTCATTTGTCGGGATTTTTTTAATTCTCCAAACTTATACTTGTTTTCCCCAAAATATTACCTAATTAGGTAGGTACCTATACTTAGGGAAAATATTCATAGCAGTAGTTTTGACAACTAATCTTTTGTGGTAAAAAAAAACCTTCAAATAAGGCTATGTAGGTACAATGGGAGTTTCCGGCAGCCTAGTGGTGAGACCGTCTGACTTGAGATCCGCAGGTCCTGGGTTCGAATCCCACGGCACGCACCTCTGTCTTTTCGAAGTTATATGCGTATTGTTGATTGCCGCCAACTTCAAACGGTGAAGGAAAACATCGTGAAGTAACCTACATGTCTGAGAGTTCTCAATGATCTTGAAGATGTGTGAAATCTGCCAATCCGCACTTGGCCAGCGTGGCAGACTATGGCCTAACCCTTCTCACAATGAGAAGATGGCCCGTTCCCAGCAGCGGGACAGTTTGTACAAACAGGGCTGATAAAAAAAAAAAAAGGTACAATGTTAGACACGGAGTCAAAGTTACCCACTGACCGAGCTTGTCATTAATATATGATTACTTATTTTGCTGGTGTCATAAAATGACTCAAGCCACAGTACCTATACCTATACCTAGTAACGGTGTGTATTTAATTGCATTCGCCACTAAACTCGGAGTTAATGATGGAGTAAAGCAGTTAGCGCTGTCAAAGCAAACAGGTTAGAATTACCCGTCTGCGTAATAAGGAGGGCAATGTTTTTCGAGTGTATGTAGGTATGTATGTTTGTTTCTATATGATCGCCTACAGCCTAAACAGATATTGATGTGCTAAGTGTCGTTAGATTCGTCTCAATATATTTTTGTTAGGTAAGTATAATAGTAACACATCTCTCGCAAAAATTAACAAATGTTTTTCTTCGTAACCTCCAACGTTCTTTTTTGTAATAAACAAGTTGTTTTATTAGAATTGTTCTATAGAATGCGCATATATAATCATTTACAGCGATAATACGCATACTTTCTCACAAAAAAAACGACCACTCAACAGCATATCAAGCGTAACGAAATCGTAAGTTAGACAGTTAAAACTGCTCTTCCGCAGTCGGGTATTTTGTTTTTTTTTAACATAGATACTTGTTACTAATGTAAACTAATGCCTTTACCGAAAAACGTTAAGTACCTACTTTGATCAACGTCTCAAATTCTCTATCTTCTTTCTGCAAGTGTCATTACGTGTCAGCGAGAAGTTGACAAAATATGTTGCTCAAATTTGAGGAACGTTTTTCAGTAAGACTAAGAATGTGTTAGTGATTTTTAGGTTTTCCATACTTTGATGGGATGAAACAAATACTTACCTAAGTATCTAGGTATATTACCTAAATGGAAAACAAAATACGCGACTGCATAAAAGCGACTAGGTACTTATTGTAGTGTAACTTACACTTACATTATGTGATATGCTGTTGAGTGTACGTTTGTGCGAGAAAGTACCTATTTTGTATGTGTAATTCAGGAACAATTTAACAAAATTCCATAAGATACTTTTCTAAACTACCTAAGTATCACGGTCATTCATTAAAACACTTCTATTATTAACGAGATATTTACCGTGGTTCGCGTTAATTTAATATCCCGTTAATAATAATAGTGATTCCATAAGCTTATTTTATTAAAAACTTAGTAAGAAAATTAAAAAAAACCGGACAAGTGCGAGTCAGGCTCGCCCACCGAGGGTTCTGTACAAACTAGTATATAAAAGGGGGGAAATCATGTATTTTTTTTATATTTTACTTTATAAACATAAAATATACTTACATCGTAAAAATATTTAAAAACCTGTTTTAGTTTATGCTACTGAAGCTCTTTCATATGATACCCCACATGATACGGTTAAAGAACTCTAAAATTTGAACCCTCATTCCTTGCATAAAGACACTAAGAATTTTTTATGATAAAATGTCCAGTTTTCGCCTGTTTTCCTTTAAGTGTACTCTAACACAATGCTTCTTGCCAAATTTCATTGTTCTAGGTCAACGGGAAGTAGATACCCCATATGTTTTGATTCACTTGTGAGTGTCGAAATGTGCGTTTTTTACGATATATTCGGCTGTAACTTTTTTTTTACGAAAACTTAGAAACTTTATTTTTCTTTCTGCAGCAAGATAAGTAGGTACTTACCTACTATGGATCTGCGTATATGATTTTAATTGCAACTCGATACCTTCACGCGTTCCCGAGATAAAGGTCTTGACACCCGACGGACGGACAGACGGACAGACGGACAACAAATCGATCCTATAAGGGTTCCGTTTTTTTCTATTGAGGTACGGAACCCTAATAATACAAATACTTTTTCCAGGTGCAACAATGCGCGTTATTTAAAATATAACAATCAATAATATTATCAAGAACCTGGGATAACACATTCCATCCTCAAATTATAATATTCTGACAAGATACAAAAGCATCATACTTAACTAACACTAAAATCTGTCAAGGAATTTAGGCTATACCATTCCAAAAATATCCCCTCCTTCGTCCTCCTTCTTCTTTCTCCTTCTTGAGCAGTCGAGTATAAAGAAATTGTCGCGCTATGATTCTTCAACCTTCTGTGAGTTGTGCAGAAAGCAGCCGGCGCTAAGATTCCAATTTTAAACTGTCCGAACATCATTAACTGCCATGATGAGCTACAAAACACTTTTATTTTTCAAATAAAGAACACCAACCATAACATAATAATCAGTAATAGTGTTTCCAGCCAGCTTTATAGCACTATAAACGGACGGCTTCTCTTTTCGAACGAAAATTCCAAATTTAAAATCGTTCTTAGAACCTGTAATAGGCTCGAGTAAGCATTTTATTATTCTTTTAGAAGTTTATTTTTTAATTTTATTGTTTATTTATTTTACTTGGAAACGGTTTGTTCTAATTTTAATTGTGATTGCTTGACCTTTGCCATAATTATTTAATTTTATGCTTTTTTTAACGCAAGGTGTGGCCTTTTTCATCAGTGATTTATGATTGCGCTTGACCTTCAACTCATCTGATGCAGACCATCAGATGAGTTGACGGTCAAGCTTCGATGGAGCGCGCTTACCTAGGAGAAACTGATTCACTCACGATTTAAAGACACCCTGATTATTACAACGAAAAATCACCTGTGTAACTTATTCATTTGGTTTCTACATTTGATGCTCAATTTTAAACCATTGCCATTCTAAACTAGACGTGCCTAGTCTTAACATTTTTCAGACACATTTATTTATTTAATTTATTTATCCTATAAAAATGAAATTTCAAAATGAAAATGCAGGTAGTCACCGAAATCATACTCATTTCACTGGCTCACAATAAAATTGACCAAAAGGACTCTTCACGCCTCGTATACACATAAAAAATAAATGACACCAGCAGCTGAAAAAACATTGACCGCTTAGAAAAAAAGCAACCTATTTAAAATTTAGCACTGGCAACAAACAATAAATGTCACTGGCCGATAAAATAATGAAGAAAAAATGTCGTAAAGTTAACCACAAGTCAATAAAACTACCGTTGTTCAGCGGAGCTTTTGAAATTAAACAATGTATATTTTGTTGCACTGACGGTTGCAAATTAAGACGTTATAAGAGCTTAACAACAAGTATGTATGTATGTATAAAGAAAAACATAATGACCGACTGCAGAAAAGCGGTTTTTGCAGTCGATTGCCTTACGCGATACGATATGATGTGTATGGTACGTTTTTATTAGAAAGTTTGCGCAGAGTCACTGTAATAGGTAAGTAAAAAACAATCTTTCTTTAAAATAATTCTGGTAAATCACTTATTTTTTACAAATAAGGTGTGAAAGCTTGCGAAAAGCAGAAGCACATAAGTATTTTAGTTTTGCGCCAAATCCCAATAACTAGACAGACAGCCGAACCGATTCTGATGAAGGTGCTAATTTCTGCTAATTCTCTGAAGACGGATATAATTTACTGAATTCGACTGTATGTTAACCGACTTCCAAAACCGAGGAGGTTCTCAATTCGACTGTATGTTTTTTGTATGTTTATTCAGTGATTACTTCGCCAATTATGAATTCTTTTTTAGGGTTCCAAAGGGTAAAAACGGGACCCTATTACTAAGACTTCGCTGTCTGTCCGTCCGTCCGTCTGTCACCAGGCTGTATCTCATGAACCGTGATAGTTAGAGAGTTAAAATTTTCACAGATGATGTATTTCTGTTGCCGCTATAATAAGATATATAATAAGATAATACTAAAAAACAGGATAAAATAAATATTTAAGGGGGCTCCCATACAACAAACGTGATTTTTTTGCTCGTACAGGTAGACGCTTGAAATATTCACAGAATATTGAGTTATATTATTCACTTTAAAAATAAATATTTAAATTGAAATAAAATTTATATTTAAGGGGGCTCCCATACAACAAACGTGATTTTATTGCCTTTTTATAGATAATGTTACGGAACCCTTCGTGTGCGAGTCCGACTCGCACTTGGCCCGTTTTTTTAAAATTTGTTTTCTAGTAATACTGCAGCGGTGGCCCCATATAAATTTTATCAAAATTGGTTCAGTAGTTATTAAAACAAAGTTACTGAGAAATATATGTCATCTTATTAAAGTAGTTTATTGCGAATTTTTAAGTTGATTGTTTCAATTTTGTTAAACAATAATTGTTACTTTTCATGTGTGAAACATGTAATGTCACTGAATACTCTGTAATAGGATTGAATTACATAATGTCACCAGTAGCATGCTTGTTGTCAATTTAGATAAGTGCTTATTCAGATAATGGTCACCTACAGATCTGCCGCCATTTGTTAACATGAGTGATTGTAACTTGGCAACACTGAAATCATACGGAATAATGAGGTATGGAAAGTTTTTTTTTGGGTCAGATAAAAAGACAACCTACTGTACCTACTGTAACGTCATTTAGAGGTCGATTAAAGGTCAAATATTTTATACATTTTCATAAAAATACGCATCATATCATCATTTTAAGAGCTCAAAGTAAATAGATATGGTGTAGAGAACTAGAGACAAAAAATCTCGAAATAGTTTTGGAACCTACTGTTTCCAAAACTATTGTTATGTCACATTTTTCTTTACATACCCCATTTTATATATTTACTTTACCTACTTAGTATATAAGTAGGTAACTAACACGTTTGATGCTAAACTCATTGTGTTTTGATATAAATAAATAATCAATAGAGTTTCCCAACGGGTGGGCCTCAAAATGAACATGGACAAAACGAAGGTTATGTCGAACGCCCATGTAGTGCCCACCCCAATATCTGTGGGGAACTTCACTCTTGAAGTTGTTGACGAATACGTCTACCTAGGACAGACGGTCCGATTAGGCAGGTCCAACTTTACGAGGGAGGTCAATCGTCGTATCCAACTCGGCTGGGCAGCGTTCGGGAAACTTAAAAGCGTCTTCTCGTTCAATATTCCCCAGTCCCTCAAGTCGAAAGTTTACAACCAGTGTGTGCTACCAGTGATGACATACTTAAGGCACTGAAACGTGGTCCCTAACTATGGACCTTATAAGGGAGCTCAAGGTCACGCAACGAACTATGGAGAGGGCTATGCTCGGAGTCTCTCTACGAGATCGAATCAGAAATGACGAGATACGTAGACGTACAAAAGTCGCCAATATAGCACAGCGGATTAGCAAGTTGAAGTGGCAGTGGACAGAGCACATAGCACGTAGAACTGGTGGCCGATGGAGCCGAAAGGTTCTCGAAAGGAGACCACGTACCGGCAAGCGCAGCGTAGAAAGAGCAGCCACGAGATGGACAGATGACCCCATACAAGTGGCGGGAAGACGCTGGATGCAAGCCGCTTCCAATCGGTCTTTTTGTAAATCCATGGGGGAGGCCTATGTCCAGCAGTGGACTTCTTATGGCTGAGATGATGATGATAAATAAATAAATATTGGAGGACATTTTCACACAACACTATCTAGACCCAAGCCAAGCAAAGCTTGTACCTACTGTGTACTGGGAACCAGGTGGCTGATAGAATATCATATATAATTTTTATTGTAAATAGGTACATACATATGATACAACATAAACACCCAGACATAGAACAAACTTTCAGCTTAAGCAGAAATATTTGCTCTGGGTGGGAAAAGAACTCACGACCTACAACTCAGAAGGCAGACTTACTACCATTGAGCCATGAGGCCTGTCAATCAATCATCATCATAAATATTTGAGATTTGATGTTGACAATTTACCAATAAGTACGACCCTTTTGATATTAAGTTATTGTCAATTTTTTTTTTGTATACTTGTGTATTTTTTTTTTGTAATACTGTTGCAGAAACATAGGTAACTAAGTTGAATGTTTTAAAGGAATTAAAGTGAATTGTACTGGTTTCGTTGTTTTATTTATTCTTTCTGATAACCTAAGACCTAAATCAGTACACTGGATCAAAATTGTATGTTAATAAATGTTCGGTAAAATATGAAATTGATTTTGTTAAATATTTACAAAACTAAACAACATTTAGCAGGAATATACTAAGTACTTACACGTCAAACTTATCTAATAATAAGTACTTACACGTCAATCTTATCTAATAATAAGTACTTAAACGTCAATCTTGTCTAATAATAAGTACTTACACGTCAATCTTATCTAATATACTAAGTACTTACACGTCAATCTTATCTAAAAATAAGTACTTACACGTCAATCTTATCTAATAATAAGTACTTACACGTCAATCTTATCTAATATACTAAGTACTTACACGTCAATCTTATCTAATCGTGTTAAAAAATAGTCATGAGGTTAGTTAAGTACTATCGAGAGTCAACTTGGGTAACTTTGACTCCGTATCATACATTGTATACTTATAGCCTGTTTCGAAGATGTTTGTTTTGCCAACAAATTAGTAGTTTAATTACTCAATTAATTAATTAATTTGGCTAATAGTCTTTTGGAAAAACTAAGAATCTACAAAACAGGTTATAACACTTATTACCTACATAGCCTGTATCGTATATTTTTGATATTTTTTTAGCACAGTGTTTGGCACGGAGTCAATGTTACCCACATTAACAGCACCTAAATACTAAATTTATAATAGCCAACAGGATTTATTTTGCCTGAATAATTGTAGCATTGATTGCTACAATTATTCAGGCAAACCTTTACTAACATACAAACACACACAGTTTTAACTGTCAAGATCGCGGTGGGTTGTGCATTCAACATGCATACCTAATTGATAGCCGATGGGTCCGAACAGTGCTCGCACCGGCAAGCGCAGCGTAGGAAGACCAGCCACGAGATGGACAGATGACCTCATACAAGTGGCGGGATGACGCTGGACGCAGGCCTTGCGACAACCCAATTTTATTGAAATCCAGCTAGATATGCCTATATATCCAGCTGACGTTTTGTGGAAATTTTTGTGCCTCAGTAATTGAGATTACTTACGTAAATGATGAATTATGAACGTAGTTTTAAATTCCCTCTGCTATCAACCAAAGGTAAATCAATCAATAATAACAAAATTTACCAAACAAAGGCTAAAATAGTACTATAATACAAAGTAAGACCCCTTTAAACGGACACACGACTTCACCTGTGTTGCCAGCGCAAAAAAATCGCAAATACCCTATTAGACCCCCCCGTAACAATGCATGAATAGGACCCTATTATGAGAAAAAAAAAAGAAAAAGAAAAAAAATGGCAAAGGGCCGGCACTCATTCTGCCTGTCATTTCAAGTGTAAAAAATGATGTACAATGCTAAATACGAGCCGCAATAATAGACTTGACATTTTGAATGACAATTGGAAGATGTTTTGGTCTTTTGTCTGTTTGGCGCACGGCGCTTCAGTTAGAATTATAAAAAAATGGAGCAATCGAACTGTCATTTGCACTAGTTTTAGTTCAAATTTGTCTCTTTATTTTTTGTAAATGCGTTACGAGACAAATAAGACCTAGTCTAATGGTAAGTATAATGTTCTATGCGGACCAAAACCTTGGACGTCAACAGGTTAAAATTTCGTGTTTGGTAACAGAATAAGCTCGTTACTTTATAATACCATAAGTACCCAAAAATTTCGCTTGAATTATCTTTCTGCACACTACTGCTTGGCGGTCCAACTGACAAAAGTGTGATAAATTTATCAGACAATTCCACCAATTTATCGCCATTGTATTTTTAATGAAAAATTATTGTCAGCGCAGCGGCCTTTCGGCGGCTTAATAACTTTGACAATAGGACTAGCCACTCAGTCTATACGAACTTACTTATCTACTGACTTTATTGTTATTGTTACTTAATTTTCTTTTTTATCGTGAATAAGTCCGCGTTTCACCACCAACTTGTCAGTTCGTAAGTAACGATGTGGTCGAAAATGAAGCACGCAAACTTAGAAGATATCTATTCACTCTGAAAAGACCTACCTTGTAGAACTGATGGTCATTTGTATATCTATCTAATACATATAAAAATTTTGTGTTATTTAACTTGCATCTCCTTTGTCAATACCAAACCAACCAATTATTATGATAACTTATTTTACGCAGCATATTATACCACTAAAATCATTCAGACAAATCTTTGGGTGGCCTAAAAAATAAAGTCTCCACCGGAAACGTTCCAATATCAATAATAATTTAAAAAAGATCAACCATACTCGGGCGCTAACATGCCATTTTACAAATTACACAAACCAAAAAAAAAACAAAGGCGCCGAAACCAAAGACACCGCTCTATCCGACCAAAAAAAACTAAATTAACACAGACTTTAAATAATTAAAAACCACCTCGTTAGTCTGAACTTCGACGTTTTTATTGCACTTTAAAAATTATTTCTTTCAGGCTTAGAACCTTTTTTAAATTTAAGTTTTTAATTCCACCGCCATAGAGTCCAAAGCTTACGTCGGCATCATGGCGGTTCGTTGTCTGTAGAAAACCTCTTTTGTTTTTATTGATAAAAAGTGCCAAGGTAAAATTGCATTAAATTTTATTGTTTATTTTGATTGCTTTTCGGAAAATAATAAAGTTATCGTACGGCTTCCAGTGTTTTATTGAAATAAAGAAGGAAATTAAGTTTTTAATCGTTTTTTAATCAGATGCTGCGGATGCTATCTTTATGTACCACGTTCAAACATTTGATTAAACGTTCGTGTTCATGAACACTGTTTGAAACGTCAGCTCTTAAAATTATTATCTTAAATAACTTGAAACAATAGTGTCTCAGTTTGTCAGTTCCTCTGTCAGTCACGTCTTCACACATAAACGGCCAATCATTATGAAGTGTGACACAGAAATAGCTGAAGACCTGGAAACTGACGTGGGCTACGTAACATTATCGTCATCGTTTTTCATCTCTACGCGGATTAAATCGTAGCGCTTTATTTTCCTGTTTCTCTTAATACCAAATTTCAATTTAATACCAAATTTCAATTTATTACCAAATTCCGATAATAAAACCCAATATTAAAGCTAACTAATTTATTTAAACTAACTATTTTATATATATATATATATTTTTTTTTTTATCAGCCCTGTTTGTACAAACTGTCCCACTGCTGGGAACAGGCCATCTTCTCATTGTGAGAAGGGTTAGGCCATAGAACTAATACTTACTAACTACCAAGGAACTAATAATTACTTCCTTGTTTTTTTTTTTTAACACGAATAAGTCCGCGTTTGACCACCAACTATTAAAAAAACCGATTCACTGGTAAAACTATACTCTTGTCAACTGTAATACTGTCAATTGTCAACTGTAATTTTTTTAACTTGTAAGTTTTTATATGGAAATCGTACCATGTTAAATGAAGTTGTCAAAACATTCATTTTTCAAAAATGTACACCAAAGAGGATGGGAGTCACAACAGAACCTGCTAAATTTAGGATAGTAAGTAGCACCAAAAATGCAACTCACGGTCTAATGCGTTACAGAAATGTCCCGTCATCACTCCAGGAGATGGAGCCGGTGGCGGCAGCATGTACCTGTCACAATAATACTCGGATGGAGATTTATTGTACATTTTAACCACCGACCCAAATAGAGAGGTGTTAAGTATAAGTTTGACGTGATATCTGTGTCTGTGTACTTATTTGTTTGTGGCATCGTAGCTGCCAAACGGGCTACCCGTTTGCAGCTATGATGCCACAGACAAAATTTTTGATCTAGTTTTCTGTTTGTAAGAGGATTTCATCGAAAGTGTTCATAGCTATGTTTCATCAAAATCGGTTCAGCCGTGTCAGGGGTTTTGAGTTTTCTGAGCTTATACTTGTCACAGCATGTCTAATGCAACAGTGAAGTCGGCACGCTGCTTACTTACCACCCATTCTCGTTGGAAACACCAAAAATCCGTACCTACTTAATGATTACGGTCCACGTTTTTTATGCGTACTGCGCACGAATGGAACTCTCTAACGATTTTCCAGTTTCCTACATACCTACCTATTAGAATTTTGCAGGCTAGAATGAATAGATATCTTCAAGATCGACGAGCTCCATCCTCGGCCACGCCGTCGCTTAACATGAGGCAAGTTGGTCGTCAATTGTATCTAAATAGATATGTATTTCTTGTAAGTAAGTAAGTTCGTATATACTGAGTGGCCAGCCCTAGTGTCAGAGTTATTAAGCAGCCGAAAGGCCTCTGACCTGGCTTGACGATTGCTGTTTTTAAGAACAAACAACCGGGACCTACAATTTAACGTGTCATCCGACCCACGGTAGCGCTCAGAAAGAAATGCCACTCAGGGTCACCCATCCGAAAACTGACCGGTCCGTCCGTTGCTTATCATTAGTGATCGGTAATTCCTTGTAAAAAATGTGAGTGCTTAAGACAACACGACAGAAAACTTCATCACGACGCGTTGACTATACCTATCTCCTTCGCTCCTTTAGTCGACTCGAGCCGACTTTGCCCTAACGAACGTTACATAGCCGAGTGTGACGGCTGTCTCATTTAATACTCACAAATAAAGTGATCAGCGCTCATAAAAAAGTTTTCACTTAAAAACGTGACGAGCAGGTCGCTCGGCTAATCTAAGTAGTTCGTATATAGTATTCCAATCTCGTACTTCAAAATGGGTCAAAATAGAGCTTCAAAAGACTAAGTATTTATAAAGTTTGACGCCACATTTGACGGTCGTTGGAGGTTTAGAGTCTGTTTAAAGTCAAGTAAAATTAGCTATAAGTATTATTCCAGCTTCAGAATCGGACTTTAATTAGCTATAAGTATTATTCCAGCTTCAGAATCGGACTTTAATTAGCTATAAGTATTATTCCAGCTTCAGAATCGGACTTTAATTAGCTATAAGTATTATTCCAGCTTCAGAATCAGACTTAAATTTTATAGATTCCACGTTTGCACGTTAATCTTGTTCAAAATAGCAGATATAAAAATAATAGCTATTGTTAATACATTGTACCTAATAGTGTTCTTATGAAGTTAAACAGAGAATATTTATCCAGTCAATTTAATATCGTAAAAAAAGATACTTAGGTACTTAAACAATGGTTTCTAGGTTTTCTTTTTGTTTTTGATTGTTTCTCATTGAAATAAAAAAAAATTAAGGGATTAATCGCGTATATTTTACATAATTTTATGACCTGACGTTTCTAAAAAAAAAGAAACTATAAAGGTCATAAAATTGTGTTAAATACACGCAATAAATCCGTTAAAAGTTGTTACATTTCAAAGATAGGAAAAAGTTTAAATTCGGCTCGTATATTTATTAAATTCATTTTTTATTTGACAATGAAATTAAGGGAAATTTTCCATTGAACGTAATCTATTTGAAAATTTCCCAAAAATGTCATTGACAAGGACAATTTCATTTGAACAGTTGGCTTGCGGTAACAGTCAGCTCCTTGCATAAAAGTCAATTCATTATTCCTCACAAACATAACGCAAAATTAACCAAAAACAGCACTAAATCACTAAAATTAAATTAAGCCCCACTACAAAGGCTGCGAATTTTTTCTCCATTTCGTGTTTTTTTGTCTCGCTTTCTCCACGGGACAGTTTACCTGGGCACCGACAAAGGTAGATGATGGATGCGCCAAATCATTTCAGCTATGCTCAAGTACCGTTGGATGCAGTACTTGCGACCTTTTTGACAGACTTCCAAAAAGAAGGAAGGTTCTCAATTCGACTGCTTTTTTTTTAATGTTTGTTCAGCGATTAAGTACTCCGCCAATTATGAATGTTTTTAAGTAAACGAATTGCGTATTTTGAAGTCGGTTTTTCCAGTTTTTTAAACTAAGTATATTACTTATTAATACTTCAAAATTATTTATTTCACATAAAGAGTTGGTATATTTTAAAGCAATGACGGCCCTAGCCAACAAACTGCGCGCTAACGCGCTAATCCGTACTCAGCGATATCGATCCACATTCGTGTTGCCTACTGCACAAGAATGGAATTCTTTGCCGCCATCTCTGTTTCCTGAGACCTACAATCTTGGAATTTTCAAGGCTAGAGTGAATAGATATCTTCTATATCGACGAGCTCCATCCTCGTCCACACCGCCGCTTAACATCAGGCGAGTTGGTGGTCAATTGTAGATCTATAATGTATTAAAAAAACACCTATTTTGGCTGCTAATTCCTTCCTATAGATACATATATAAAAAAAAATTAAAAAAAAAACGACTTCAAAACACGCAATTCGTTTGGATGATATTTTTTCAGTAATACCTATTGTTAGAGTAAGTGCGCCAATTATGGACTGGTTCTGTAATATGGACCACCGGTGTTTCTTAAAGAACATCCTTCGTACCGAGCCGTCGGTCAGCACACGGTAAGCTTTACCCTCCCGCGGCCCCTTAGTCGATTGCAAGCCAACAGGGTGCGCGAATGTGTTCAAGGGAGCCATTTTTCGTTTTCGTCAACGCGTGATATAATTTCTTAGCTAACTTCTTAAGTTCATAATTTCAATAAATAATACTCTTTGTGAAAGTGTATTAAACCAGGGGAAAGGTGAGTTATTTTGCAATTATTCATATTAAGTTACAATATCTAATAGTTTTTATGATTTTTGGAAGAACAATATTAACCTAGAAATGTATGTGTATTATAATATGGACCACCGGCATGTTTTGAATATGGACTAGTGGTCCATATTACAAACAATCACTAATATTTAATTTTATTGTTTTAGGATGGCATATAAAACCAAAGAAAAGACCAGACAAACATGGGATTCCAGAGGTAGAAGAACCTTTTGATGATCCAGCGCGCGATTTAATGACACCATTCAATGATGATCCGATAACTGCTTGCCTGAGCCAAGAGCTGTTGTAACTCCGAGATCTCAATCTGTGAATGAACCGCCATCACCCCAGAGCGTTGATGGACATCACCAAGCTAACCCGCAACCGAATTGCCGACGACGACCATCGATGATTCTATAGCTGGTCCCTTTACATCATCTAGAACATTTTTGTCGCCAAAGGTGTTGCAGCCTATACCGCATTTAAAGAAGTCTGTCAGCAATAGAGGAAGAAAAACCACCAGGCCTACGATTTTGACATCTTCACCCTATAAACAAGATTTAGAAACGTCGTTACAAAACAGCACAAAAAAGGAACAACAGAAAATGCCAAAGAAAACGCCAAAGAAAATAGCACAAAAGAAAAGAAAAATCTCAAAAGTTAAATAATCATCGTCTGAAAGTTCTGATAAGAGTGATTTTTCAGTCAATGATAGTACCGATGAAAGTCCAGATCGTTCCCAAAATCAAAATGATAGATGTTTGTATTGTAAAGGGCTTTTTTCTGAAGATGGTCATGTGGTCCATATTTAGTACACTTTTTGCAAATTTATAATAATGACATATTTTAGAAAATGATGATTATTTCTAAGATGTCGATGTTTCTTCAGAATTTTATTAATCGTTTTTGATACCAAATAATTATCGAACTGTTCAAAATATAAAGGGCCGATTAAACTTTAAAATTCTGAGTTTTATTTGACAAAATCCTTATGGTGGTCCATAATTGGCGCGCTTACTCTATATAAACCAAAGTACTAAACCGATTATATGTGACCATCTATGAGGTAATACCTACCAAAAAAAGAATCATCAAAACCAAGTCATAATTGGAGGGTTAATCGCTGAACAATCATACAAAAAATACATACTTACAGTTTTGAATTGATTACTTTGATTGACTTACAGAATTGAGAACTTCTTTCTTTTTGGAGGTCGCTTAAAAACTAATATATGATTTTATTTATTATGCAAGCTTAAGAATTATTTCTTGGGCGAAAACAAGCGTGTTAATGAAATTAGAAAGGTAAGAAATAAATTACAGGAGAAAAATTAAAAACAAATTAAGATATCACTTAGACTGGCCAGAAAGCAATGGAAAAACATATATTTTCCTAATCCTCAGCCAATTTAAAAGATATTTTTTTAAATATTTCTTCTAAGTAAATAAACTAATTCATTTCTCACTTTTCTAATAAGGGGGCGTCCATAAATTACGTGAGGTGTTTAAGGGGGGGAGGGGGTCGAGTCAAATCTCATCTAATCTTACGTTGGGTCTCGGCAAATATCACGCAATTTTTTTTTCTGATTGAAACAAAAAAAAAAATATTCTATTTTGGTCTATTTAATCCAGATTGTACATGCTTAAGATTTAATCTTAAGCGTAATCGTAGTACGATTAAGATCATTTACTAATTCGTTCCAAAGAAAATAATTTTTGAAAAATCTCACGTGAGATTCGGGGATGGGGGAGGGGGTTGAATAAAATCTCACGACATCTCACCAGGGGGGGAGGGAAGGGCAGAAAATTTAAAAAAACACCTCACGTAATTTATGGACGCCCCCTAAGTACCTATCACTAACCAATGATTTTATATGTTTAAAAATGTCGTGATGCGCGAGAGAGATAGCTGCGCGCTTGATCTCTACCTTAAATGCAACTTTCTCCTGTCCCGTAGTAGTGCGCAAGACAGTAGCAAAGTATAATCTAAATAGAAACGCTTTATATTCAGGTAAAGGTGTTCATTCAACCCTGCTTATAATAAAAGATTTATCCAAACGTACTTAATGGTATTTGCTTGTCTGGAATAAGAATCAGCTCCAAAACGCGTACTTAAGGCGAGGCTTGTCCAGAAATTTAGGTATTTTACGCTACCTCAGTTTACGGCATAGTTCCGCGTTTTATGAGAGCGCGAAGTCCGCACAAAACGTGGCGTACGTTTAGTGCGATACCGATCCGCCGCGCGCCGCGCCGCGCGCGAGTCTCGCCGCGCGGCGCGTGACTCGTCTGAGCCACATCTTCATTACATTGTAGTGGCAAGTAAGTTGTGATATACTGATATCAATCTATAAGCTTATTTCTTGAAAATCTATGAAATAATAATTTACTACTCGTACTCGTTCATTTTTCCGGGATAAAAGCCTAAGTATGTCATACTAAGTGGGTATATCTATCTCCATTCAACAACCAACTCACTAACTCACATAAAACACTAAATTATCACATTTATAAAATAATAGCTATGCTCCTGCGGTGTAACCTGCGTAGTGATGAAAAACGATGATGATTATGATAAAATATAGCCTTTGTCCTTCTCCAGGTCTTGAAGAATCTCCTGTCCAAATTTCATAAATATTGGTTAGAATTACATATTACAGGTCAAATATATCACGTAAATATCTTTGACAATAGTGTAAAGGTCTATACAGGATGTTAGGTAATAAACACAAGAACAGACACAACAAGGTTAATTTTATAATTATATTGCAATACCATTAGTTAACTGACTTCCAAAAAGAAGGAGGTTTTCAATTTGACTATGTTTTTTGTATGTTTGTTCACCGATTACTCCACCAATTGTGAATCGATTTTGAAGATTATTTTTTCTTTGGTAAGTGATTTCAGAAGTGGTCCCATATAAATTTTATCAATATCGGTCTAGTACTTTGGATTTTTATAACAAAATAACTTACAATTATTGTAGGTTTTAAAAAGATCCTGAGAGAGTTTACTACAAATAATATAAATAATAAGTTGTCTATTTTGTTTGTTTATTGATTAACAGATTTACAGATTTGCAGATTTACATATTTACATATTTACAGATTTACATATTTACAGAGTTACAAATTTAGAATCCGGAGTGTAACGAGGGATTCAATCTCGCCCAAGACAAAAACACCTTTATCCCCGAAGTGCATAATTTTACACCTAATGCGATTATAGAAAGAAATGGGTTTGAATCTACATTATTTAACAAAGCAGAGCGCTTTGTTGTTATTTTTAACGTACAGCCTTGAAAAATTTCAGCATACGCTACCTGAACGGATTTTCTTTGATTCACATTATTATACCTACATTATGTAACAGAACGTCGCAATCGCAATTAAAATAGAGTTTAACTAAGCAAACGCGCTCCATCGTAGACCGTAAACGTCGTTCAAAACTAGCGGGATCGGTGGTCAAGCTAAAGTTTCCCATAATAAAAATATAAAAAACAACCGTAGTACAATATCAAAAAATTAACAGATCTTTCAGTTGTAGCATATTTCATCTTCTTTGGTTGCAGTATTCGTGCCTGTTTTATTTCTTTTTTATGTTCTATTCTCACAACTATATCACAACTCACATGTCGATGTTATTACTCTCACATGGTGGAGTACGGGACAGATTATGCGAGTTTTCATTGACGGTCGTTCTGTAATATCAAAGTAAACGTTGTAGCAACCACACATTTTATCATTACAACGAGGCTAATGCACATAAGATATATTTTAATTATACAAACAGGTGCATTATAATTTATTTTACTTTTTTGCGTGAGGTTTTCACATAAATTGCTGGTCTACCTACCAATTCATACAAATTTGCAGTTACAAAAATATATGTGCATAAACCTCATTTTTTGTAAAATAAATAAGGTTGTAGTGCTCACTCAATCCTAGAAGTATTCAAATCAACTGGCTCTAATGTTATCAAAGACTCGTTGATTACTTCAAGATGCTTCTTTGATCTGCAATATACAAGAATAATGCTAACAAGGTCGATCACTGATAAATGTACCTAACTAACCTAACCTAACACCCTGTATTTGTGGTGGAAATATAAATGTTATGAAACTACCTATCTAAAATATTTTATACTCAAATAATATACGTATTTTACGTATACATATATTACTCACGTAATATATGTATACGTAAAATCGTTGTAAAAAGTTGAAGTGTGTATTTTTTTATTCCAGTAAAATTACTTATTTCTTATTTATCACGAAGAAGTTCTAGGTTATGAAAAAACATTTTATTTTATTTTTGCAAGAGTACAAAAAATGCGTTACAAAAAATATAATATAGCATATGATATTCAGGGAGTAAAGACAAATCTAACGACACCTAGCACATCAAAATCGGTCAAGCTGTTTAGGCTGTAGGAGGTAATCTAAAAATATGCATAGTACATACATAGATATACACCCACATACACCCTTACATACATAAATACAAACATACATATACTCGATAAACAACCCTCCTTACGCAATCGGGTAAAAATTACCTACCTACGCACGGCGCGGGCGGCGCGCGACAGATGGCGGTATAACTATATAGGTACTCTCAAAGTCTGTGACGCGTTCAAAGATGCCGCGTCATATGCCGCCTGCCGCGACCGCGGTGTATTTTTACCGGACTGTGCAAAAAGGTGGGTTATGTTTTTCAAATGTATGAATCATATAAGATTATAAAAGCGAAATTGTCTGTCGTCTGTCTCTCTGTCTGTTTGTTACCTAAACGGCTAAACGGCTAAACCAATAATTATGAAATTTGGAACAGTAATTCTTTAGGACCTGGAGAAAGACAGAATATATATATATTGACTGGCCTTGTGGCTCAGTTGGTAGTATGTCTACCTGCTAAGCTGTAGGTCGTGGGTTCGATCCCCACCCAGAGCAAACATATGTGTGATGAGCATGGGTGTTTATTCTGTGTCTGGGTTTTTCTATGTATCATATGTATATATTTACAATAAAAGTATATATGTATTCTATCAGCAATCTAGTTCCATAGTACAAGCTTTGCTTAGTTTGGGCTAGATGGTGTTGTGTGAAATGTCCCCAAATATTTATTTATTTATTTATATATATATATTATTATCACCATTATTCATCACTACGCGGGTGAAACCGCGGGATGCAGCTAGCATGTGTATGTATGTTTATATATACATTTATTTTTTATGAGCCCTGTTTGTACAAACTGTCCCACTGCTGGGCGCGGGCCATCTTCTCATTATAAGAAGGGTAAGGCCATAATCTACCACGCTGGCCAAATACGGGTTGGCAGACTTCACACATCTTTCATAACTGTAATATTTGAACATCAGGTAAGAGTAAGTACATTTTCTTTATACGAGTATGAATAGAACTCATAGGTTTATGAACTGCGAGTGCGTGTGATCTATATAAATACTTACATGTATATTTCTAGGAAATAATAACTTGCAACTGGGTATTTACCTTTTTCGGGATCGCATCATTTCTATATGAGCCAAAATTTTGCGCTTACGCGTTCGCTTATTTTTTGGTTTCTTTGTTCTATGATTTCCAATAGTAATTTGTTTTATTTAGCGCGCGATGCAATCCGACACAGTACCGTCGCTGACAGTGGTCACCGACAGACTGGCGCGGGTGAACAGCTGAAGCAAGGCGGCGGGACGGTTGCTCGCGAGCAAACTTATTGTAAAATAAATTACTATAAAATAATGCACTAAACGTATCAAAAATATAATTCTAGAGAACACTAAAAAAATGTAATAGCTACTTGACATGGTAAATTTGGTTTTGATGGCTTTAAACACTTTAGAGATAAATGGGAAAAATAAATAAAATGGCATATTTTTCAAAAAATAAAGCTATCGAGATTTTTTTCAGCAATCGTGTTTTTGTTTCTAGCGAAACCTAGCCAACAGATCGAAATTTTACATACAAAAAATTTGAGCTTGAACTAATAATACAAGTATTTTTTGTAAATTTTCAAAAAGCTTTGTTTTACTGCTTTTGCGGACTAGCCGGGCCTTAATAGTAACTGTTTGGACAAGTAAAATAAGAATACCTAAGACTAACTAAGGCGACTTAAAAAAATAATTAAATATGACTAAATCTTTAATTAACCAATAATTCTAACATAAATATATTATAGTAAAACTAAAAATAAATGTTTGTAAGATTGAGTGATTGGAGATTTAAAACATCCATGGGCATCAAAATCTATGGATTATTCAAATAATCATCAATCAGTTTCAGGCAAAGTGCCCAAAATGCTGCCGGCATTTCCTCTCTGTATGGCAATGCTCACTTTTTGTCTAAAAACCAGCACTTTGGGTAAAGAATCCTTCAGCCTATATGACTAAATATACTATTCTTAAAAAAACTGAAAAAACCGATTTCAAAACACGCATTTTCGTTTATCTAGTTGGATGATTATTATTTTTTAGTTATTATGTTTTAAAAAGCATATTACTGGACCCATTTTGTCGAAAATTGATTTTCTTCTATGGGACCACAATGAAAAAATATTTTTTGTATTATTTTTTATTTTTTTAAATCAGTTTAATTAGGTATTATGTATGACGGAGTTGAGAGGTAACAGGCATAGAGTTGGAGTCAGTTAACAATAGGATAGTCAACAAGCTAGACGTCTGACCCCAGCTCACCTACCAGTTCACATCAACAAGGTAACATATTTTCAACTTGAGTATGGTACAGCCGGGCATTACCAATAAATAGGCTATTACAAAAATAATTATTGTTTAAATAACTACTTTTATTACTACTATTCAAAATATGCAATTCCTTTACTTGGATGATTTTTTTTCAGTTATTTTGTTATAAAAACCACAGTACTGAATCGATTTTGATAAAATTGATATGAGACTACCTCTGAGATAGTACTTACGAATCAAAAAAAGAATCATATTGATGATTTACTGTATTGTTTTCTCGCTGAATATACAAAAAAAAAATACAGTCGAATTGGGAACCTCCTTCTTTTTGGAAGTCGGTTAAGAACACGATCGCGACAAGTTTTTATTACCAAACATCCTGATTTCCAGAACGAACAACATTTTTCTAGTTAAAGCAAAGTTAAAGCAACATTTTTCTGGTAAAGCAAAGACTTTGTTCTCATCGCTCATTCGGTGGATAAAGGCTCAGGTTGGTTTTAGTTTGCGACAATAACGTTGTATGTATTACAAAGTAGATCACACGCATCCATGGAGAGGAGCAAAGGACTTAACTGTAAGCTAAGCTGCGTATGACCAGGTTTTGTGTAATATAAATCTAACAAACAATAATGCTTCTACTGTTTAACCGATTTCCAAAAAGAAGGAGGTTCTCAATTCGATTTTATCGAGTCGATTCGAGTTATGAATTGTTTTTGATGATTATTTTTTGTTTCGTAGGTTTTATTAAAATCGGTTCTGTATTTTGGGTTTTATTACAAAATAACTGAAAAAATGTTGTCCTGTCTATCTAACATAAAATTAAAATGCTTGTTGACCGAGCGAGCGAAGCGTCTCTGCATCAACTGGCCAAATTTTCTTTCGTCTGTCAGTTTTTTTGTGAATTTGTATGTTTGTACTCGCTACAGGGCGTGATTTTGAACCAATTTTGATGAAACTTGGCATATAGGTTAGATTTTTGATAGGATAGTGGGGTAGTTCCCATAAAAAGGGGGGAAGTTTATTGCGGCGCTAATTACCGATTTCAATGATATTTGGTAGGTAGATAAAGTACACAATTATTATAACTTGACATAAAAATAAACAGAATTGGTCAAGTGGTTGTCAAGATATGACAACCAACTTGAGATTGCATGTAACAGTGAGGGCGCGTGGATGTTCTTGATGCATTTTAGCGCTGAATAATTTTCTTGATTTTACGTTTTCTCCATTTATAAAATTATTATTTGATGATCGAGCGAGCGAAGCGTCTAGGCTCTGCATCAATTGGCCAAACTTCTTTCGTTTTTATATACGGCTTCCTAAGCCAACTTTATGTAGGTATTATGTACAGATGACACAAGGTGAGCTGCAAATAAGCTAGGTCTAGTGTTCGTAGAACCACTAGTAGATAATATTTATTTATAATTTATTTATCTATTTGTGGTTAGCTTTTTTATCACCAAATAAAAATAAATCAGCATAAGTATTCCCTATCGAATTGAAAAACTCTTCCATTTTGAAGTCGATAAAAAGAATACACAAACCGAGCTTAAAGCCTCAAGTAGGTAATATCAGTTGGTTTGCAAGCTAGCATCGCGTGCGCCGTCCCGCACATAAGGCGGGTGTATACTGTATAGTATACAGCGGGTATACGGCGAGGTATATAATTGTATATAATCAGTAAGTATACAAGTTGTAATATAATTTGCGTCCGAACTAATGACAGGGAGCGGCACGCATGCGCGTAGATCACACGGGTTGATTTTACACTCACTGATTTATTTCTTTTAGATTTAGATTTATGTTGTCATTTCCATTGAAATCTATAGAGAGGTTTTACTCATTGAATATAATGTAAAAACATGGCAAATCTCAGCGACTGAAGATAAGTCGGGCAATTACCTTACTTGAGGCTTGCTACGCAGAGATAGAAAACACCTATCTACGTATATCATTGAACATTAATATTTATAATTATTATAGTTTAAATAAAAACAATTGACTTCAAAATGCGCAATTTTGTTTTAAAAACCAAACTACTGAACTGATTTTCATGCTATGAAATTTCCAACCGTCACCGCAACTAATTGTGATGAAAGAATTATACGCTACTGGTTGCAGTAAAAGAGTTTTTCATTACTCATACTCTGAAAGTAGGTCTGAAGTTGCCTGAGGAGCGGGTTGAAAGTAATACTTTCAGCCCTAGGGAGAATCGCTTTCAACTGCCAGCTGTCAAATTAAAAAAAAACTATGTAGTTCTATTTTCATGTTTCTATTGAGCCATGTCCAACTTTCTTTAAAGCCACTCAATTACAGCGCGATGTAAAATTGAAATAGCATAAAGATAAGTATTGATTAAAGAATATATATTTTTTAAATAACTATTATAATTTAATAATAAAATTTACTCATTTTATCTGTAGCTAATTCGTGTTTTTTTTTTACTTTCCTTGTATTCGTAATGAAAAGCACAGTGTTTACCTCGGGTTAATCCTCGTTACTTATTTAGTCCCTCGATTTATTGGGACGAACCCCGTCGCGGGACTAAATAAGTTACTTTCACCCCTAGGGTAACAATGTACTATTGTTTATTTGTTCTCATCTTTTTGACGTGACAACGTCTAATAAATCGATGAACGCCGGCTGCATGCACGAAAAAAAAAGTATGACTCATTGACCCGTTACGTTACGCTCATTGTCCCGTTACGCTCCTTGTCCCGTTACAACCGCGCGCGGTGGCTGAGGAAGCGGGCGGGTGTGCGCCGCGCCCGACTGTCGCTTCAATTTATCATTCCTCGGAGCTCGCGCGCGGACGTACATATATTGTCACGTTAAACTATCGTCCGTAAACCGACTTTACAGACAACGAATTTTTTAATCAAAATTTAAAAACAAGTACTTACTTAAAAAAACTTTTTAAGTTAAACGGTTTTATTTAAAAGAAAGATGTAGGTAATGTATGTACTGTATTTTACTAGAAAAGCCCTTTCATTTGACCCATATTGTGGGGGTTGTGTTAAAATATGAAATCCGCCATTTTGTTGCGGCGGCCATCTTGGATTTACAATAATACAGAATATATTAAATTATATTGTCATTAGGACAAAAGGTGTATACCAAATTTCAGATCGATCCGTCAACTGCAAGGGAGTACAATTTCAATTACTAAATTCGACCCAAACAAACAAATAAACAAACAAACAGGTCAAGCTAAAGAAACCCGTTTAAAAATATAACCGATTTGAGAAACATAACTTTTTAAAGTTGTTTTTTTTTTATTAAATAGATCTACGACTGACCATAACTCGCCTGGTGTTAAGCGACGCACGGTTGGTTAAAACAACAGCAAATAGGTAGTCGGCTCGCCTGATGGTAAGCGATAACCGCCTATGGATAATTGCGATATCAGTGGCATCGCTGCTTAGCCTGGAGTGGTGCTTGTAGACGCATTTTTACCAGCTTCAAAAAGAAGGAGGTTAGCAATTCGTCTGTATTTTTCGCTTCTGCCGCGTACGTAACTAGTTTCGTATGCAACATAATTATTCTTTTATGTTTGCTAACGCATAACTCAGTCATTTATAAACTGATTTGAAAAAAAAGTTTTTTATTTGAGAGGATATACTTTCAGATTGGTCTCTTATAATTTATATCATAATCAGTTTCGTAGTTTGATTTTTAGACAAAATACCTGAAAAAAAATCATCAAAAAAATTACGTTTTTACGGTTGCCCCAATTTTGAAACTTTAAGTATAATCCTCACTAATATTATAAAAGTGAAAGTCTGTGTGTTGTCTGTCTCTCTGTCTGTTTGTTACTTGTTCATGAAATGAAATGAATTTAATCCACAAAAAATAGGGTAAGTACAAGCATGATCTTAAAGCGAATTCAGTCCGGCCTATTTTTCCATTTGTTGGCATGTGGAATTAACTTTTTTCAAAGTCAGAATGAGTCAAAAACAATCAAAATTAAACAATCAAGTCAAATCTTAATAACTAGTTGGTAGGATAATTTATATTGTGCTTATTTAATAATTCATCTATATTATAAAAACATTTTTCAGTGACCAATTTTTTAACTTTTTTCGAAATATTCCATATGCTGCCATATTCTTTAATTGATGGCGGTACTTAACCTGATACATACCTACAGTAACACACATGGCATAGCAGTTTTTCTGACCTAGCATGGCTAAACGGCTGAACTAACTGTTATGAAATTTGTCTTTGAAACTTTCATACAAAAGTTGAATTTTGTATGAAAAATCACAGAGATTCTCTAGGACCTGGAAAAGGACATAGCCTATATTTTATCATCACCGTTTTTGATCACTACGCGGGTGATACTGCGGGGCGCAGTAGCTAATTATTAATATATAAGTAATTATTAATATATAAGTAAAGTATTATTTTCTGTTTATTTTCCCCCCGTGTGTCGCGCGTCGACTCAAAGACGTAAAAACAATCGCGTTTCCTCCCGCACCAGACGTGATTCCACGGCGTCTGTTTGTGTACAGGCAAACACACAAGGCACACCATATACTAGTAGTCATTCTTTGCCGCCATCTCTATTCATCTCTATTCCTGAATTTCAATCTTGTAATTTCCAAGGCTAGAGTAAATAGATATCTTCTAGATCGACGAGCTCCATCCTCGGCCACACCGTCGCTTAACATCAGGCGAGTTCGTGGTCAATCGTAGATCTGTCTTGCATAAAAAAGTTCTATTACAGTAGACCTCCCCTTGTGGTGGGGAGGTCTACTGTACGGTCATTTGCAACAGTCTAAGCTCGCAGGATCTACTGTTTATATTTGAAATTATTGTTCAAAATTCAGTATCAAATGTTTTTTACCAAATATTATCAAACTCAGGCGAAACTTCTCTCCTCGACCTTCTTCGATTTCACAACCTTCTATCGTGACAACGTCTTGACTAAGTACTCGTACATAGTTAATATTGTCACATCACAGTATATCTTAGTATTATGTAATGTTATTTTACATACATACCTACATAAGTACGTAAGATCACACCTGTTTTCCCTTACGGGATAAGCAGTGCGTCAAAGACCATGGGGCCGTCTGACGCCACATATGACTGTGCTTAGAGGGTTAGATGGAAGGGAGAAGGCATTAGAGGGTAGTTTATAAAAAACCGTTGCCTTACAGTGGCAGTAGTATTCGTTTATTTTTAATATCGTTTTAAAGATTGTATATGAATGAGACTCCTGCACATAGCAGATAATTGAATATAAAGAACCTATACTAAGAATATGCGTTTATACTAAGAATATCACATTTATTCCTTCTGAGGAGTAGTTATTGAAGTTTTCTGTTTGCCTCGTTTGAAACGTGGTCGTTTTGTGGTTATGGTCAGTAACGTTGGGACGTGACAGCACTCACTCACACACGCATACCACATCAGTAGGTATGCGTATGTCAGCACAGCATACCTACGTTAGGTACTCGTATAATATGTACACGAGAGTGAGCGAGAGGGTGATTATAGTATTTTTCACCTTATTCGCTCACCGTTTTTGTTTTTCACACAATTTTAATATTTTTTCACAGAAATAATTGGATTATAATACAAATAAATAATGTGGATGAATTCAATTGCAGATAAAATAACTCTACGTTTTTCTATATCTAAAGAGATATCTCGCTTTTGTGTAAGAGTGTACCATGTCAAAGCAAAGGCGCCGGCTTTCTACTCTTACCTGTAGCTCTTTCTCTTTCTAATTTTGTCACTTTCTATCTCTACTATTAAATCTGTACAAAATGTACTTTTCCTTTTTTTTATTTAATAAATATGTATAACAATACTTTCATCAAAAGCTTAAAAAGGCAGTTGGACATCAGATATCACATAGTTGTCAGATTAGATAATACAAACTTAAAATTAACTTTAGTTTAAACAATACAGTTATTATTATTTGTAGGAAGATTTTTTTATTTCAATAATTGAGAACTGCAGACTCAGAAATCTATGCTTTTTCTGAACTAATACATACTTTTTAACCGACTTCCAATAAGAAGGTTTTCAATTCGACTGTATGTTTTTTTTGTATGTTTGTTTAGCGATTACTTCGTGAAATTTGATGATTATTTTTATGTCTGATAGGTCATATTTCAAATGGGCCCATATAAATTTTATCAAAATCGGCTTAGTGCTTTGGTTATAACAAAATAACTGGAAGAATATGTCATCCAAGTAAACAGATTGCGCATTTTGAAGTCGGTTTTTTTTTCAGTTTTGTAAACTACAATTAATCTTCACTAAGTTTATATACTTTTTTATAAAATAACTATTTAACTTGAGGAAGACGGGAAATGGCATACAAGTATCTAAATGCACTTAGCTTTTTCGTAATACTTACGAACAATTCATTTACATCACTTGGTAAGTACCTAGGTACTTACACCTTTTGCAATTTCTACAAAAACAGCACCTTCATATTTATTAATATGAAAATAATTAAGATAACGTTTATTGCTGAACCTATGTACATTATAGGTACTTTATAATATATACATCATTATATTATTTGTACATTATATACTTTCCAGTGTTCCGATATCAGTACAAAATTGGAAGAGTTCACAATATCTGTTTCATGGTTGCTATCCCGAAAACCCGAATGAAACGCTTCCATCCCATTGTTGTACGTAACCCTAAAATGTCGAATATGCTTCCTGACTAGCAATTCCTCGTTAGGTATAATTTTGACGTATGCATAGAGTACTCCATCGTCGATCGCAACAAGTTGTCGGTCAAGAGCTAGCCTAAGAATTGAAAAAAAAAATCACAACATCGACTATTTTTCTACAGATAACGTACTAATGTGTAACTATTAAGTTACACATTTGTATGTAGACAAGTCACTTAAATCTACGACTATAGTTTCAAACCATATTCAGCAGTCTTTTTCAAAGCAGCGTAGCGTCTTTCTCGGTTCAAAAAACTGAAACAACCGACTCCAAAATACGTAATTACATTTACTTAGATGCTTAACCCACGACCCAAAAAGAGGGGTGCTAGATTATAAGTATGACGTGTGTATCTGTGTGTATGTTTGTTGCATCGTAGCTCTCAAACGGATGGACCGGTGTTTATATATCTTCGGGAGAGTTCTTAGCTATGTTTCATCAAAATTAGTTAAGCCGTTTTTGAGGGTATTTTTTTTGGTTTTTCTAAACTTAAGTAGGTACCTAGTCATGAATTTCAACAAATAAAATCTTTCTACTCTATCCCTAATTTTATTATTAGCTAATAATAATGATAGCGTTAATAAGTCATCAACAAACGTCGATACCCACCGCGGTTCCTTCCGGGAATCGAACCCACACCCCTGACTCATAAACCCGCGGCATTACGCGGAACTCGTAAACTGATGCACCGCCGGAGCTTCTTTATGGCTGGCCAGGTGGTTGACTGTAGCTCACACGATATTGATAAAATGTTAGGCAAATTCTCTTGAATTAGCCTTACACATTGACTTTGGAACGCTTTGGCTGCACTTTCATTGTGCGTACCACCAAAATGTGGAATGCGCTTCCTGAATGGGTCTTTCCGAATAGATATCTAGGTGTCTTTAAATCGCGAGTGAATAGGTTTCTTCCAGGCAAGCGCGCTCCATCGTAGACCGTAACTGTCGCTTAACACCAGGTGAGTTGACGATCAAGCGTAAGTCTATTCTTTGGAATATTTCTAGTAAAATTACTTGTTTATTAGAAAAAGGTTCGTTGGAGTTACGAAAAAATGTTTATTTTTCATTTTTTGCAAGAGATCTATTATTATTACAAAAAAAAAAAATTGACACTCCGGGAATGAAGACGAATCTAACGACATATCGCTCATCAAAATCGGTCAAGCCGTTCAGGCTGTAGGTGCACATATAGAGAAGTACTAAAACCAACATGTTTGCCTCGCCTAACCATGAGCTTTCGTAAGTCGGCCTTTAAGTACTTTACGGAAATTTAGGATCCCAAAAAATAGTACCAAACACGTCATTGAGTAATTATGCAACCATATCGATTTTGGTACTTCTCGATAAACACTTTTGTATATACTATGTACTTACTTACTTGTTACCCGACTGCGTAAGAAGAAGGGTTATGTTTTTGCTAACTGTGCAACACGCTCCAGGTTTAGCCTATAAGTATAGGCAACCCTGTACATTTAGAGACACCTTGTTAATGTGCGTCCTAGATAGATCACATCTTGTTGCCCGATGAGGTTGAGGTGGGGACACATACGGCCTGCTCAGTTAGTCTATAAACTTCAGGGTTCATCAATATCTAGTATTTCCGTCCCCTAAGCCGTCACCGCGGCGCCTGCGTCATTAGATGTTGGGCCGCCGCGGGCGCCGCGCGTGCTTTGTGCTGCATTTTATTTATTTTATAAACCTTTTATAATTATAGTGATAAAGCTTTACGTAGTTCAGAGGTTCGGATAATTACTGGCGGCAGCCGACACTGGCCCGATAGAAGATGACCTTAGCTGCCCGAGCGCAGCGACCTGCCAGAATATTTTATTACATACAGTGTGTACAGGAGATGTTCTGGAAATATTTGTATTTTTAACCTCCGCTCCAAAAATTACTCATACGCACTCATAGGTAATGCCGTAAAGTATCATGGCTGTCTATATTCTATAGGATTCATTTCGGGGAATGTGCGCAAGAGCTTCACGACCTAATTCCACCCGCCCCATTTCACTACAGGACTAGCAGAAAGTCGGTGAATTACCACCCATTTCCCATTGTAATGCAAAAAATCCGTACTCAGCGATATCGGTCCGCACGTTCTTGATGCGTACTGCACAGAAAAGCTCTTTGCCGCCATCTCTGTTTCTTGAGATCTACAATCTTGGAATTTTCAAGGCTAGAGTGAATAGATATCTTCTAGATCGACGAGCTCCATCCTCGGCCACACTGTCGCTTAACGTTAAACGAGTTGGTGATCAATCGTAGATCTATCTAACGTATAAAGCCCGCTCCATCGTAGACCGCAACGTCGCTCAATATCAGGCTAGCTGTCGGTCAAATCTACCGATAATAAAAAATGCGCTAATAGCTATTATGAACTTAGCACAATCTGTCTGCCTGTCGTCACATGCATTATCAGTAATGGCTCAGCCATGAATCCAAAATAAACAAAAATCTCAGGTAGCTAAGAAATGAATATGCACTTTACTAATTACTAAGATACCAACAATTGATAATTACATTTACGGAAAATCAACTTTATTTTTATAGAACATAGAGTCAAGATTCGAATAAAAAATAGACATTGATCTGTCATTAATAATTTAATGTAATTTGAGTTTTATTACTAGATTGATAAAGTAGGTTTTTGATTAATGAAATGTAGATAAAGTTGTAAGTCAAAGGATCAAAAGAAAATGCTGCGTCAGTGTTCTTATTTACAGTGCAGGGGAAAATGTTGGCACTTGTGAGGCTCCAGGTTCACATCCCGACAATTGACTTGATCTCTTGGTGAAGGAAAATAGTCATGACAATAAGGAAACCTTAAAATAATAATAATATTATATATGATAAAGTTTTCCTTTTTTGAAGTCGGTTAAAAATTAAGTAAGCTTGACTCAAATTTTAACTTACCAGTTCGAAACAACATTAAACTGGCGGCGCTCACCCTCCGACGCGTGTGACGCGTCACATTCCTCACTCGACGTATCGAATTATTTGATCCTCTATCGAGTGATGTAAGTGTTGTAGGTAGATGATAGATACCTACTGTAGCAATCTGTATATCTCGATTTTTAACCAACTTCAAAAAGGATGAGGTTCTCAATTATATCTTCTGTCTCTCAGTTCTTTTTTGTATATTTTTACTGCTTATAATGCTTATGCGTCATTTTTTTTTCGTCCGATTTGAAAAAGTATTTTTTGATGATATTGATGCTTCCATATTTGAAATTAACATTTTTTTCGGATTTATCACGTATATTTTACATATTTTTATAATCTTAGCTAGAGAGACGCGTTATGTACCAAGGATGTTCCGCGAGGCTATTGAAATTAAGAAATACCCGAACTTTAATAGAGAAGATGGTTGACAAGTACCACCTACACGGGACGCGGTCATCAAATTAATAAAATTTCAGCCTCAACACAGATCTGCGGTACCTGTAGACACCGTGAGCTACTTCTGCGTGCGTAGGGAACGGAGCGCATACAAATAGTAGGCGGTAGTCATTAATATTTTCATAACAACAAAGCCAACTGTCACCTAGTCTCACCTGGTAGGTTCAGGTGCCAGTGTTCATGCGTGATAACATGTAGACTCACCTGGTAGGTTCAGGTGCCAGTGTTCATGCGCGATAACATGTAGACTCACCTGGTAGGTTCAGGTGCCAGTGTTCATGCGCGATAACATCTAGTCTCACCTGGTAGGTTCAGGTGCCAGTGTTCATGCGTGATAACATCTAGTCTCACCTGGTAGGTTCAGGTGCCAGTGTTCATGCGCGATAACATCTAGTCTCACCTGGTAGGTTCAGGTGCCAGTGTTCATGCGCGATAACATCTAGTCTCACCTGGTAGGTTCAGGTGCCAGTGTTCATGCGCGATAACATCTAGTCTCACCTGGTAGGTTCAGGTGCCAGTGTTCATGTGCGATAACATCTAGTCTCACCTGGTAGGTTCAGGTGCCAGTGTTCATGCGCGATAACATCTAGTCTCACCTGATAGGTTCAGGTGCCAGTGTTCATGCGCGATAACATCTAGTCTCACCTGATAGGTTCAGGTGCCAGTGTTCATGCGCGATAACATCTAGTCTCACCTGGTAGGTTCAGGTGCCAGTGTTCATGCGCGATAACATCTAGTCTCACCTGATAGGTTCAGGTGCCAGTGTTCATGCGCGATAACATCTAGTCTCACCTGGTAGGTTCAGGTGCCAGTGTTCATGCGTGATAACATGTGATAAATACATTAAAAATTGTTTAATTTCAACGAGTAACAATCGCAAAAACCTTAAAGAATATTAGCGTCCATCTTTCTTCTTTTTTGTATTGGACCGGCATTAAAGCATCTGCCAGTGTCAAGTATTAGGATTTTTTTCAAGTTTCTTGAATAAAACAAGTTGTGAATGTTCTAGTCACAATCTAAGTCACATATACAGTCAATTTATAAGTCGAGTCTTGCTTCAGTAAAGTGATGGCGACTTTACTAGAAGCCTCTATGAAGTTTTGTCGACAACGTAAAATTACACGTTTCACTGCTTCAATTCACTTGCCCACACTCATGTACTTGATCGAACACTTAATGAATAAAACGCCCCCATTTTTATTCCATGAATATTCAAAATAACACAAGATTAGGAAAATAAAACCAAGCAACAACATGTTTCGATGACGTTCCCGCCAAAACTCCGCGTCCATCTTTTTGCGCGAGCAGTGCTCGGCGCCCGCGCAGTACCGTCAGCACAAACAGACAGTCACGCTGACTGGCCCGCCAGCCACTAATGTAATTTATCACTTCTTGCTGATGTCATCCACCTACTCACCTCACATACTCATTTTGCTCAATGGATCTTTGTTCTTACAAACTTAAGTAAACTAAAAAGAAAGCGCTATCTAAAAATACACAACTATCTATCTTAAAATAATAATCAGCCAAGTGCGAGTCGGACTCGCGCACGAAGGGTTCCGTACTATCATCTATAATACTACAAAGTTTAGTTCTGTTTATAAAATAACGAGAAATCAACGAAATTCCAAGTAGTAAATTGCAAACTGTGTGTTACAAGTGGCGGGAAGACGCTGGATGCAAGCCGCTTCCAATCGGTCTTTTTGGAAATCCATGGGGGAGGCCTATGTCCAGCAGTGGACTTCTTATGGCTGAGATGATGATGATGAAATTGCAAACTTATAGGTAGGTTTTCGATACACATCCGGGCAGCATGACGACGCTCGCGCGAATACGCGTGGCTATGGCTCGCTCCGTGATGTTACCTCCCCCGCTACCCGCGCGGCAGTTGCTTAGCAACCGCCTCGCGCTCGCACCACCACCACACCGCGGCGCGGCGCTCGCACCGCGTTTAGATGCACGGATTATTTTCATTTTGTGAGTTTTTATGTATTAGATTAGGTATTTATTTTTATAGTTAATATATTTCTAAATATTTACTTACAAATATTCAAGTTTCTACCTGTTAATTAAGATCGAGTAAAAATTGCTTAAAAATTACGTTTGTTGTATGGGAGCCCCCCTTTAATATTTACTTTATTGTTATTTAATTATTTATTTTGAAAGGTAATATACAAGTAAATATTCTGTGAAAATTTGAAGCGTCTACCTGTTACCGTTTTTAATATTGAGCAAAAAAATACGAAAAAAACATGTTTATTGTATGGGGACCCCCCTTAATATTATTATTTTTAAATTTTTTTGTATTTGTTGTTATAGCGGCAACGGAAATACATCATTTGTGAAAATTTCAGCTTTCTAGCTATCACGGTTTATGAGATACAGCCTGGAGACAGACAGACAGACAGACAGGCAGACAGACAGACAGCGAAGTCTTAGTAATAGGGTCCCGTTTTTACCCTTTGGGTACGGAACCCTAAAAATACCTGATTGCATAAGAGCAAAAGTAAAGTAAAATATGTGAAAAAAAATTAGGTAGTGTAAATTACATACTATTTATAAATGATTACTATGAATAAAATGATAATTATAAATTAAGTTAACACATTTTCGTGAAGTAGGTATGCCTAAAACTATCGTAAATAAAATTAAAATAATAAGTACTATTTATTCTTTTAGGATAATTCTTGTAAAATCAGTTATTTGTTACGAAAAAGTTGCTGGCAATTTCGTGGCTCCATCTTCAGACCCTCGTTCTCATTTGAAGTGGAATGGATAGGTGCTCAAAATGACACATTTAACGAGCTCAAGCTCAATAATCTTAGCACTTTACACCAGGAACCAGACCGGAATTTATTATGTAGGGACTTTTCCTACCTTCCGGCTCCATCATCAGATTATTTCATCGATTCGGTCATTCAATTTGCATATAATTATGTACATACAATTTCATTTTAGTCAGAAACCGGAAAGTGGGTCAAGTTTAACCTGCAAGATTTGATTAGACACCGGGACAGGTGAAATTAAATAAAAGCTAGTAATAATAGATTGAGTGAGGTCGAGAAAGATCTAAGAGAACTGGATGTTCATGCCTGGCAAAAACTTACACAAGACAGAGATGGATGGCGCTGCTTATAGTATCGGAGGCCAAGACACATTTTGGGTCGCTGCGCCAACATAGTTAGTTAATAATCGATTCAAATTCTATTCAAAGACACTCAAGTAATATCGAGTTATGGTCAAACGCTCAGCCCATTAACCGTAAAAACTGTCATTTCCCATAGAGGAAACACCGCAAAATCCCTACTTAAATATAATTATAATTAAATCATCCCTTTAAGATGCCGGCTAAATGGAGGACGCCTAGCGCCTCTGCCGCGGGGCGTCTACGAAAAAAGTAAAAAAAGCGATGAAAAAAGTATAAACGTCAAATCGGAGAGGTTTGGCGCCGGCGCACTGACACTTCGGTCGGTTCGAGGCACGCCCTGGCGCCGCATGTCCAATATTTGGGTAGACTACGCTGTACCTATCTTAATATTGTTTAGGTTTAATGTGGTTTAGGTATGTTTTTACTATTTTCATCATTTTCATCCAACCCACTAAAATCCACTGCTGAACTGGGTCGCCCCATGGATTTCCAATAAGATTGGTTAGAAACGCCTCGCCTCCAGCGTTTCCTGCCACTTGTATGATCTCACTTGTCCATCTCGTGGCTGGTCTTCCTACGCTGCGCTTGCCGGTGCATGCGTGCTCTCCACTCGAGAACTGTACAACCACATCGGCCATCAGTTCTATATAGCAGTTACATGCTAAGTATGTGCCTCTGGTTCTTCATCTTGCTAATCTGCTGTGCTACGTCTGTGACTATCGTACGTCTATGGATGGATCTCTGTGTTTCTGATTTGATCTAGGAAAAGAAATTCAAAGTAAGTAAAGTTTCCAGGATCCATAGTGAGTGACCACAATTATTCTACTTCAATACAAAAAAAAACAGAGTGGAATTGAGAACCTCCTCCTTTTTGGAAATAGGTTAAAAATATTAAATCTAGTGTTACAATAGGCGGCCTTAAGTATCGCTAAAAACAATCTGTTCCAGGTAACCGCAGTATGGAAATTAATAGACTAATTACATATATAAATCGTTGTTTAAATATATGAAGCGGGTGGGAATAGATATATATATAGTATTAAAACTGTAACTGTAACTGTGTGGATATTTCGGCTCAAAACAGACGTGAGTGATCCGTAGTTTTTATTTAAAAACTGTAACGTTTGACGAAAAGATGCTTTCGTGTTTCCCGAATGCTACCCAGCCGGTTGGATTCAGGAATTAACCCTTTCGCAAAGACTGCCCGAGTTGTTTGCGAAACAACTTGCAATCAAGGACAGTATCAAATACCTATAGAAAGACAAGTGACGCCGATTCAAAGTTCGATCTAGCATACTGATTACTGAGTCCAGTGGATACAGCAGGATACACTCACTTATCGTTTTGACCATTGCAGAGAATGCTCGTGGCAATGGTCGTCAAAAATAGTCAATATTATTGCACCATTATATTACCTAAACTTTGTTTATAAAACTGTTCAGACATGAACATTAAAAATCTGTTGATGTCAGTTAAAAATATTTTTGATAAATATACAAATACAAATACAAAATAATTTATTTACGTTCTTACGTAAATAAATAAAAATTATTAAATTAAATTATTATTATTATTTATTTACGTACATGAATAAATTATTTTGTATTTTGTAAATATACGTCTCTCTGACATCTTATCTTCATCCTATTCCTAAGAATACTAGATAATACACTCCTATACACTCGCTGTGTTTTTAATAATTATGATTTTATCGTTAAAAAACCATGAGCTAAGCTTGTGTTTTTTTTTTATCGCCAATTTCTCCCATTATCGTAGACGTAGGTAATTTGGACGTATTATTTCCATCGTGACACAAGCACAGGTAAACCTAAATGATTTTTTTTCTAAAAGCCAGGGTCCCGCCAGAAGTGGAGCACGCGAACGTCGGCTGCCATCTTTTGTTTATTTTTTTATTGTGTGGCTTCGGTCGGCACTGGTGTTTAGCCGCAGGCCGACAACAGTCACTCAAAAGTCACGCGTTTGACTTCAACATAAAGGTCGTCGTACAATGTAAATTTAATATAAAGACTTCTTCTTATAGATAAAGAGACCATGCTCTTAATATTACCTACTATATCTATTTGCATAAAAAAGATTTATTTAATCTAATATTTTCTTTATGATTGACAAATAAAGCGCTTTTATTTATTGCTTGTCTGGACAAGCTTGTATTTTAATAATTGAAATTTAAAAAAAAAACTGAGTTATCGCGTATATTTTACATAATTTTACGACCTGACGTTTAGATCACTTTGCAGTGTCCGTAGTCACAGGTAGTAATTAATATGGAACACGTCGAACCTGCCAAAAGACAAGCTCTCAACAATAACGTTTCTGTACTTAATTAATTTGAAAAAAACTAAAAGCCTGAGTAGCCCTGGAAAATCACTGCGACGTTTGCAGATCTATTGTGACACAGAGAAAGCTATTATTATAATACAAACAGGTTTACTTATGTACATGTATCTTTACATAGCTGTAGTTTATCTTACCTGTATGTGACGTTCTTTACGGAAGAAAGAAAAAAATACAAAGGATCGTGAATGATACAGTTTTTTGAACAAATTAGAGATTTGGAAAGAGTTTTTTTTATTTTTTTTATAGAAATTGCGTGTTGTAGGTACTTAATGATACGCTGCGCCGGCGGCGGGTTGGTAGACTACTCGGAATATGTCTCGATGGTAATTTTATTCTGGGGAGCGAGGATGTAGCAATTATTTCGAAGTTTAACCTACCTAAAGGCGATTTTGGGAAGTCAGGTAGTCTAGAACATGCCGAGGGGCCTGCTGACCTACTTCACATGTAGTTAACTACTTACTGTAGGTACCTACTCCATAAGATCGGTAGACTTCGTATTTCCGAACGTAACGAATGTGTGGCTCTTTGTATGCGAATACCAACATCTAAAATGACAAGTTTACACAACAAACAATCACTCGGACCATTGATCGCTGTGCTCGCTCGGTCAAAATAGCGAAAAAATCTAATAAAGTTCAAACAGCTGAACCGATTGTCGTAAAATTTGATACAAAAATAGTTGACAATTTTTTGGTTTTCAACACAGGTTGTGTTGAAAACTAAGAAATGGCCGTGGGCTACATTTTCCCATCGTCGACACCATTTGCCTTTACCCGACTTCCGACACCCGACTCTTCCAGAGTACCATAGACTACCAGAGGCTATATTTATTTGTAGCTAGATGACCCGGTGTACTTCGTATCACCTATCCTAACGACATTAAAACTCTCCCTTCGCTAAAATTAACACTTTTCTAACTTTTTAAACTTTCCCTGGACTACGACAAACATTTCAAAACCAAAACCAGCTAAATCGGCCCAGCCGTTCTCGAGTTTTAGGGAGACAAACGAACGGCAATTGATCTTTTTAACCGACTTCGAAAAAGGAGGAGGTTATCAATTCATACCGTATATTTTAACCGACTTCTAAAAAGGAGGAGGTTATCAATTCGTACCGTATATTTATTTTTATGTATGTACACGAATTACTTCGTCATTCGAGAACCAATTTTTGTTTCGTGAATTGGTGTATAGAGAAAGCTCCCAAGTTGGTCCCATAAATATTTTATAAACATCGCTTTATTAGTTTTTGAATAATCTCTAAAAATGAAAATATTTTCATTGTAATCCTGAGTAAGTGCGTCAGATTATAGAATCGCAGAGTTCCACTTACACGTTTTACTTTGCAAGAGTTTCAAATATTAAGGATTATCGTATAAACATCTGCACATTTTTTTATCTTCGAAGACGAGCATTTGACATTCAATGACAAATCGCATTCTTGACAAAAGAAAATACTTAACAGCGAGTGAAGAGAGGTCTCTTTAAAACGTTTACAATCGTGAAGGATTTAGTAAGTTGCGTTTGAAGTCAGTTTTTTAATAGAAAAATTCTTATATTATATAGATATAGAAGATAAAATAATACATCGCTCGAAAGATAAATAAATAATGCGTTTTTTCGTAACCTCCAACGAACTGTTTCGTAATAAACAAGTCATTTTACTAGAATTATTCTAAAGAATGCGCATTTATAGTCATTTACAACGATTTTACGCATAATTTCTCACAAAAAACGTACACTCAATAGCGTATCAAGCGTAGGTAAATTAGACTGCAAAAACTGTTTTTCTGCAGTCGGGTATTTTGTTTTTCCTTTAATACATGTTTCTATATTTATACTTATTTCTATTACTTTACTGTAGTTCATGAATAAACAATAATGTTATTATTAATAAAGTGGGGATGAATTATTTATTCCCCATCTATCTCATCGTATCATTGGATAGATACATGGAGGTGCTAACATCATTTTTCAATTTAGGGATCCGTTTGCGAAATATTACGACTTAAAGTGATACCTAATTTTTATTTAAGTCATGTGTGTGTGCCCCCTCTATCGGCTAAACGCAAAGACTATGACGTAATAGAGCGAATTCTGTGGCTAAACGGTTGACTTTGGAGAAATTGTATTTAACTAGAGACGTGAAAGACGTGAGAAATGAAACTTTAAATTCAAATACGGAACCCTACTTTGCGCGCGGCACGATACGGCTTATTTTTATTTCGTTTAGTCTTAAAACAGTAGTAACATAATTAAATAAATAAACTTTGATTGACCGTATTTTGATAATTACAGCTTTCTGTGACATTGCTCGTCGCAGTCTTGCCTATTCCTATAAACTTTAGACTAGACCGTCAATGGAATGAAAATTTAACGATAATTTCGACTTTACGTTGCCTCAGTGCTTGTTTGCCTTATCTACCAGGTAACATTTCACAGGAGAAGAGTTTAGTTGCTCTATTTTTTTAAAGCTATAATTGTAATGCTTGAAAGTATTTTTTATACATGAATTATATATACCTACTCAATTAAATGCAATTTTTGGTAAAGGGACATGCCACCCGAATCCCGAATCCCCCTAACTTTCCAGCCGAGCCATAACCAAGCCTTACCGCCATTTTTTCCAAGTAGAAAGAGAAATCTACTTATCTAAAAATAAGTATGGCGCCTCCGTGTTAGATTTGACTCTCTCCGTTTGAATTTTCCTACTAATTAAGCAAATAATGATAAGTATATTTTGCGTATTGTTGATTGCCGCCAACTTCAAACGGTGAAGGAAAACATCATGAGGAAACCTACATGTCTGAGAGTTCTCAATGATCTTGAAAGATGTGTGAGGTCTGCTAACCCGCACTTGGCCAGCGTTGTAGACCTTAGCCTTCCCCCAATGAGCCCAGCAGTGGGAGAGTTTATATAAACAGAACAGGGCTGATTTTGAACTTAAGATGTAGGGTAATTATAAGTAAGGTTTGCATATTGACCATAGAGTGAAAATACTGCAGCTTAGATACTGCAGGTTTTTTTTTTTTTTTTTAATCATCTGCGCAAAAAAAGCAAAATGTTTTTCGGATTTTGGTAAGTACGTTTATATGTACATACATATCGGTATGTACTAGGAACTTACCTCCTGTTATGGGTGAGCCTGTCTATTCTATCAGATAATAAAACAAGTCGAGCAAAAGAAACTTGTACGCAGCCTCCTGTGTGAACAAGTGATTTTACAAGGATTATTCTATAAAAGAAGGTTAACTTAAATTTGTGTAGCGGCTTTACACATTATTACAGCCTGTTTGTCACAATAATTTACACTAATCATCATTGTCAAACATAAACGTTACAGATATGAAAATCTCGCTTATGCAGACGGTTTTTTTTTAAAGATGTAACACTTATTAACGCCTGCTTAAAAAACAACCTACTTTTTACGCCTGCTACAATAATTAAAGCAATACAATTAGGAATCTCGTGCTGATATGCAAACAAGGCACTTGTTGCATGTTTTTAAAATGATTTGCCAATAAAAACATTGTAGTATACTCTTTAATGGCAACAGGTACTTGCGTTAATATCCCTTCGCTCCTCGGCGTGAGGCGTTGTTCCGGTGACTGGAAGATATCCTGTAGGGATCTCGTGATGCTGGAGCCTGCCTTCGGAGAGTGTGATTCTGTCGCGGCTCGAAGGCTGCTGCTCGCGCAGAACTCTGAATAAGCTCATTTTAGATAAACAATGTTTTGTTCCGTTTTCGCGCGTGACAGTTCCTGTCTGACAGAAAGTGACATGTCCCTATTCAGTGAATAAGATTTTAACATGCGTTTACGAGTATAATAATATGTAAGACGAGAAGTAAGCAAAGAAAACACGTGATAGACGTTGGTTGTACAAAATAAGTTGAAATCGTTTCTCATTTTTTGGAATCGCACTCTTACCTACATTCTGACCGTTTCAGTTTGTATTTTTTATATTTCATTTTCATAAACTTCTGACAATAATATCTCAAATTTTATAGATATGGTATTAGAATCTGAAATGTACCTAGTCAAGTGCATAATTATTAGAAAAGGGAAATATAGCAGTGAAACGTGTCTTTTCATGTTGGCTACAAAAGTCCCGTAGTTATTTTATTCTATTCAAACTCCTAAAAGACTTAATTTGGACATGAAAATGTTTATTTACGTGAACTAAGTTGGTAGACTGTGACTAGAAATCAAGTATAAGTTTAGGAAACTCAAAACCTCCCGACAAAAAAAAAACGGCTGAACAGATTTTTGTGAAACATAACTAAGAACACTAGATGAAATCGTCTTTCAAACAAAATTTCAAAATCATTTCATGCGTTTAAGAACTTTAAGAGCTACGATGTTTCTGACAGACTTAGAGATACACATGTCAAGCTTATAACATCTCTTTTTTTTGGGTCAGGGATTACATTTTAAAGAATCATCATGAAACCTGCAGAAACACCTTTCTTTCTTCTGTAAGAAACACCAATATTGGACACCAGCAAATGCGGTAACCGTACGAATCCAATACAAAAAGGGAAGAATAGAGCTGTCAATGCGAAGATATAGAATGAAACTGTCAATGTCAGACGTCATCAAAAACCCGACAGTGCTGCTTGTTCCTTTATGAACCAATAGCGCTCATTGTTTCACAAAATAATAACACTACATCACAGAACAATATTACTGTAGCACACACGTTGTGTTTCTATCATTCTGTAAAAAAGTTTTCGAGTTCGTCATCGATTACGTATTAATCTATTCATATCATTCATTGCACTTATACAATAGTAACGCATACTGCCCGGAATTTGGGGTAATGTAATTTTACAATAGTAAGTGTGAAGTTCTAAAATTATAGTAGTTTTTAGCTATTAGCGTGATTCGGAATACAATATTTATTTGATAAGATTATGAATAGGAAATCAATGTGACCTTCGATTTGAAAATAAATTATTGACTAAATTACAGAATTATATTACAAAAATAACAAATTCAGTTAATAAACAACAAATTAATCATGGCTTGCCGCAATATCATCAAACTGGGAGCGTTGGAAGCTCAGAAAACTGCATTCTTATTGTGCGATATCCAAGAAACCTTCAGGCCTCATATCAAACATTTCGAAGAAGTTGTAAAAGTTGCAAACAAGATGGTTTGTACTGATATGTATTCATGTTACGTAACAGTTATAAATCCGAAAACCATGTCTTCTTTCGACTGAATAGTGAATTGCTTGTTTTATAGTGAAGTGTAATTATGTACCAGTTGACCTATTTTCTACCGGCCGGTATTAGCTCCACGGAACTGAATACATTATTTTTTACTAATTTCAGTATGGACTTAGTTTTGAAAGGATTCGTCCATTCTGAGGTCTTCCAAATATTGAGGTATCATTATACTGAAGTTTATTGAACCATAACTTATGACCATTGATTTGATTATTATGAAATGTAGAGGAATATTTATAGGTCATTCAAATAAAGTTAATACTAATATAATAGTTAATACTATTAAATTAAGTTCAAGGTTTGTTTGAGTTAATACAAAACATTTAGTTAAGGCTGCAGGATGAATGTTATATGAGTCACAAACATAACTAACTTTTTCCTCTAAGATCCTTTTTTTCCTAAAATGACTGTTTTATTCTATATTACCTTGTGCTACCTAAATTGATTGACTAATTATGATTTGTGAAGGTTGTTATGTTAGTCTTTACTTCCCAAGTGTCAGACTATATTTTTTGTGATATGAATATGGGAATCAAGAAAATTAACCATCAGATTATTTGGTTATCAATCATAGATCTGTCTTAAGTAAATTCAACTTAATTTTTGAACATTGCTTTAAAGAAAAATTAACTCAGTATTATTGCATGCCTGACCGGCCTCTACCAAAGGCTTCCATTTAGCCGTATCTAAGCTGGTTAGGCAGACTGAATTAAAAAATAATGTTTTAAAATTATTGTATATATTTTTGTAACAAAGAAATCATTAAATAAAGGCTAATTGAATTGTATTATCGCTTGCTGACTACATACTACAAGAATAGCCCTAGTGCAGTCAGGTATTTTGTTATTATATAACATCTTTTGAGCTATGGTTAAATGTCTAGCCTGTTCCCAAATTAAATAAATTTATACTATAATAACTAATTCATCTTAATTATCACTTTACAGATCGAAGCAGCAAAACACTTTAAAATCCCCGTGTATGTATCAGAACAGTATCCGAAGGGTCTCGGCCACACCTCCCAAGATGTGAAGATAAATGATGCAGCACTTGTGTACGAGAAGACCAAGTTCTCCATGGTGACACCGGAGCTGAGTGAGAAACTCAAGAGTGATGTGCCGGAGTTGCAGTCTGTTGTGTTGTTCGGGATAGAGGTATGATGGGAGGATGTGGCAGTTTTTTGTGGTTCTGTACATCAAAAGGAAAAACAAAACCCTTATTTTTATTTTGACACTAAATTCTCTATTAAGTATATATATTACTTTATTTCACAATTAGATATATTTGAATTGATTTTATTCTCTTTCTTTAATGTGTGTAAATATGGATTTATATTTGAAATAAATTACATGAATTTGAATAGGATAACTTTGTCTGTCTGTGAAGACCTATCTCGGAAATATGTGGAGATATCATGTTAAAATTAAAACCATATTTATGCAGATCTGTAGTCCCTTGCAGTGGTGAAAAAATCAAACTTCTCAATTATTGTAAAAAAGTAACAGCCGTATATGTTGCAAAGATTCCCTTTTGCTTTATCGTAGTTGGGGTAAAAAGTGTTTCTTGTATTGTGATTGCAGGCCCACGTGTGTATCGAGCAGACAGTGATAGACCTGCTGAATGAAGACATCTCCGTACATGTGCTCGCTGACGGCGTCTCCTCCAGGTCCCTCATGGACCGGGGGCTCGCTTTGCAGGTACATAGTTTTTTACAATAATATTGCATACAAGTATCTTTGTTACAAGAAAAACAAAATACCTGACTACATAAAAGCAGTTTTTCCAGCCTAACTTACGATTTTGTTACGCTTGATACGCTGTTGAGTGTACATTTTTTGTGAGAAAGTATTACTAAAAGATTATAAATGCTACTCTTTAGAATAATTATGAAAATTACATATTTATTACAAAAAAGTTCATTGGAGGTTATGAAAAAACACTTCTTATTTTTGCAGCCGTTATATTATTATTATTAAAAAATAAAACCGGACAAGTGCGAGTCAGACTCGCCCACCGAGGGTTCCGTACAAACTAAATAAAAGGGGGAAATCATATATTTTTTTTATATTTTCCTTCATAAACCGAAAACTATACATCGTAAAAATATTTAACACTTTCCTTGCTCACCACTGCTTAACACGGATCCGAGTAGGGGCTATAGTAGCGGCGCCTCCCACTCGGATCCGAGCGAGCGAACGTTTGAGGGAGGCCCTCATTCCTTGCATAGAGACACTATTTTTTTATGATTAAATAAAAAATGTCCAGTTTTCGGATTTTTCCTATATGTGTACTCTAACACAATGCTTCTTGCCAAATCAGAGTTCTAGGTCAACGGGAAGCACCCCATAGGTTTTGATTCCTCTGTGAGTGTCGAAATGTGCGTTTTTTACGACATATTCGGCTGTAACTTTTATTTTACGAAAACTGAGAAATTTTATTTTTCTTTCTGCAGCAAGATACTATGGATCTGCGTATATGGTTTTAATTTCAACTCGATACCTTCACGCGTTCCCGAGATAAAGGTCTTGACACCCGGACGGACGGACAGACGGACAGACGGACAACAAAGTGATCCTATAAGGGTTCCGTTTTTTCCTATTGAGGTACGGAACCCTAAAAATGTAAGCCTATACACTCAGTTTGTGAAAATGAATCTAACGACATCTTGCACATCACAATTGATCAAGCCAAACGGCTGTAGGCGATCTTATAGAAATATATACATACACTCGAAAAATCCCACTCCCACTCTTACGCAGTCGGGTAATAAATAAGACCTCTCCTTGCTCACCAGTCAGCTGTTGTGTTTACTATAAAACAGGTAGCGAAATACAGTCTGTACTTGTCAAATTTTATTTTATGCCTTTTCCATATTTATACCCGACTGCGTAAGGATTAGATTGTCTTTCGAGTGTATGTGGGTATATGTGTGTTTCTCTATGAGGCTTGATCGATTTTGATGTGCGAGATGTCATTAGAGTCGTCTTCACTTCTCTCGCATTAAAAAAAAAAGTTTTTCTTAACAAACAAGTGATTTTAATAGGATTGTTCTAAAATAAAGAATGGGCATTTATAATCCTATAGAGCGATTTACGCATTCTTTCTCACAAAAAACGTATAACGAAATCGTAAGTTAGACTGCAAAAACTGCTTTTCTGCAGTCAGATATTTTGTTTTTGTATTGACCAGTGTCACATATCAAGTTTCTTGTATATTACAAGTTATATAGTGTTCTAGTCACAGTCTAAGTCACGTATACAGTTATTTTCAACATTGACTCTTGCCTTTTTGAACTTTTGTCCCATACTCTTAATTACAGAAGAGGCAAGATGAAAACGTGCGCTGAGCGAACTTTGCATCGCTTTATGAGTTGAGAGTGACCCCGCGGGTACAAAAATACCTTTGATCTTTAAATATCATAATTTCCTCATCCCATCAGTAAGTTCCTCGTGACTTAGTGTTCTTCTGTCGGTTCCAGCGCATGCAATCCATAGGCTGCTTCATATCCACCTCCGAGAATGTTCTGTTCAAGCTGATGCGCGACAAGACGCATCCGCAGTTCAAACACATATCCAAACTGAACAGACAGCCCACCGCGGACACTATGGGCTTCGATCTACCTTCCAAGTTGTAACACACACGAGTGGGGGGGAGTACGCACACCTCTCCGGCCGAGCGTTGCCACTGAATGTGTATTCGGTTATCTAGTTCTTTATAAACAATTTATACCAACCAAAAAGACACCGGTTGGAAGCAGCCTGCGTCCAGCGTCTTCCTGCCACTTTTATGATATCCTTTGTCCACCTTGTGGCTGGGCTTGCCGGTGCGTGCTCTCCACTCGAGAACTGTTCGGCCCCATCAGCCCTAAGTTCTACGTGCTATGTGCCTTGCCTACTGCCACTTCAACTTGCTAATCCGCTAATTATAGATAATTCAAAAATTACACACATCCGACGGGTACTTGAACCCGCATTATCCCGATCTGTGCCTTTACCATTTTAACCACGGAGGTGTCACGTGGGATGGTCGAAACTTTCGAAGTATTTTTTGCTTAAACCAATCAAGCGTTGGTGGCGCCACCCGTAACACACGCTTCAAGCGTGCATTACCCTTTACAGGTTGAAGTCCCGTCGGATGTGTGTAACTTTTGAACTGTGTATAAATTTATAGATGCCACTGATGTTGCAGTTGTCCATTGGTAACGGTTATCGCTTACGACGGCTCGCCTCATGGCGAGCCGTCTGCCTGTTCGCTGCACTTTTTATATAAAAAACATATTTCAGTTTTTTTTGCCCTTACAGCTGTCAGGTTATTGATAACAGGATTTGTGATAATATAAAACATATTTTTACACATTCGAAATAACAACTTACGTTTTAATTGTCGCCGGTCTCTTTCTCTCTCGCAGAGTACTCATGAGGATCGAAATTTCTCTTTCGCATACTTTTTAGGGTTCCGTAGTAGGTAACTACGAGGAATCCTTGTAATTTAGTCATGTCTGTCTGTCTGTATGTCACAATCATTTTACTCAGAGATTAATATCAACTCTACATAAACTAAATTTGGCCTATAGATGAGCCGTGGTCAAATTTTCAAAAAATTAAATAAAATAGGAGTGGCACTATATACATATACTTAGAAGGGGTAATTTTTTTCGACCCAAAAGTTATGTTCTTTTTTAATTTTTCACCCAGAGCTATATTTTCCCTTTCGTTAAAAGTTATAAATAAGTTTTAGAAGAATAATTAATGAAGCCTAACCAGGTCGAAATCAATAATTTTATACTTAAGTGTTAATGCGCGAGCGTAGCGAGCGCTAATCATGTAAACATTACGCTTGCCTCTGAGAGTCAAACTAATGCACTGCGAAAGTCACTCTTGTCAAATATAATTGTTAATGTTTTTTAAACATACAACTTTGATGTAACCTTTATTTTATTCTAGTATGTTATTTATTTGTATTTTGTCATCATTTGTACGTAACTTCCTTTGTTTCTGTTTTAGTACTTAATTATTTTCTAATAACAATTATGTATTTTTTTATTTTACCACATAAGAATTCCTAAAAATTTACTAGTATGTTTTGTTATATTTTTATTTACAACACTGTACCATATTTTTCTACGAAAAGCTACCAAATAAATAATTTCTACTAAATGTATGTGTTTTTGTTCGCAGCGCTTCCAAAAGATCGGTTGCTTTGTGGGCACCTCGGAGAACGTCCTCTTCAAGTTGTTGAAGGACAAGAACCATCCAGCTTTCAAAGCTGTCTCTAAACTGAACACGCGGCCGACGTCCGACGCGTTCGGTGCTCACAGCGAACTCAACGTCTGACCAACATTAAACAAAATAAAACCGGGCAAGTGCGAGTCAGACTCGCCCACCGAGGGTTCCGTACAAACTAGTAGATCAAAGAGGGAAATCATATATTTTTTTATATTTTCCTTCATAAATTTAAAAATATACATCGTAAAAATATTTAAAAACCTGTTTTAGCTTATGCTACTGAAGCTCTTTCATATGATACCCTACATGATACGGTTAATTCACTTTAACATTTGGACCTTCATTCCTTGCATAAAGACACTAATATGTCCAGTTTTCGGATTTTTTCCTATATGTGTACTCTAACACAATGCATATTGCCAAATTTCATAGTTCTAGGTCAACGGGAAGTACCCCATAGGTTTTGATTCCCTTGCGAGTGTTGAAATATGCGTTTTTGCGACATATTCGGCTGTAACTTTTTTTCACAAAAGCTTAGAAACTTTATTTTTCTTTCTGCAGCATGATACTATGGATCTGCGTATATGGTTTTAATTTCAACTCGATACCTTCACGCGTTCCCGAGATAAAGGTCTTGACACCCGGACGGACGAACAACAAAGTGATCCTATAAGGGTTCCGTTTTTTCCTATTGAGGTACGGAATCCTAAAAAAAAAAAGAGAGCATTTTAGTCCTAGTATCGTAGTCGTATTGTGAAACTAACGTGATTGTTACAATTAAAAAAAAAACATACAATCACGCCTATTTTCCCTTACGGGGTACAGCATCAAAGACCATGAAGTATGATGCCACGTTAGTGATTAGAGGGTTAGACGGGAGGGTGAAGGTATTAGAGGGTAAGATGTAATGTTGGCCTGCAGTGACGGGGGTCAGCCTATCTCCCACATAAGCAACGATTTCCCTCAAGTCAGGTGTTTGGCGGCAGATCCACTTGAGTGTGGCAATTTTTAAAAATCAAATTGGTCAATTTTTTTTAATGTAGAACTAGGCCTGCGTTTGACCACAATCAATCGTATCTATATACTACTTTATAGATATGATTGGCGACCAACTCGACTGATATTAAGTGATGGTGTGGCCGAGGATGGAGCTCGTAAACCTAGAAGAATATCTATTTACTCTAGCCTTGGAAAAATTAAAGTAGCTGTCAGGAAACAGAGAAGGCGACAGGGAGTTCCACTCCTGCGCAGAAATCATCGCATCAAGAATGTGTACCTAAACAGCTGTGTACGGATTTTGGGCATTTCAACGAGAAATGGATGATAATGAACCGACCTTCTGCTTGTCCTGTAGTGGAGTGGCTGTTGAAACCAGGTCTTATACATAAAAATTTCGTTATTATAATCTCGGCCATAAGAAGTCCACTGCTGGACATAGGCCTCCCCCATGGATTTTCAAAAAGACCGATTGGAAGCGGCTTGCATCCAGCGTCTTCCCGCCACTTCCTTCCTTCCTTCATTCCTACAGGGTAATGGAAAACATTTATCCTGGACAGAGAACTGGCTCTAAAGTTTGGTCGAAACACTAATGTGTGCTTGACGATAATATTACACTTATAGACAAATGTTTGTAATTAAGAATTAATGTGAAAATGTTAAGGTGGAAATCAACGCGCGCAGCTATTTCTCGCGCATCACTACATAAACAAATTCATGTTTAACTTTTGTAATATCCCTACTCAAAGATTTTGTATGTTTAAAAATATCGTGATGTGCGAGAGAGATAGTTGCGCACGTTGAGCGCATCCTTAAGAGAATCGAGCGATCTTTTGCCAGCAAATTACGAGTTTTTCATACAACAAGAGAAAACTGTTTTTATCCCTAAATATCCAATTTCGATCATTCTTCTTGCACATGGTTGGAACCATGAATACCACGCCTCTACGGTTTGCATTTTTTCAAAATGTACACTTGCAAACCGTAGAGGCACAGACATGATTTTAATCAGATAAAAAATAATTATCGAAATAGATTAATGTTTTTTAACATTGGTGGACATTTCACACAACACCCTCTAGCCCAAACTAAGCAAAGCTTGTACTATGGAAACTAGATGGCTGATAGAATACATACTTTTTCTTTGTAAATGCATACTTATGATACATAGAAACACCCAGACACAGAACAAACATCCATGCAAGTTGTTTAGGTGTAGGAAACGGTTTTCTCCTATTTGTATGGGAGATCGCACGATAATACTTTTCTGAATGTATACTGTATTATATTTGTACTGACACTTAGGTATAATAATATAGATAATTCAAAATCCATCCACATCCCAGGGGATTCAAAATCCATCCACATCCTAGGGCATTCAAAATCCATCCACATCCCAGGAAATCCAAAAGCCCTCTCACGTCAGTGCCACGGACGGCTCTAATAGAGAATATGCATGATTTATTTTTATTTGGTCATGAAAAGGCTAACCATGAATAGCTATGCATTCTACAAAAACAAAATAATAATAATAAATTAAATATCTTCAAAAATAAGAAAGTTACAAACGTTTTAATTTCATGTTAGACAGAGAGCACACGATCGATTGCAAACGATGACGTCATGGTTCATGTTCGCTACACTAATTGGGTACAAACTGTTGTTTCACGAGAGAGGGACAGAGCATCCCTCCTCTAAAACTTAAAATGTTTGTATCTCGGAAGATAATCTAAGCTCGGAAGTTAATTTACCGAACGAAATTATTTTTTTATTATACGAACTAACAAGTATGTTATCAATTGAAACTATTTATTCCTTTGAAATAAAATTCATGCATATTCCCTATTAACCCACGGACGACACGTAAACGTTGCATTTAATATCCGAAGTCTTTTGCTTTAAAAAAAAAAAAGAAACAGTGTAGAAACGTTCCTGGAACTGCAAGAGAAAGGCACAGGTCCGAATCCAGACGTATATTTTTTGTAATGAATTTTCTGTATTATTTCATAGACTGAATGAAAAACCACGTCATTTAAAATAGACACACTGTAAATATAATTGTACAAATAAATCATTTAAATTAATATATTTATTTTATTGAAATTAAACAACTTTTAACGGATTTGTCGCGGAAATTTTACATCATTTTAAGACCTGACGTTAGGAATACGACGGTGTTCCTGGCCACAGACGTAAATTCGCCCGTTAGTTGAACGGCTATACTTACAGGCGTTCTGTTGAAGGCCTAGGCGAATCGTTGGTACGTACATCTAAATCTATACCCAAATCTGAGCTATGTATCATTTAGAATAAATAATGAATTTTAGTGAAAGAAAAGCAATAAGTTTATTATTTACATAAGACTTTTTTTTTGTGAGGAAAAGTAGAATGTTTAATTAATAAAAAAGAAAGATCTCCGGTGACAAAAAAAGAGCATTGTTGTATGCAAATAAATGATCGTGATTTTATCTTTTTTTTTTTATTGGACCTGCGCAATTAGCGCATTTGCCAGTATCAAATAATTTTGTTTTGTTGTCAATAGATTTTTTCTTGTTCTGGGACAGAAATGCAATGTTTTTCTTTTTAACCAACAAACAAGCCGTTCTTTAACCTGAAACTATGCAAAATGGCCAGATCTTTTAATTGCACAAGCCTCCGGGTTAAGAACTCGTCTAAACTACGATGTTTAATTAACCGCCTAGCCGTTCAACTAAATATCGCATTCATCTATTCGGCGGATCCGTTAAAAGTCGTTCAATATTTGTTTCATTATCATACTTTATTACTTTAACAGAGACCACTTGAGTTGTTCCTTCGCAGACTGAAGAACCTGGAAACAAAATTGACGCTGTACATCTTCCATCAGTGTGGCTTGACGGAAACGTTCGATATTTAACGTTTTGTATACGTATCATTCCGAGAGTATGGCCGATGCGAATGACGCGCGTGCCTTTTACTACATATAGGGAGAGAACGGCTGCGAGCTGCCGCGGGCACAGATAGCGAGAGACGCATCGGCCGACACTTTCGGAATGCCAGCTAAAGAGAAACGTCGTTCGCATCTCCATACAAAAACCGGACAAGTGCGAGTCAAACTCGCCCACCGAGGGTTCCGTAGAAACTAAATAAAAGGGGGAAATCATATATATTTTTTATATTTTCCTTCATAAACCGAAAAATATATATCGTAAAAATATTTAACACATTCCTTGCTCACACTCGGATCCGAGTAGGGGCTATAGTAGCGGCGCCTCCTACTCGGATCCGAGCGAGCGAACGTTTGAGGCAGCCCTCATTCCTTTCATAGAGACACTATTTTTTTGTGATTAAATAAAAAATGTCCAGTTTTCGGATTTTTTCCTATATGTGTACTCTAACACAATGCTTCTTGCCAAATTTCATAGTTCTAGGTCAACGGGAATTACCCCATAGGTTTTGATTCCCTTGTGAGTGTCGAAATGTGCGTTTTTTTACATATTCGGCTGTAACTTTTTTTTACGAAAACTGAGAAATTTTATTTTTCTTTCTGCAGCAAGAGACTATGGATCTGCGTATTTGGTTTTAATTTCAACTCGATACCTTCACGCGTTCCTGCTATAAAGGTCTTGACACCCGGACAGACAGACGGACAACAAAGTGATCCTATAAGGGTTCCGTTTTTTCCTTTTGAGGTACGGAACCCTAAAAACAAGCCAATTTTGATAAATTATAGCTAAAATAATTTAAGAGTCCGTAATTCGACCATCGTGCATCTCGCTCGCGCATACCCACATTTTTGAAGATATAAAATGACATTATAAAAAAATGTCGTTTGTAAAACTAGAAAATAACGTCACAAAATATTGGACAAAAGTTCAATTTGATCAAAGTTAATGTTCATACATACAAATACAATCTGATTGGAATCATGTAATATTAAGGTGTAAAAAATGAGAAAAATTACCGCGACAACTATGCTAAACAACAAAACAACAACTATGTAACTTTAACAACAAATTGCTAAACAACAACTAAATTACCGCGACAACTATGCTAAAGCGAAAAAGATATATGTACATGTGTGTGTATATGTGATGTATATTTTACTCAGTGGAGATATTAAAATAAAAGATCATTTTGTTTGATATAGGTTAAATATTAAAAAGAATCAGATATAATTTATTTCAGCGACGGAATAAATAAAAAAACATATACTTCGGAACTACTCTTAACAATTTAAATATCACAGGTATCGAAGAAAAACTTATATTATATGTTTCTCCTATTTGAATAAACAGAATTATCTCTCACGTTTACAATATCCCGACTGAGTAATTTTATATTTTTTTAATGATGTGATGCGCGAAAGAGATAGCTGCGCGCTTTGAGCACAGCCTTAATAGTATCATAACCCCTCAGGAGGCATTAAATACGCCAGCGTATTTCCCGCCATTGTGCGCTGGCTGGCATGCCATACGCTAGCGTATCGTTATTCCTCTCCTTGTTGTACTCCCCGCCAGTTAACTATGACATAATATTTTTTTCTGCTCTAACTCGTTCATAGACAGGCAAAATGACAAACTACCAATCAGATACGTTAGAATTGATACTTCCGAAATAAATTTCTGTGTAAATTGCATCAGAATGACGCGCGCGGTCAAGGTTATAAACACGTAATGGCGGCCGCTCTTGCCATCTATTTATAAATACCGATTTTATGTATTTATTTCGATTAAATACATATTTTGTTATGTTTTACACGTGGCAAAACCAGTAATAAAGTTAGTGACAGTGTCAAATACATGTCTGTGTGATCAAAAAAATCGAAATATTTGTTTCGAACCGAACGCCGACGGACCTTTTTTGTGCCGAAATTTGAGTGTTTTTTTTGTGACTTTTATGTTGTGATTTTTTTTTCAAAATAAGGTTTCATTATATACTTCAAAATTAATAGTAATATGTGACCGATATATATCCAGTGATACGATACAAGTGTTAAATTAAGTATGTGATGTGTATATTAATCACAAATATGAATCTAAACGCATACATGTCGAACGAACAATAGTGTCCGAAAAGCCGTGCCAGATGTCCGCCGTCGGTATTTATAGCCGATTTTGAAACATAGTTTCAATTACAACAGGTATGTATGTTGCATGTTTTTTATTTGTTATGTTATTAATAATAAGACTGCATATACAGATTTTTAAATAAAGCAACCCATTTTGCTCAATAACGTCCTAATTGACTTCGCGTATTTTTTTCAATTATCTATCATCATTATCATCAGCCCGAAACGAGGTTTTTTATGGTCTCTAATAGATAAATAAAACACATTTTTATCGACTAAACCATTACAAAACCAGAAGCTCATAAATTATACTATTCATAAACAAAAGTTACAAGCCATTCCAACTTAAAGAATATCAAGTTCACATTTTGTAAGCATGACCCGTTTTTACGACCGTCCTAATTGGCCACTTGAACCGCACGTGCTTTATGACGATCTTGTTAATCTAAACAATGTATGGGATGATGTTATTTTTTCTCGGATATCTGTATATTGTTGTTTTTTAAAGCCAAAAAAACAATAATATGTATGAAATGTTTTTAATATTTTTTAATATGATTTTTTTCGTAAAAAATGGTGAAAAAAAATCGCATGCTCAACTTTAAGCCTAGATAGGGGATACTTTTTTTAATTAAAATACATATGCGTTGGATATCAGTTAGCTTTATTCAGTAGGATTACAGTGATATTAATTGTATATATAGTTTTCATACAAATTTTATTTTTTATTAATTTTTTAATAGCGCGCGGCAAAAAAATCAAAAAAATCGCGGGGGGGCGTGCCATACGCGGGGGGCAAATAAATACGTGACCTTTGCCATGTGCCCGCGGAGGGGATAACGAATTTTGGGTGAATTATGTAGCGTTTATGAACCCCTTGATCCGGCAAATGGTGAGAAACTAGCGGAGTCCCGAAGTTTCACCCGCGTAGTAGGATTAGTGATGGTGAAATATAGCCTATGTCTGTCTCCAGATTCTCAGCTATCTCTGCACCACATTTCATAACAATCGGTTCAGCCGTTTGATTGTGTACTGGTAACAAAGAGAGAGATTTACTTTCGCCGTTTAAGAATTTTGAAATGAAATTTGAAAACACGAATTAATGTTTTCAAATTTCATTTCAAAATTCTTGTCAAATCAGAAAAAATAGAACAAAATAATCTTAACCGTATAGGGTTCTAATCACATGTAAACAAAATATCTAATCGAATAATGTATCGCTGTAGAAATCAGTTTAATATTTGAAAAAATGCACACTTCACGATCCTTTTAACAAAAAAAACCGGACAAGTGCGAGTCAGACTCGCCCACCGAGGGTTCCGTACAAACTAAATAAAAGGGGAAAATCATATATGTATACTTTTTATATTTTCCTTCATAAACCGAAAAATATACATCGTAAAAATATTTAATACATTCCTTGCTCACCACTCGGATCCGAGTGGGGCGGGCTACTATAGCGGCGCCTTCCACTCGGATCCGAGCAAGCGTCCCGTTCATTTTGTAGTAGTCAGTGAACCGCCGGCGTTTGAGGCAGTCAACGTTGCTTTGCGCGGCCACTCTGTACCTTATCAAAATTCGCCTAAAAAGTTTTGGTTCCCAGCTGAAGTGAATGGTCTGCAGGGGCGCAGAATGTGTTAAAAACCTGTTTTAGCTTATGCTAATGAGGCTCTTTCACATGATACGGTTAATTCACTTTAAAATGTGGGCCCTCATTTCTTGCGTAGAGACACAATATTTTTGCGATTAAATTAAAAATGTCGTTTTCGGATTTTTTCCTATATGTGTGTGTTTACTCTAACACAATGCTTCTTACCAAATTTCACATTTCTAGGTCAACGGGAAGTACCCCATAGGTTTTGATTCCCTTGTGAGTGTCGAAATGTGCGTTTTTTACGACATATTCGGCTGTAACTTTTTTTTAAGAAAACTGAGAAAATTTATTTTTCTTTCTGCAGCAAGATACTATGGATTTGCATATAGGGTTTTAATTTCAACTCGATACCTTCACGCATTCCCGAGATAAAGGTCTTGACACAAGGACAGACGGACAACAATGTGATCCTATAAGGGTTCCGTTTTTTTCCTTTTGAGGTACGGAACCCTAAAAATGTTGGTTATGTTTGTGTAAAATTAGTAGGATGATTAAAAATTCGAAAACGTATTAGTACTTTACAAAATTGACAACTGTATTGAAATTATAAACTAATTTATTTTTATATCTATTAGTAAAGCTGAAATTGTACTAGCCAAATATATTTCTTTCTACGAGATTATACATGATGTTCGGAAAGACGATCCAGCAAATTCTCTCACATTTCACCTGACAGAAGCTGCCATTTAAAAGAAAGAAGGCATTAATACTATAATATTAATGTCTTCTGTATTATTTGTATTATAGTGCGTAGTATTACATACAAAACGAACGCTCTCCGCCTCCCGACAATTTCGGGTTTTTCCTTTGCCGAAGTTTGGCGGCACGGCGCATTCATTTGTCAGTAGAGACAAGCGCTATAGATTTTAAACTTTGGAATTCCAATCGACGTCACGAGCGAGCGGCTATCAGATGACAACCATAACTTCATGCATGTGTGTGTTATACACGGACATCAATTTGCGTAGGTATGAGTGATTAATTAGCGCGACGTTGTATGGAGGGCCCGACGTGTCTTAAGACAATGCTCTGCTCTGAGCATGTCTGGATAATCGGTTTGTTATCCGTATTTTACTATAACATACATAATAACTTTGATTACAAACATATTTTGAATTATTGACATGTAAGTAAGCATTTTAAACGTTCTGAGTGATAAATTGTAGAGTACGTCAATTGTCTGTCTGAACATTCAGTACAATTTTACTTCAAATATACATGTATTACTCCCTCCCTCACTGAACACTACAAATATATTAATGTGTTATAAAAAAACTTTTAGTCGGGGTTGCCAGTCAAAATAAATAAATAAATAAACGTTTAGCAACAAAACAGTTTTAATAAGCTATACAAATCTACATACAATAGCAAAATGCCGACCAGGAAATTAAAAAAAAGCAGTCCGACGTCACAGTAAATTATACTTGCTGAGAACCTGCAAACATTCGTCAAGTTTTTATATCGTTTTAAATTAAATAATAACATGTTGTTAGACACTTAGTAGCAAATAAAAAAAATTAGATTAAAATTGCTAAAAATTGGGCTTTTTCATGAATGTTCTTCACGATTTTGAAGTGTTGTACGCTTAAAACACGCAGTTTGGATCAGTACTCCAATAGCGTTGCTAAATATGTTTTAAATATTTTGAAATTAATTAAAGTGTTGAAAAGAATGCATTTCGAGTTATTTCTTAATATCTAATGACATTAACGATGTTAATGTGATATTAGTGCTTTTAGTATCGCGTTAATTTACGCATAGCAGCTCGGTCAAAGCAGTAGCAACAAGAACGTCCAGGCAAGAAAAAAAATTGAGTCACTCTCAAGTCATCACGAAAATGTTTGTAACTTATTTTCAATAAATATTATTTTATTCGTAACACTGCCTTTTTTAAATTTCCCTGGTCGGTATACATAATTATTAATTATATAAATATATTATGTACAGTATTTTTACACTGGGTATTCGGATAAACGAATTAAATATTCGAGGAGTTGCTAATATGGCCTACGTGGAGTAAGCAAATAAAGAAAAACAAAAAGTAAATCTATTACCAGTAGTATTTCTTTTATCTGATTGCGTAGATAAATTTACAGTTTACGTCTTATTACAAGTGAAGCTATGAAAGCCAAATATCGCAAATAAGACAAATGAGAATCAATACGAAGATAATGCAGAGTTCATTAGTTTTAACCGATATCAATTCTATAATCCTTTTTCAAAGTTAAAATTTGAAAACAAATAAAACCGTAGAGTCGCCAAAATGCTTCCATTAAAAACATAATCATATAAAATCGGTTTAAGCTTAGGGGTAGCAAACAGTTTTCTCTTATTCAAATAAATGAGTTTGCGACGTTTTACTCAAGTAATTAAAAGAGAAATAAATCTATAAATAAATATGTCGTGTGCAATATCTTTTTACGGACGTATTAGCAGGATGACGTATTGCGACAGGTTTTATCCACATTCGAGGTTAATCATCGTGTCATCAGACGATGATTAATCAGCTCTCTGATAAAGTGTACGTCGTCTAACCGAACACCCTGTATTATTATTACGTATGGTTGATTCTCTACGACTATAATTTGACTACAATTTGTTCAATCGTTTAGTTTTCCCAAGGAACCCTAACTATTCATAATGTTGTATAGAACCTGAAAATATTCAACAAAATAAATGTTTAATCGAAAAAAACCATAAAATATTATTCATGCAAATTAAAAAAAAAACAATAAAGTGTACTAAAATTAAACTAAAACATGCTTTCAATATAACCCAGAACTAAAAACATAATTCAACAATATCAATGTATAATACATGTTGTTAGTGTTTGTACAACATTCAATACATTATTTCTAAACAAAACTACACACTTCAACAGAAAACACAAAAACAGTGTTACTCACACATAAACAAAACAAGTTATTTTTGTATTGAGAATCAGAACATGCTAAAACTTAAGGTTATTAAATACCTAAACTAAACTATTTGGTGTAAGTATGTAATTACGTCTGTCCGTATCTTTGACTTGATTTCATGATCGATTTTTATTTGGAGTGTGAATTATTTTCTGACTAGTTGTATGTACGCGGTTTCACCCGCGAACGCAATTTATTTTTATTTTTACCCGACTGCGTAAGCAGGAGGGTTATGTTTTTCGAGTGTATGTATGTATGTTTCTATATAATCGGCTACAGCCTAAACGGCTTGACCGATTTTCATGTGCGAGTTCTCGTTAGATTCGTCTTCACTGCCCGAGTGTCAAAGGCTATATTTTTTGTAATAACAATACATCTCTCGCAAAAATAAAAAAACCGTGTTTTCATAACTTCCAAAGTCAAAGTCAAAGTAAATTTATTTGCATAAAACATGAGTAGCATGCACTTGATGTTATTTGTTTTATAGACCTTCATGTTATGCCTGATGAGGCGTACAAATCAGAGGCGCGCTATTACAATTTTATATTATTAATACAATATTATTATTTAATTTATATGTCATACAATTATTTACTAAATATATACTTTTGACCATAACATTTTTATGTCATAATAAAATTACTACCTACATTAAAATATTTTTTCATATGGAACAGTCGTTTTTATATTCAGTAATATCATAGTAGCATTTATCTACCAGCATAGCTTTAAATTTCTTTTTAAATAAGGTAGTTGTAAGATTTCTTAGACTTAAAGGTATTTTATTGTATATAATTGGACCCATTCCAAATATGCTTTTTCTAAACAATTGTGTTTTTGCTCTATGTGTTAATATTTTATTGTCGCGTCTATTATGCGTTGATTTTGTGGACAGTTTTGGAAACACCTCACAATTAGCCCGTTCCAATGAACTGTTTCGTAATAAACAAGTGACTTTATTAGAATTGTTCTAAATAATTCGCATTTATAATCTTTTAAAGTGAATTTACGCATACTTTCTCAAAAAAAAATTACACTCAACAGCTCAAGCGTAGCGAAATCGTAAGTTAGAATACAAATACTGCTTTTCTGCAGTCGGGTATTTTGTTATCTTTTAATACAGATAATTGTGTTATTGTTTGTTTTTTGTTACAAAGTAAAATCATTGTCTAAGGCGACGGGGTGAGTGCTCTTTAAAATATAAAATTTCAATTCAAATGAAATTCGACTAAAAATATTTTAAAATTTGTTGTAATGTAATTTGTTGTTTAATATTTCAAAATTTTAATCAAAATGAAATTTGTTGATAAATATTTCAAAATTTTAATTAAAATGTAATTTGTTGATAAATATTTCAAAATTTTAATCCAAATGTAATTTGTTGTTTAATATTTCAAAAATTTAATCAAAATTAACTTTGTTGATAAATATTTCAAAATTTTAATTAAAATGTAATTTGTTGGTAAATATTTCAAAATTTTAATCAAAATGTAATGTGTTGATAAATATTTGAACAATTTATTAAAATTGTAATTTGTTATTAAAATTTTAATTAAAACGTAATTTGTTGTCAAATATTTCGTAATACTGTTCACTAATATTACTATATAATGATCTCATACTTACTTAAAAAACTGAAAAGTCGATTTCGATTAGCAAGAGTTCAAAGAGAATCTTATACATCATATCCACCTATAATTATCGAGACATTTGGATTTATTCTTTATTATGTTAGACTTTTAAATTATTGTTAATGTACACAATGTTGATGGACTTAAATAAATAAATAAACCCTGTCTCTCTGTCTGTTTGTTACCATTTCACAAGTTAACGGCTGAGCCGATTGTTACGGAATTTGGTGCGGTGATAGCCGAGAACATGTACACGTACATAGGCTACATTTTATCATCGTCATCGTTCACCATCACCATAATTTCTCATCATTACGCGGGTGAAATCGCGGGGCGCAACTAGTTTGCATGTTTTCATATATTTAGAGTAAAAAGAGAACAAAACTTTAACGGAAAAGAGAGAATGCTGAAAGGATCTGTTCGCAATGGACGCCCAACCCGGGCCTGATACCGTATATTTTAGTAGTTGGACGGCGTTAAGCGGAAAGGAATCAACCGTTATTTGGTAGATTGTGTCATTTATAGAACTGAATTCAATATTATTTTACTTTTGTTCAGTGTTTATTTTATAATATTTTTTTAAAGATAAAATCGTGATGACGCGAACGTAGAATTAAATAGAATTGTCTGCGGTATGGATAGAGGTTGGTTCCTTTTTATTTAGCGACATCCGATGAATGGCACAAAACGTTATTCATCGCTACTTCTTCATTTCAATGTTTTTATCACGCAAACATCTAAAAGTCACCATTACAAAGTATCGAACTCAAGCAGCACATAGAAATTATTATTTTGTTGGTTGTCCTTAAGCTCCTCGGGGTTGACTTATTAAAAAAAAAGAAACTGAGAATCGACCTATTGACTTTTAAAAAAGATATTCGGAGTCAAGATATTCTTAAAAAAGAAAAAAATAGATAGTCGGGATTTAAATATTCTTATACAAAAAAGAAACAAAAATATATTCGGGGTCGAAATATTCTTTAAAAATTTAAAATAGCAACAACCTTTTTTTTAAAAAAAAAAAAAAAAAAAAAAGAATACGATACTCGTTGTTGAAATATTCTTAAAAAAAAAGAATACCCTTACTCGGGCTCGACCTATTCTTACAACAAAAAAAAAGGAAATCGGAGTCAACATAATTATTCTAAAAAAAAAGAGTAAAAAATGCGTGGCTGTAGGCTCCCATTGTTACAGTAACAGCACGGCACAGGCATGGCATGACATGGTATGATACAAGATGTACAAGGTACAAGGGTATAGTTAGTGAGAGGTACGCACACTAGTGGTTGCGCGTGCGCGTGCTACCAGAACATATTGTTGATTTGTTCCATTACCTGCGCGACGGTCTGCTCCCCGAGCGGCACGTCCTCGGTGCGGAGCGCGGCGCGCCCCACGATGGAGGTCGGGTCCGCGTCCAGGATCACCCTGCCGCCGGGAGAAACACACGTTAACACAACACCACGTCACGACGACATACGCTTCCCGAGTGCTGGACTTTACTTTCCTGATACATATGATTTGGGCGTCTTTAAATCGGGAGTTAACTGTTTTTTCCTGGGTAAGCGTGCTCCATCGTGGACCGCAACGTCGCTTAAGATCGCTCGAGTTGGTGATAAGCGCAAACCTATTAATACATAACAAAAAAAACATAAAGACAGACACCCTTAGCTTCGTAAGATGTCCATCACGGGAACGTAAAAAGACAGGGGCAACACCCCCCACCCCTCCTAGATATGATGTGACAGGAATGTGCACTGACCCCCCGTCGCAGATCTCGTCGAGCGCCAGCATGGCCGCGTCCAGGTTGTCTAGCAGGGCGCGCCGCTCCACGTTCCTCCTCACCAAGATGCTGATGGACTCGTACAGCGCGTTCAGCACCGACTGCAGGATCAACTGGAACCATGCACACATTCAGGGTTAATGTGCCACCCTGTACTGAGACATAATTATAGAGTATTATACGTAGATAGGTTTCCCCGGCGTGACAAGCCTCAAGTAAGTGAAAAGAGACGGCAATCAAGCTGTCGTGACGTAGTCATCCTCGCGCTCACTCCCGTGTACATACTATTAATGTATACTGAGCTCACATGTACACTTACGTTCGTAGTGTGAGTGTGCTGTCACGTTCCGACGTCACTGACCACAACCGTAAAGCGGTCGCGTTTAAACGAGGCAAAAAGGATAGGCACTTTGATAACTTCGTTATTTATTATCAGATTATACTGGTTCATAATTATAGTTTAAAAACTGAAAATAAAACGACTTTTTTTTAAAAATTCATATTTAAAAAAAAAAAAAAAAACTTCAAATTACACAATTTGTTTAGCTGTAACTAACTAGCTAACGGTGATAAGTATACACGACTTGCTGTTCACTTATCTACAGGCACTAGGATGATATTTTACCAGTTATTTTGTTATAAAAACCAAATTATTGCATCGATTTTGATAAAATTTATATGGGACCACCTCTGAAGTATTACCTACTAAATACAAAAAAAAATCATTAAAATCAATGCACAATTGGCGGAGTAATCGGTGAACAAACATACGAAAAAACATACAGACGACATATTTTTTCCAGTTATTTTGTTACAAAAACCAAAGTACTGAACCGATTTTGGTAAAATTTATATGGGACCACCTACAAAACAAAAAAAAAAAGAATCATCAAAATCAAGCCATAATTAACACAGTAATAAAGTAAACATACAACAACAAAAAAACAATTTAATTGAGAACCTCCTCCTATTTAGTAATCGGTTAAAAATGGTAGATACCTCGTTCTCGTGTGAACTGCCCATTACGTAGAAGAAGAGGTCGACGTTGCTCTTGTAGACGCAGGTGAGCCCTTCCAACATTATTATCTCTGCATTCGCCCTGAAACCACCACGCAAGAACACGGTCAGGTTTTTAGGGTTCCGTAACTCAAAAGAAAAAACGGAACCCTTATAGGATCACTTTGTTGTCCGTCTGTCTGTCTGTCTGTCCGTCCGTCCGGGTGTCAAGACCTTTATCTAGGGAACGCGTGAAGGTATCGAGTTGAAATTAAAACCATATACGTAGATCCATAGTATCTTGCTGCAGAGAAAAATCAAACTTCTGAGTTTTCCTAAAAAAAAGTTACAGCCGAATAAGTCGAAAAAAACGTACATTTCGACACTCACAAGGGAATCAAAACCTATGGGGTACTTCCCGTTGACCTAGAACTATGAAATTTGGCAAGAAGCATTGTGTTAGAGTACACATATAGGAAACAATCCGAAAACTGGACATTTTTAATTTAATCACAAAAATAGGGTCTTTCAGCAAGGAAAGACGGCCCAAATTTTAATAATTTTACACTTTACTTTTACATTTCAACAATTTAATAATAATAACCGTATCATGTGGGATATCATATGAAAGAGATTAATTACCACAAGCTAAAACAGATTTTTAAATATTTTTACAATGTAAATTTTTCGATTAATGAAGGAAAATATAAAAAATATATATAATTTCCTCCTTTTATTTACTAGTTTGTACGGAACCCTCGGTGGGCGAGTCTGACTCGCCTTGTCCGTTTTATTTTTATTTTTTTCATCGACCTACGAACGAAAGGCTGTCTCGATATACAGGCTCATTACTAGGGTTCGGATAAATACGTAACAAAAAAAGATCAAATATGTACTTATAATATGGACTGAAAAATCTAAAACACGGGATAAATATGTAGTAAACAAGTAATCGTTTAAAAAACTATAAAAACCGATTTCAAAATATGCAATTCGTTTACTTAAAGATAAAGATAATTTATTTGCATACAACACGAGAACTTTATACAACAAGTGCATAAAAGATGTTAAAACCATAATATTGAACCGATTTTGATAAAATTTCTATGGGACCACCTGTGAAGCATACCCTTTAAATAAAAAATAAGTTCAAAAACTAATACCAGACTTCGGGTAGGGTTTTAAACTTATTTTTTATTTATATTATATATCTCTGATTGACCATCTGCTCCTGTGATGCTAAGCGACTTGTCCAGGATATTTGTGTGATGAGCATGTTTGTTGAGTGTTTGTTTACATAAATAAGGTATAAATAAAACAGCTGTCTGATTCCTATAGTACAAGTTTTATTTAGTTAGGAGCTAGATGGCGCTGTGTAGAGATGTCCACCACCAAGTTCATATCATGTGAAAGTTTGTTTGTTACTCTTTCACTCTAAAATAACATTGTTAGGAATAAATCAGGCTTATGATGTTGGCTATATTAATATGACATATTGTGTATGTGCTAATAATGTTAAGACTATATTTTTGTAAATTTTGAGAAAAACAATACAAGTTACCTTTCTAAGTATTCATTATTGAATTCTTGAGTGACTATGAGTGGTTTTCTGTAATATTTACAAAAATGTAAAGCTGCGTATCGAATACGCGCCTGGCGCGCGCGCCATGTTCGCGCGTGCCATCAGTGCGAACATGGAGCGCGTGCCAACAGTGCGAACATGGAACGCGTGCCAACAGTGCGAACATGGAACGCGTGCCATCAGTGCGAACATGGAACGTGTGCCATCAGTGCGAACATGGAACGCGTGCCATCAGTGCGAACATGGAACGCGTGCCATCAGTGCGAACATGGAACGTGTGCCATCAGTGCGAACATGGAACGTGTGCCATCAGTGCGAACGCGCTCCAAACAAGTGTATCAAATATAACGTGCGCGTCCACGGACGTTGATCGTGTTCAATCATTCGCCGCCGTTGCTGCTGTTCATTGTATTGACTCAAGAAGGAAATGAAACGAAAAATTGTTGGATGAAAGAATTGTTCCGTGTTGCATTTACTATTCCACAGGAATGCTTTTGAGTGGTTATCTCTGCACCAAATTCCATGTTTATCTGTCAAGTCATTTACTTATGTAAAGGTAAGAAACAGGGAGACAAAGTTATTTTCGGCACCAAACAATAATACAGACACAGATGATTCCACAAACAATAATACAGACACAGATGATTCCACAACACACATTTTTTTATTTAAGCAGTAACTTGGTATAACGCAATAAAGCGCAATAAATAACAACCAGAACAAACAGACAGAGATAATTTTGCTTTTATAATATAAGAACAGTAGCAAGAACTAGGTGAGTAATAAACTTATCAACCAGATTTGTTACCCGACTGTTACAAGAAGGACGGTTATATTTTTCAAGTGTATGTATGTGTATGTTTCTACATAACCCCTGGCTATGGCTTGACTGATTTTGATGTGCGAGGTGTCACTAGATTCGTCTTCACTCACTAAGTATCATAGGCTAATTTATTTAATACAATAATAATTCAACTCTTCATAAAATATGCATATTTGTAACGTACAATGAAATTTTACATAACAAATTAATATTACAATAATTATTCTAAGGAATGCTCACTGAAATAAATTATACAGTAGTGTTGAGCATACTTTCTTGTAAAAACGTACACTCAACACCATATCATGCACAACATAAGCATAAGTTGCACAAAAAAAGTCACTCTCATGCAGTCGGGTATTTTATTCTTGTTTTAACATACATACATACATACAATCACGCGTTTTTCTCATGGGTGTAAGCAGAGACTATACCAACACTCCATTATCTCTCCACTTGCTACCTGGCACACGTCTTCCGCTTAATCTACTTTCATCAACGTTTTCATACATACTCGTTGGTTTCCGATACTTCTGACCAGACCTTTCTCCAAAACATATTTCATTTGGTTGTGATAGGTTCGTTTTTGTCGACCCTTCCCAACTTGCCTATTCACATTTTAACATAAATACTTGTCTTATATTTATAATATTCTTTTTTTTATTTGAGAAAAATTGAGATGAAAATTGCACCATAGAATCCAGGTTCCATATAATATTAGTTGAATGTTCCGTTCTCACCTGTGTGTTTTGTTAAACAAGTTCTTCTCAAATGCCTTCTGCTCTTTTGTTGTTGGTAGCACATTCTTATCATAATACTTGGCGAGGATTCTGTTCCCGTCATTGTCAAGGATGCACATTCCTTTAACTATGTACATGGTGGGCTCCTGGAATCATTAAAAGTCTCTGACAAAATTTCCTTTCTTCTGTCCAAATGTTTGTTGGTACTCGTGTACAGGTCATATTTTATTATTATTTTCAGACTTCCCTTAATTTTGATGCAATATAACTTGGGGTTTGTGTGCTGATGAGCACTCACTTAATTTTTTTAAACTGAAAAACATCTTACATATCCTCAAGATGAAGATTGCACGCTCAGGCTAGTTTTTTTGTAGTATAACAGTTTCATTACAATTTATAATAGTAGATGTAGTAGATGCAAGGGTAAAATAACATAATAATGGCAAATAGCTATGATTATTTGCAATTATTCAGCACTGATACATATCGAGATAGAAATTACGAAATTATCTAATATTTTGATTTAATAACCTAACAAATAATGAATTTTTCAGTGAGCTTACAGTTTAGACAATTCTAAAATTACGTATATGTATGTACAACAAGAACTTAATTAATCATTATAAAAAAGTTATTTTAACGATTGTGTATATAATTATAGTGTAATAGGAAGTACTAATACGGTAAATTATCAAAGTAATTTGTTTTTCAGACGACTTGATTTTGTAGATTTTTACCCAACTGCAAAAGAAGGAGGGTTATGTTTTTCGAGTGTATGTATATATGTATGTATGTATATTTCTTTGGCACGCCCTAGAGCCTAAACGGCTTGTCGTATTTTTATGTGAGTGATGTCAATAGATTCGTCTTAGTCGTGAGAGTAACACTGGGTACATCAAAATAAAAAAAAACAAAATTAAGGATTTTTGGCGGCAAAAAGTAATCTAAAAAAAATATATATGTTTTCAAAATACATCGAGTGTGGTATCAAAATAAAGAATTTTTAACAGTGATTACGAATATATATATAACTTATATGTTTTATTGGAGTTTGGAGTAGGAAATGCTAATAAATCACATCACACTTCACACTTATAAAATAAATGCGAAGTTTGTGTCAGTTTGTTACTTCTTCACGGTAAAACAGCTTGACGGGTTTGGCTGAAATTTGGCACACAGGTAGTTTATAATCTGGATTAACACATAAGATACTTTTTATCCCGGGATTCCTGCGGGAACGGGTAAAACAGAATTAAACCTATTTCCTACCTCAAAAAAATCACCAACAACTGCTCCATTATTATTATGTTTTAAGGTAAGGAGAGGGGAGAAGGGAGGGAAAGGTAGGGGGGGGGGGGGGGGGGGTTTCGGGTGTATGTATGTATGTGGGTATGTATGTATATCTGTATGTTTCTATATGATCGCCTAAAGCCTAAAGGGCTTGACTGATTTTGATGTGAGAGGTGTCGTTAGATTCGTTTTCACTTGCTGAGTGTCATAGGCTATATTTTTTGTAATAAAAATCATACATCTCTCACAAACGTGTGTTTTTTCAAACTTCCAACGAACTTTTTCGTAATAAACAAGTGATTTTACTAGATTTTTTTCTAAAGAATGCGCATAAATCTTTTACAGCGATTGTACGCATACTTTCCCACAAAAACGTACACTCAACAGCGTATTAGGCGTAAAGAAATCGTAAAATAGGCTGCAAAAACCTCTATTCTGCAGTCGGGTATTTTGTTTTTCTTTTAACATTGATACTTGTTGATAATATGAATGTAGAGCATTAGGTTATGTTGTTGAAACTAATTATTTGAAATGTTTACTTACGAAGAGCGAGCCTTCCATAGTGTTTGTGTGCACCATTTTTAAGTTAGATTGGAATTTTAAGTTTAATTTGGAATGAATTAAAACACAGTTTTGTGTTGACGTGTTTCTGCGTTCGTCTTCGAAGTTCGATTAACTTCGTTTATTTTTTAATTTGACTTTGACATTTAATTTTTCGAGCTTTGACTTTTTTTCATACATGATGCTTTTTTTTATTGAAATTGGACCCGCTTAGATTATTTGCGAATCTGGCAACTTTAAGAAATATTATTACTTGACAGCGTTGTTCTTGATACGGCAATCAGGCATCTTAAGCATCATAAATACGGCATACGGTAGCTCTTTCATTACCGTATCAAAAAATACGGCAATTGAATAATGTCCCAAAGAATTGTTTTTCGTATAATGGAACGCACCAATTTGTATACCATAGACAACGTAGAAGTGCTACAGCGCTACAAAAATAAAAGATAATAGAATATAAATGGTAGAGCTAAATGCAACTCTATCTCTACGGCATTAATGTTTAATATTTTTAGTTTCTTATTCTGGTAGGTTCTTCATATTTATTCGGGCTGGCTTTAGGATGAGTGGCCTGTGTGGGGAATACCCGAACGAAACAGAGGGCATTGTTGTTGTACCGTACTGTACTCTTAGAATATAGAAAAATACAGAAGGCGCGTCCAGATGCAGTTACAAAATCCGTGCTGTGTCCAAAAACAAAAGAATCGTCCCGCACCCTTCTCACCTCTCACCCGCATAATGTTGCTAGTGTAGGCATTATTTACCCGTTGCTGTGGTAAATCGTGGAGATAAAAATATATTAAAATAAAATATTTACTTTCTTAAACGGATATCATTATTTTTATAACTGTTCTCTTGACTTACTATTCGGATTAATCGGTCAAATAAATTATTTTGTGTTTGTATCTTATTACGTTAGCTTAAAAGGTTAGGCATTATTTTAACCTGTCACAGCTAAGTAGGTTTGAGGGGGTTCTATCCCACCCCCCCGAAATCCTGGCCATTATCAAAAATCCTTCCAGGCTTCAATCATTTTATAAAAAAAAGTTTCGCGCTCGATTCGCTCGCGCATGATTGTTTCATATTGATCTATATTTGTATTGATCATTAAAGTGCTGTGAACTTTCTAATACGAGCAAATAATTAGCTAAAAATAGCCACTAACCAAATTTTTTTGGGTTCACTAATACGAAAAACAAAGCATAACGAGCGCGAAAATTGTAGTAGCGTTTTTATAGTATATTACTATAAAAACACTACACTACTACACACTACATACAATTTTCGCGAATAAACCATAAGCTATGCCCAAGTCCATTGCCGAAACCCCCCCTGAAATGAATTCCTGGCTACGGCCCTGGTAGGCTTTATAAGTTAACGGTTATAGACTACCACCACAAATCGGTAGCAAGTAAAAGTAAGGAAAATCAAAACGTTGATATTGGCAACACCAACAAAATGGACGATTCTTTCTCTACGATGATCAAAGACCGAACAATTTATTAAATAAATACGTAAGATAATGTCAATTGTGCTACTTACACGTGAAATGTTATCCCATCGTGTTTTTTTTTCACCCCAGCAGTATTTTTACACGTAGGAACGACACATGACGGCATATTTGAATTAAATTTAACACCAACAAAGCTTGCCACTCGTTAAGACGTTCATAGAGCAACTGATCGCGCGCGCTTCAAACTACTCTATATATGAGTAGTTTTTGTCGCTTCAGTTCTAAGCATGTTCACGGTTTCTGTATTTTTCTATATTCTAAGACTGTACTGTACTGTACATCTGTTCGCACCTATGTGAATTCTGTTACTATCTCAAATCAACTTAAAAACTCTCGTAGTCCATTTTTGTTTTGCTGTTGTTACGATCTTTTAGTGAAAGCTACTATACGAAGACTTTAAGTTTTAATTGAAAATGAGTGATAGTGACGATGGGCCACCTACACCGAAAAAAAAAGTACACGTAACACATAAAACAGAAGTACAGAAAGCAGTGGGAAAGTGATGAAACGTTTAAAAATTGGTTTGCTCCTGTCAATGATGACCCTTACAAAGCAAAATGTACAATATGCGATGTCAAACTTTCTTGCGAAATTTCGACTTTAAAAAAACGTCATATTTCAAATACCCAACACATACGAAAAACATCAGCGAGCTCTTCTACAAAAGACTTTAGCACTTACTTTCAGAATAGACAAACGGATCACAATAGAAAAGTGATGGAAGCTGAAATAAAGCTTAGTGCATTTGTCGCAGAGCATAACATATCATTTATGGCCATGGACCATTTATCTGAGGTGCTAAAATCTTGTTTTCCCGACTCCAAAATTGCCGCCGAGATTGCCATAAAACGAAAAAAATGCACATTGACGGTAATTTTTTTTATTGGTGAATACCAAAAAGATTATTTACAAAATATTATTAAAAATAATAAATTCAGCATATTGGTAGACGAATCCAACCGATATCTCAGCCACAAAAACCATGTGCATTATTATTCGTTATTTTGATGAGCAGCAAAAAAAAGTCATGTCACTATATGGGAATTGGCATCTTTATTTGAAGCAGGTGATTTTACGATGGCAGTAGAAGGAGCTACAGCAGAGGCCATGTATGATCTAACAATAAAGAAATTTACTGATAGAGGGATCCCATTAGAAAATATAATAGGATTCGTTTCGGATGGCTGCAATGTAATGATGGGATCAAAAAATTCAGTAGCTAGCCGTTTGCGAGAAAATTTGCCAGGTGTCTTTATTTTTAAATGTATTTGCCATTCTATGCATTTATGTGCAAGTGAGGCATGCAAAAAACTGCCAAGACGATGCGAAGATTTGGCGCGAAACATTTATGGTTTTTTTAAACTGAGTTCAAAACGGCAAGCCCAATATTTGGAATTTCAAGTTTTTACTACCACAAAAATCCACAAAATATTACATCCATCACAAACTAGGTGGCTTTCCCTGCTATCAGTTGTGAACAGGCTACTAGAACAGTGGAACAGCCTTAAATTGTTCTTCACGCAGAAATGCCTGGAAGAAAAAACTGCAGCTGCAGAATTAATTTACCATGAGCTGCATGATGATTTTATTAAGCTGTACTTTTTATTTCTGCAATGGATATTACCGAAATTTGTAAAACTCAACGAGTATTTTCAAAGCGCAGACTCAAAGCTGGTGGAACTGGATGAACACATGAGGCTCACGTACAAAGAATTATTAATGTGCTACATGCAAAGAGATCATGTTCAACAAAATGACATTAACTCAATCATCCCAGACTATTCCCGATATTTCCTCCCTCAAATGTATTTGGGGGTAAAAATCATGATTGAAACCCAAAAACTAGAAATATCTTCAAAAAATACCAAATAACAGAGTTTTACTCTCGTTGCAGAGATTTCATCATTACAGGCTGCAAAGAAATGAAAAAACGGTATGACTTCTCTGACGATTTGCTGAAACTTTTAAAATATTTATCGCCGGAAGAAGCAATAAGTAATTAAGCAAGAAATATATATCCGTCAATTTTACCGCTCATGCAAAAGTTGCCACGAATTGTTGATAATCCTGACGATCTACAAAAAATTGACGATGAATGGAGAATGTTACCAGTCGTAAATAAATTACCACTATATGAAATTAGCTCACTGAAAACCGATGAGTTTTGGATTAAAATCCGTGATGGAACAGAATGCAAAACATTAGCAACGTTTGCTTTAAATGTATTATGTTTGCCTCACTGGAACGCTGACTGCGAGCGTATCTTCAGTGAAGTCAATAACATAAAAACAAGACTCCGAAATAAATTAATAACTCCTACTATTAATGTAACCCTTTTGGCCAGACAAACAATCCGTAATCACGGTAATTGTACCCAATTTCGGGTGCCAAATGAAATGATAATTAAAACAACAAAATGACCAGACAGAATCAGAAATACTAGAAACAATTAAAAACCTATATGGTGAAGAATGAAATATTTTAGTTTGATAGTAATACTCGCATTGTATATACATACATACATAACTTGTGTTTTTTTATTAAATTAACGTATCAAAAAACTTTTTTGTAATATACGGCAATTTTCTGAGTTTTTCCTAAAAATCCGGCAATTTTACAATTGCAATACGGCAACCCTAAAATTGTCAGGAACAACACTGGGTGCATAAATAAAGTAACTTTTAAATACGGACTGGGGTCTGGGACGGCCTTAACCGGCTTCACCGCCTTGGTGAAAAAATTTTTTTGCCTTTTTTTGTTTCGATTTATTTTTAATAATATTCTATGTATTAATTGTTTTTGAGTGCAGTGAAAACGTCTAATACTCAAGGTGTCTAATGTTTGCAAGCTTTTTAAATTAACGTAACGTGTATGTTTAGTACAAATCATACAAGTGAATTTGAATCACTTGCACGACGCGGACTTATTCGCGTTAAAAAAACATAGGTACATGTTTTTTTAACGCGAATAAGTCCGCGTTTTACCACCAGCTCGCCCTGGTGGAAAACAACGAGATGGTCGACGATGTAACACGCAGATTTAGATGATACCTATTTACTCTGACCTTGAAATACTCTGTAATTTTTCAGGGAACAAAGAAGCCTGCAATTTGTTCCACTTTGTCCAGATTAGGAATTCAAATCGTTTAAGAATGTTAGAAAAATCCTCTATTTATGAATTGTAGTGTGCCGATTTTCTACTTATTCTACGGTAGAAAGGAGATGGGAGAATAAGGTTATGCACATTCTCTGAAATGGGTCTTGAAATTTAACAAAGTTGCTACCATACGACCGTGATTCAAACCAAGTAGCGTGCCTTGTATGCTTGCTCAATTTTGATAAGTTTTTAAAAACCAATATTATTAAAATTAGACTTAAGTATTTTATTCATTTTAGTGCATAAATGACTGTTATAGCCATGTATGCAAGAGGGCCCTAAACATAGTGGTTAGTCGTAGGGGTGGGAGAGGGAGACCTAAAAAAGTGTGGATGGACTGTGTGAAAGATGATATGAGTGTTAATAGTATGAGTGTAGATATGACGTCTGAGTGAAGTGGCGAAAGGAAACATTCTGTGCCGACCCAACCTAGTGGGAAAAGGACAAGAAAATGATGAGTGCATACCTACTAAAAACTTGTTTCTAATATTTTGTATTGTAAAGGAATAACTGTCTGGTCTAGTAAGTTATATACCATTTTATTTAATTTTGGACCTGTTAATTAATTTTGTATGTTAGACAGAATATGTTGCTAGCCATCTACTATAAGAACTGACTCATGTATGCGATAAAGACATGTTTATTTTTTGTAGTAAATAGCCCTACATTTGACCACTAACTCGCTTGATAGTAAGCGACGATGTAGACTGTTATTGTTTATATAAAAAAAAAAACATAAAGCTCAGTTACATTAATGTTTTTCAAGTAAAATTGTCGGTACAGCTGTTGCTAAATGCAGACCCGTTCCAAACAGCTGATGTTATCACATCATAAAAGATGTTCTTGTGAGTGTTGGTTGTTTCATACTTGTGTTTCATTCCAGGGTTCACATAGAAGACTCATCATTGAGTGCCTGCCTCCAAATTGATAGATACATATTACTCTACCTATTAAAATCATTTCCTGCTGTATCCCACTTCAATCTAGAACAAGTCATCTTCAGAGATAAGCAAGGAAATTTTCGACAGCAGCTTTCAAGACTGAAATGAATGACAGCATGGCATGATAAACTGGAGGCTCTTCTCTTACTTAACAGTAATAATGTGCACACAGCATAATATCAATCATGATAGGTTAACAATGTTAACATACACCTATACTTGACAGCTTCAATGTCATATCTAAAAATAAGAATAATAATGGCTACTAGACAAGACATAAACAGAAAGTTGTTGGATTGTATTAAGAGTAACAAATCCATAACAAAAACACTGATAGATATAAGGCGGTGTCTTGAGCAACGAGCTGACGTCAACACAACTGATGATGATGGATTTACACCGTTGCACCTTGCTGTGCTGCTTAACAAAAAACCAAAGATTCTGAAGCTGCTGCTAAAACGAGGAGCCGACGTGAACATGACACGTACATACGGATACACACCACTGCACGATGCGGTGTGGGGGAGCGATGAGACCGTTGTAAACCTGCTATTGCGGTACGGAGCTGATTTCAACATGAAATCAAGCGAAGGAGGCGCACCATTGCATATAGCTGCACGACATGGCAGGAAATCTGTTATAGAACTGCTTCTGTCGCATAAAGCGGATATTAACTTACAGGCGAGGTGTCGCGGATTGTATGATCTTTCATATTATTATGAAAACACACCATTACAACATGTGAGCTCCGAAGACCCACCTGACCTAGAATTATCGGAAAGAATAAAAATACATACTAAAAAACAATACGCTCAGACGAGGGATGACTCTACACCGCTGATGATGGCGGTACTTAGCGAGAGCTTGCCTGTTGTGCAATTTCTGCTCGAAAATGGTGCAGATGTGAATGTGCAAGGATCGCTCCATGGACTATCGGCCCTGCATGTAGCGATTGCCCAGGCTCGGTCTGCTCCAATAGTGGAGCTTCTATTAGACTATGAAGCTGATATACACGCATTGACTGCCGAGGGTGAGAACCCACTACATATGGCATATATGTCCGGGCCGAGCCCTGTGATGGTAGACCTGCTGATAAACAGAGGCGCTGATGTGAACGTGCGAGATAGTCGCAATTATACGCTGCTCCATAATATCGCTCTAGAATATCAACAAGATACATTTATTGATAATACGTCCACCTTGGAGTTGTTGCTGAGAAAAAAGGCTGATATAAATGCCCAGATGTTGAAAGTACAGAATGGTAAAACTCTTTGATATTCATATTCGAATAATAATACTACAGCAGCCGTATTTAGAACTCATTCGGAATCTCTATGGATTCATTCTTCATTCATTCTCTATGGAAACGACAGAGACGGAGATATTCCGAATCCGGATGTGTTCAGAATACGGGGACAGGATTAGGTCAAAATAAATTGTCAATATGAATTACATTGTATGGATTTGCTTAATAATGTCAAAATAAAAATAAAATATATTATGCTAGTTTAACTTGAATTTAGGAATAACTAACCTTTTGATTGTTTAACTTGAATTTAGGAAACAAAATACCTGACTGCATACTAAAGCGATTTTCGTACTCTAACTTAAGCTTGCATTACGCTTAATTTTTTCCGAAAGTTTTTTACGCAAGATAGATCTACGATTGACCACCAACTCGCCTGATGTTAAGCGACGGTATAGCCGAAGATGGAGCTCGTCGATCTTGAAGATATCTGTTTACTCTAGCCTTGAAAATTCCAAAATTGTAGTTCTCAGGAAACAGATGGCGGCAAAGTAAAAGAAAAGGCGGCTAATCCTGTGCAGTACGCATCAAAAACGTGGACCGTTATCGCTGAGTATGGATTATTGTCATTTCAACGAGAAATGGGTAATAATCGCGGGCTTTCTGCTAGTCCTGTAGTGAAATGGGGAGGGTGGAATTAGGTTGTGAAGCTCTTGCGCACATTCCCCGAAATGAATCCTGTAGAATATCTATACACAGACATGCTACTTAACGGCGGTGCTTGAGACTAAGTAGCTTCTTGGCAACTAGTTTATCGTCACCCATTAACTCATAGCTCGCAGTGGGTGCACATGCTGTGGCGTGTACATTTTTGTGAGAAAGTAAGAAAGTATGCGCAAATCTACTAACACTTTGTGTAAATTAACATTCTGTAAAATAGTTTTTCCAGAATCACTTACTGGTTACAAAGAAGTTTGCTGGAAGTTAACGACCCCCCCCCCCCCCCCGATGTTACAACTTGTAATTTACAAGTACAATGTGTGTTGTAGGTCTCGGAGGCAGCACGCCGCTGCACGCAGCGGTGCGTTCCAAATATATGTACATGGTGGATTTTCTATTAAGGAATGGCGCTGATAAGGACGCTCAGGACGAGACAGGCTTCACGCCGCTGCACTGCGCCGTCCGAGTCGGAGACTCCGCCCTCGTGGCTCTCCTCCTCACCCACGGCGCGGACGACACAATCAGGAACAACAAAGGAGACACGCCTCTAGACCTGGCGCTCTTGTCGTTCAGCGAGCACAACTCTCGTCTGCTCACTCTCTTGCTAGCTGCATATGATAGAGTGACCCTAAGTCCATCCACAAACCACAAAGCTCTGTGTTGCGACACAAATAAAAATAAATTACAAGTCGGTTCAACCGACACTATGGGCTTAACTGGACAATTGTACGAGACCAAACTGGTCAGTCTCGTTCTTATCCGGTTGTTGAACCATAAGGTAATAGATCGGAATAGTTTTTTTCTCGGGACAAATATCAGCGATATCGGAGCTATAGATGATCTCTGTTTGAGGTATCGATTGAAAGAAAGCAGCGAAAGAGAGAAAGACGTCGTACTCTTCATGCAAGCTAAACATAAAGATAATCCGATGCAGCAAAAACTGAAAAATAGACATTTATGGGAGGCTTCTGGTGAGTTCAGTTTGCCGAAATATTTCAACAGCTACCTCGATATTAAAGAGCGATTTCAAAATGGCGGCGATCCCCTCTTCGAGACCGTGTCGAGTCAAGTCGACTTATATTTCGTTTTGTACACGTCTGCCTTGCCGACCCTCGACAAGAAATATACTGAAGCGATACCGGAGGAAACGTTGCACGATCTCATAGTCACGGAGGCGAACGTGAAGCCGTTCCGATACGACTACGACGACTCCGATATAGATCGTTTACTCAAAATGGCGGAACAAAACGATACAACTGTGGAAGGTAACGCAGACAATCCTGTATCGAGAAAGTACGATGAGCGAAATGCGAAAGATTTCTTCAACAGGTTATACTTTTACACCGGACAGGCCAAAGAAGACGGAGTGGAACGTATAGTGAAACACGAAATAAGTAAACATTACAACGACGAGAATGAAGCTATGCATTTTAAATTCAAAGCGCACACTGATTCGATTTTCTTAAGAAGCCACAACGATATAAGAGAATGGTGCGGATGGAAAGGGGAGACTCCCTATTTGACTAGATTTAATGATTTCTTTAGTCGAGCGAAGCGAGCGTACCTCGAAGAAGTCTGGATGACAGTTTTCGACGCCATAAACTGTTTGAAGATATGTGTAGATGTAGACATCGGTCGATACGCCGGTTTGGATAGTCGATACAATTCTAGAACGACGGATGCCTTTAATAGAATCCTCTGGAGGTTGTTCGAATTGGTCGACACTGATAATATAATGATCACCGTCGACGATCACCTCACACGGCAGTTCCACTTCATGCTGACTGATAATAATAATTCACAGAATGTGTACGCGCTTAATAATAATAAAGATGTAATACCTCACGATAGTGGTGAAACTAGTCTGTTAACGTTTACGCGGAGACTCGGCTCATCCGAGGCGAGCGGCTTGTTGCTTCGGACGAAACTGATGGGCTTAGTGTTCCTACGGATGCTGCATCACGAGCGAGCGGAGCGAGACCCCCGCCTGCTGCTCGGAGCTAAAATTAGCGTCGGTGTCATGGGGGACATCTGCTTGCGGTACAAAGTGAAAGGCAGACAGAGGCCGATCGCGCTTTTCTTACATCTAAAACACGTCGAGGACACTGAGAAAGGACAACTCACTGATAAGTCCGTTTGGGACGAGTCCGGACAAACCAGCTTACAGAAACACTTCGCCAGTTTCGTTCAGATCAAAGAACGGTTCGAGAACGACAGGAAGGAACCTATGTTCGAAGGAAACATTCGCGACGTCGACTGCTATTTCGCATTGTACAGCACGGCCAGCGAGACCATCTCTAAGAAAGACACGAGTCTCGATATAGACGGCGTCGTATCTGACGTTATAAACACTAGACATGACGCGAAACCGTTCCGGTACGAGTTCGAACAATCGGATGTAGATCGATTGAGCGATTTGGTGGTCGCAGATGAAATTGTAAGCTTGAGGAAGAAAATTCGAGAATACACGATCAAATTGGAGAAAGTAAAAATTAGACTATTAGAGAGATACCGCATCGTGTTAGCGCAGGGAGTGTTACGCCCCTGCGACCAACAACCGGAGATCGAGAAATATCGTTTGTGGCGTTTTAGAGATGAGTTTTTCACCGAACGGGAGGAGGGTTCGGTCGCTTTTAGAGAAATGTTTTTCAGAAACGTTGACGAAACTAAAAGGGAAGGGATGAAATCGATGAAAATTAAATTACCGCTTACGTTTGGAAATTCGGACATGAACCTCTGCGAGAATAAGATGGACGTGAAGACCTTGGTGGAGAAACTAGTTCGCTTATTGAATAGAGGGACGGACGTTGTTGTGATCACTGACGACGACGTGCGATCGAACAGGACCGTGAAAGAGGATATCGTCGACATAATCGGCAGTGCGCTCGGAAACTTACTTATATACGATAAAACTTCGAATATGCTCAAATTTAACCTGAATATTGAAGCTCTGCCGCCGAATGCCGCTTCGGTTTTAAGAGAATTGAAGGATGACAGACACAAGCCTTTAAACGAAGACTTGAGCAAATATCGAATGAAGTTCCACATTGACGGCTTTCCGAAGATATCGTTCGAAGATGCCGATTACGACAAGATACAAGCGACATATTTTTTGAATAGGTTTTGGTTTTTCTGTAATCAAGCGAAAGAAGACGAAGTGGAACGCATGTCTAGGGAAGAGATTCAAAGGAAATATTCAAATATGTTTGTATCCGACTACGTGTTGTCGCATTATCAGAATGCAATACAGAAGAAGTGGATACAAATAAAGGAGCCTTATTTGAACAGAGCGAGCGAGCTCCTCGAGAATGCGGAGTTGGCATACTTCGATAACCTTTTACTTGCGGTCATAAATTACATGTACCTCTTGAATATACCCACCCTGGGTATAAAAATAAAGAGGATCAACAAGGACAAGCGCTCGCGCTCGTACAAACGGGTGCGTCTCTATATCCAAAGAATCGTCTACAAGCTGTTCAATTTATTCAACTCTGATTTCAACAGAACTATTCACTTCAGCCAGCGTTACTTGATCCAAGGCGACATGTCCAAGTTGGATCTAGTGATTCACCCGAGAATGGAATGGGTGGCCTTGATAATGACGAAGACGAACGAGCTGGGGGATTTTTTCTATCGTTTCGAGGCTAAAACTTATCCGAAAACCGACACTAATAACACAAGTATGTGCTACGAGTTTATAAATTACGATTTCTTCAATGGATCGTGTGGTTACACTTTGTATAGAGAGTGTTTTGACCAGGATCGAGATACCGGCTGGGATGTGTACGAACAGACTCACAAGCCGGAGTTATTGGAATCCGCATACACTGGGTACTAGGATACAAGACGAAACGTCGCACACTCCATACAACGGCGCGCTAATCAGTGACACGTACGCAAACTGATGCCTGTATATAACGCGCGCTTATGAATGATGTTAAGGTCGTCGTTTGTCGTTGCTCACTCATTTTTCAATAAGCTTTCATCGCCTGAGTCGCGTTTCATCGAATGTGTCGTTCAGGCAAATTACGTCATAGCAGTCCATAAAACGGCGAGAATGGTGCGCCAGTACAATGCTATGCCTAGGGCAAGCGATATTGACATTTTCGGTGACAATATTAATAGTAGTTTTAGGAAGTCTTTGAGGTCTCTGACTCTCTGAACTCGACTAAATATTATGTATCAGTATTTTTCTTCAGACGTTAATGATTTATTGATAGGATATTTTAAATATTTTAATTTATTAATTTGACATACATTTACTATTTATTTTCACTTAATTTATGGATATGTAATTCAATAGCTTGTTATTATTATTTTTAATTCATTTGACATGTGTTTTAATGGCATATTTTTAATTTTTAATGACTTTTTTTTCGCTGACTTCACCTGTAATTATTGTGACATTAAGCTGTATTTTTTTGTATGACTTTTTTATTGTCAATGTATAGATGTACACAGTGTAGGTGAACTTTATAAATAAATAAAATAAATAAAAATCAAGTACAAATACCTTAACCCTATACCACACTAACACTTAAGTATAACTTCTGTCCTTTGAACGTAAATAGTCATTACAACAACATAATTTCCAAGAACATACGTAAGTTAAACGATATCGTAAATAATGCACTCTAATTTCAGTGTATTTCATGCATGATAATATTGAATTCTGTTAAAACTTGGTTACTTTGCACTAAAGCAAGCACTTACTCCTCCGTTTACGTACTATATGCCTAAACTGTGATCTAAGCTTGTCGCACCAATCTATTCCAGCGGCTTGTGCGCCTACATCTTCGCTTGTCGCACCAATCTATTCCAGCGGCTTGTGCGCATACATCTTCGCTTGTCGCACCAATCTATCCCAGCGGCTTGTGCGCATACATCTTCGCTTGTCGCACCAATCTATTCCAGCGGCTTGTGCGCATACATCTTCGCTTGTCGCACCAATCTATTCCAGCGGCTTGTGCGCATACATCTTCGCTTGTCGCACCAATCTATTCCAGCGGCTTGTGCGCATACATCTTCGCTTGTCGCACCAATCTATTCCAGCGGCTTGTGCGCATACATCTTCGCTTGTCGCACCAATCTATTCCAGCGGCTTGTGCGCATACATCTTCGCTTGTCGCACCAATCTATTCCAGCGGCTTGTGCGCATACATCTTCACTTGTCGCACCAATCTATTCCAGCGGCTTGTGCGCATACATCTTCGCTTGTCGCACCAATCTATTCCAGCGGCTTGTGCGCATACATCTTCGCTTGTCGCACCAATCTATTCCAGCGGCTTGTGCGCATACATCTTCGCTTGTCGCACCAATCTATCCCAGCGGCTTGTGCGCATACATCTTCGCTTGTCGCACCAATCTATTCCAGCGGCTTGTGCGCATACATCTTCGCTTGTCGCACCAATCTATTCCAGCGGCTTGTGCGCATACATCTTCGCTTGTCGCACCAATCTATTCCAGCGGCTTGTGCGCATACATCTTCGCTTGTCGCACCAATCTATCCCAGCGGCTTGTGCGCATACATCTTCGCTTGTCGCACCAATCTATTCCAGCGGCTTGTGCGCATACATCTTCGCTTGTCGCACCAATCTATTCCAGCGGCTTGTGCGCATACATCTTCGCTTGTCGCACCAATCTATTCCAGCGGCTTGTGCGCATACATCTTCGCTTGTCGCACCAATCTATTCCAGCGGCTTGTGCGCATACATCTTCGCTTGTCGCACCAATCTATTCCAGCGGCTTGTGCGCATACATCTTCACTTGTCGCACCAATCTATTCCAGCGGCTTGTGCGCATACATCTTCGCTTGTCGCACCAATCTATTCCAGCGGCTTGTGCGCATACATCTTCGCTTGTCGCACCAATTTATTCCAGCGGCTTGTGCGCATACATCTTCGCTTGTCGCACCAATCTATCCCAGCGGCTTGTGCGCATACATCTTCGCTTGTCGCACCAATCTATTCCAGCGGCTTGTGCGCATACATCTTCGCTTGTCGCACCAATCTATTCCAGCGGCTTGTGCGCATACATCTTCACTTTTCATCCTCATCCGTCATCACACTCACAAGGGAATCAAAACCTATGGGGTACTTCCCGTTGACCTAGAACTATGAAATTTGGCAAGAAGCATTGTGTTAGTACACAATGTACACATATAGGAAAAAATCCGAAATCTGGACATTTCTAATTTAATAACAAAAAATAGTGTCTCTATGGAAGGAATGAGGGTGCAAATTTTAAAATTCTTTAACCGTATCATGTGGGGTATCATATGAAAGAACTTTATTAGCATAAGGTAAAACAGGTTTTTAAATATTTCTACGATGTAAATTTTTCGGTTTATGAAGGAAAATAAAAAAAATAATCGGCCAAGTGCGAGTCGGACTCGCGCACGAAGGGTTCCGTACTATCATCTATAATACTACAAAGTTTAGTTCTGTTTATAAAATAACGAGAAATCAACGAAATTCCAAGTAGTAAATTGCAAACTTATAGGTAGGTTTTCGATACACATCCGGGCAGCATGACGACGCTGGCGCGAATACACAGGACATTAAGGGTATTCGCGAATACGCGCGGTTATGGCTCGCTCCGTGATGTTACCTCCCCCGCTACCCGCGCGGCCGTTGCTTAGCAACCGCCTCGCGCTCGCGCTACCACCACACCGCGGCGCGGCGCTCGCAACGCGTTTAGATGCACGGATTATTTTCATTTTGTGAGTTTTTATGTATTAGATTAGGTATTTATTTTTATAGTTAATATATTTCTAAATATTTACTTACAAATATTCAAGTTTCTACCTGTTAATTAAGATCGAGTAAAAATTGCTTAAAAATTACGTTTGTTGTATGGGAGCCCCCCTTTAATATTTACTTTATTGTTATTTAATTATTTATTTTGAAAGGTAATATACAAGTAAATATTCTGTGAAAATTTGAAGCGTCTACCTGTTACCGTTTTTAATATAGAGCAAAAAAATACGAAAAAAACACGTTTATTGTATGGGGACCCCCCTTAATATTTTATCTAGTACTATAAGTCGTTATGGGTGAGGGCGGATAGACTCAAAAATTTAATAAACAAAAAAAATGATTCACGAGTGACGTAGTAATCGGTAAACAAAGAGACAGATCGAATTGATAACCTCCTTCTTTTTGGTAATCGGTTAAAATAAACGAGCGGGTGAAGAGAGGTTTCTTTAAAAAGTTTACAACCGTGAAGGATTTAGTAAAAGTAAAACCGTCTTACTCCTCATCCAATGTGTATAAGGTGAAAATAGAGTTACTTCGACGATTAAGCGTTTTGTTTAATTATTACCCGACTGAGCATAATGATATGAACTTTATGTATCCTAATCCTTTTTAATATTACAAGTAACGTAGTAGCGTACTTTGAAGTCGGTTGTTTCAGTTTTTTTAACTATAATTATTATGCGCTCCGTTCCCTATGCACGCAGAAGTCGCTCACGGTGTCAACAGGTCTCAAACGTCAGGTCATAAAATTATGTAAAATATACGGGATAAATCCACGGAGCACGCCTATGTCCAGCGGTGGACTTCTTATGGCTGAGATGAAGATGATGATGGATAAATCCGTTAAAATTTGTTTAATTTCAATAAGTAACAATGTCGATAACTTTAGAATACATAATCTGTAAAGTGTTAGTAGATAGTACCGACATGTACCGCGCCTGCGCGCCTGCTGCCGTCATGCGGCTGGACGATAACTTCTACGCGATAACCTACACTCTTAAATAATTTCCTAGGTACTCCGTTTAAATAGCTAAAACTGTGTTATAACATGAATATGATTAGAAGATTGCACGCTTTTGTAGCGTGACTATTTTGTCATTTTTAACCGACTTCCAAAAAGAAGGAGGCTATCAATTCGGTCTGTATGTTTTTAGGGTTCCGTACCTCAAAAGGAAAAAAACGGAACCCTTATAGGATCACTTTGTTGTCCGTCTGTCCGTCCGTCCGGGTGAAAAGACCTTTATCTCGGGAACGCGTGAAGGTATCGAGTTGAAATTAAAACCATATACGCAGATCCATAGTCTCTTGCTGCAGAAATAAAAATTTAAATTCTCAGTTTTTGTAAAAAAAATCGACAATCACAAGGGAATCAAAACCTATGGGGTACTTCCCGTTGACCTAGAACTATGAAATTTGGTAAGAAGCATTGTGTTAGAGTACACATATAGGAAAACATCCTAAAACTGGTAATTTTTAATTTAGTCACATAAAATTGTGTCTTCATGTAAGGAATGAGGGTCCAAATTTTAAACTTCTTTAACCGTATCATGTGGGGTATCATATGAAAGAGCTTCATTAGCATAAGCTAAAACAGGGTGTTCAATATTTTACGATGTATATTTTTTGGTTTATGAAGGAAAATATTAAAAATAAAATGATTTCCCCCTCTTATCTACTAGTTTGTATGGAACCCTCGGTGAGCGAGTTTGATTCGCACTTGTCCGGTTTTATTTTTCATAAATTTTTGTTTATTAGTTTAGTGGATATTTTGATCAGTTTTTAGTGTTTGTACATTAAAAATTTCACAAAAAAAAAACACAACAACAATCACATAATGCTACTAGTCTTCATAAACAATCTCTTGAACAAACTTATTAAAAACTTATTTAAAATATTGTAAGTTACTTATTAATCTAGTTGGTTATCGTAGGTCAGTTATAGTTTAGATATATCATGTGTATATAAGTCGCCTCTAGCGACGGATCTGTTAACTGTATCTTTATTTATCTCATCTTCTTACAATAATTACGGTTTAATAATGTACTCCATAAAATGGAGTATCGTGCTAGTGACATTATCAAGTTTCTATTTTGGTAAAGTAAATGGACTGGGAAAAGGTACGATTTATTTTTAATTATACAGCATGATCACTTTTAATTTACAAGAAAACGGTAAAACCTACCCCTAAAGTAAATAAAACCGGACAAGTGCGATTCAGACTCGCCCACCGAGGGTTCCGTACGAACTAGTAGATAAAAGGGTGAAATCATATATTTTTTATAGTTTCCTTCTTATACCGAAAAATATACATCGTAAAAATATTTTAAACCCTGTTTTAACTTATTTTTATTAAGCTCTTTCAGATACCCCACATGATACGGTCAATTCACTTTAAAATTTGGACTCTCATTCCTTGCATAAAGATTTTTGTGATTAAACTAAAAATGACCGGTTTTCGAATGTTTTCCTATATGTGTACTCTAACACAATGCTTCTTGCCAAATTTCATAGTTCTAGGTCAACGAAAAGTACCCCATAGGTTTTGATTCCCTTGTGAGTGTTGAAATGCGCATTTTTTACGACATATTCGACTGTAACTTTTTTTTAATGAAAACTGAGATATTTTATTTTTCTTTCTGCAGCAAGACACCGTATATGGTTCAAATTAATGATCTTCGTATATGGTTTTCAACACGATACCTTCACGCGTTCCCGAGATAAAGGTCTTGACACCCGGACGGACGGACAGTCAGACAGACAGATGGACAGACGGACAGCAAAGTGATTCTATAAGGGTTTCGTTTTTTTCCTTTTGAGGTACGGAACCCTTAAAATACGTATTTACCATGTTTTACAATAACATCAACATTCATTCATTCATTTAAATGAATTTCTTAATTTACAGGTTAGTGACCACGGTATTTTTCTTTGACGTTTTGGTAAAAATAACTATTACAGGATATTATGATGAATATTTAATGAACACTAAAATAATGACTATTAACATGTTCCCACAGGTGGCCAGGAACTGCCAGGAGCTATGAATCAGAATGTGCCGCCAACAAATGTGATAAGCGCCACTGAACTCAACAACTCGAGTATAGCTGATAATAAAAAAAAGATTATTGGGATATGTGATGTGACTGTTCCGAGCACAATACAAACAAGGTATGACGTCTGGCAGCAATTCAAGACACCAAAAGAAGACGACTTGGATCGATATATGGCGAATGAAACAGGTGTGTGCCTGGTATTTAACTGACTGCGAGAGACGAAGGCCGGGAAATTAATACGAATATATTTGACAGACGTATATATTATAATATTTTACAGTATCCATGATTAATCTTGTAGCAGAGATACTGAAACGGTCGAAAACAAGAGCTCATAAAGTCGAACGTGAACTCTAACGATAATTCAGTTCAAAATTAAAAATATTTAAATAAATGAATGCGGGTCAGGATAGGGTCGCGGATTTATACTTAGCATCATCTATCCAACAGTAGTGGGACTTCATTACACAAGTAAAAAAAGCTGAACCATTTTGTTTTTTGGTCACAAATAAATAAAAATTACATAAGTATATTTTTTTTTAATTTAATATTAATCTAACATATATTTTTACAGAATTTAAGTAAAGGTATGTTATTTTTTCCTTAAACAACATTATCAAAATTAAGCATTGAACTTTGCAAAATTGGCACTAAATATGAGCAGGTAGTCAAATATGGGCTACAGATTAGAACTTACTACAGATCATATATATTTTGAGAATATAATTAAAATATGTTTTAGTTTTTTATGAGATCAAATCACTTTATCTTAAGATTTATCTCTATCTCTATCTTATGATTTTCGATAAGAACAGTCAGACATAGAAATAACAGAAGGAGTACCCCCCTCTCCCCTCTCATTAAAGACCAATAAAAAAATTCTAATTCTAATTAATTCCTTCAGTCGATATTGTATATGTATATATATATATATGTTACCGGCCAAACCCGATTTCAGGACAAACAAGTTTGGCCTAGGCTAAACTAGTTCTTCCTATACGCGATAGGATTAACTAGTATAGCCTAGGCAAAACTAGTTTGTCCTAAGCCGGATAGGATGAACTAGTTAAGGGTAGTCCAAACTAATATGTCCTAAGCCCGATAGGATATATCAGTTTAGGCTAGGCCAATCTAGTTTATCCTGGTATAAGCAATAATTTCTTCAGAGATTAGGTTATGTTTTTTTTAATACAAATTTATTTCCGGCTCGCTCTTGGGACTTTCCTCGTTTCCCCCCTTAGCGCTGTCGCAGAAAATTTCTTTGCAGCTGCAAACTTAAAAATAGTGTAAATTATCTGTATTTGTAAATTATCTATAAATTTGTATAAAAAAAACCATAACCTAATCTCTGAAGAAATTATTGCTTATACCTATCACCATCTTATATGACATTTATTTTGACTTGACTGGACAAACATCAAATCAAAATACATAGATAACTGAAAAAATACTCCGTAATTGCAAAAATAAGACTAGGCCATACCAGTTTATCCTAGAGTGTGCGTATTTATATCAGAATCAACTAGTTTGGCCTAGGCTAAACTGGTTCATCCTATCGGGCTTAGGACAAACTAGTTTTGCATAGGCTATACTAGTTAATCCTATCGCGTATAGGAAGAACTAGTTTAGCCTAGGCCAAACTAGTTTGTCCTGGAATTGGGTTTGGCCGGTATCACATGTATTTTTTTTTTATCAGCCCTGTTTGTATAAACTGTCCCGCTGCTGGGCGCGGGCCATCTTCTCATATGTGAGAAGGGTAAGGCCATAGTCTACCTTGCTGGCAAAGTGTGTATATGTGTGTTGCAGACTGTAGGTACAGCGCAGTATGGTCACTGAGTGACCGGTATGTGTGTGTGTTACAGGGTGTAAATACGAAGGTCGGAAGTTCGACGCTATGATCTAGCTCCCCAACGCGAAGCTCGAGAGCGTGCGGTACGAGTGGCGAGTGGCGGTGCGGGGAGGGGAGAAGGTGTTGATTAATGTGTGGTGGCAAGGACATGATTATGGATATAGCTTCGGTAAGTACATCATCATTATCATCATTTCAGACAAGAAATCCACTGCTGGACATAGGCTATCATGGATTTCCAAAAAAAAACCACAGACATAAAAGTCTATGAAAAACGGTTCGAAGCGGCCAGCTGGACACATCCAACGTCTTCCTGCCACTTGTACGAGGTCATCTGTCCATGTCCACCTTGTGGCTGGTCTTCCTACGCTGCGCTTGCCGGTGAGTGGTGTCCAAAAAAATATTAGAGCATTAGGGATTTTGGTTGTTGGTTTTTTTTTTTAAATGGGACCCTGAACACGGCTTCTTTTAGGCGTCATTATTGACGATAAATTAACATGGAACAGCCACGTGTCCAATATATGTAAAAAAGCCGCGAACATATATAAGCAGGTGTCCACCGCAGCCAAAATCAGCTGGGGTCTTAACCCGGATGTCATAAGAACTATATATACCGCAGTCGTAGAACCGGGTTTAATGTACGCAGCTGGAGTATGGGCTCCTGCAACGAAGAAACTGGGTACGCAACGGCAATTAAACGCTGTCCAGAGAGGCTTTGCTCAAAAATTGTGCAAGGCCTACCGCACGGTCTCCCTGAACTCGGCTCTGGTACTGGCTGGGACATGGGCGTATATAAGGGGGGGGTCCAGGGGGTCCGGACCCCCCCCATGGCATTGGCCGAAAAAAAAAATGATGTGCTATCATAATGCCGGATTATCGCGGATGGCACGGATGTTACAAAATAATACATAAACACCTGATGCGCGGTTGTCATAACGACAGTTTTGCTAGAGATGCAGTTTGACCTTAGTCCATCCTTCGCCCGCGCATACTACAAACGCGCATAACAAATCGAAACTATATATTTTTACTCGACTGCATAAGAAGGAGGGTAATGTTTTTCGAGTGTATGTACGAGTATGTTTGTATGATTCTATATGACAGCCTACAGCCTGAACGGCTTGTCCGATTTTGATGTGCGTGGTGTCATTAGATTTGTCTTCGCTTCCAGAATGTCACAGGCTATAAGTTTTGTAATAATAATAATACATCTCTTGCAAAAATTAAAAAACGTTTTTTTCGTAACCTCTAACGAATTATTTCGTAATAAACAAGTGTTTTTTTATTATTATTATACAGAATGTGCATTTGTAATCTTTTACAGTGATTTTACGCATTTTTATTCTTACAAAAAACTTACATTGTTTAAGTATGTTTTTGAAGCATTAATATGCTTCAAAATTTTTCGCGCTCGCTTCGCTCGCGCATGGCCACATTTTAAAGATATGAAATAACTGAATAAACTCATAAAAACGTCCTTCGTAAAACTAGAAAATAACATCGTTAAACATCAGGCGAGTTGGCAATCAGTCGTTGATCTATCTTATGTTAACAAAAACACAAATATTCCACAAAAATTTCAATTCGATCCAAGCCAATTTTATATAAAAAATATTTTTTCGTTAATAAAATCGAACAACTCTTAACATGCTGTGCTAATACAAGCAAATACTTCACCAAAAAATAATCACTAACCAAAAAATATTTTCCACCTGCAAGGGAGTACCGCGTAGGTATGTTTGTAATTTTCTATAAAATCATATGTTTAAATTTAGGAATAATAAACTGGCAATCAATGCATTCAAATGGTTGTATATATATTTTTTGATAGCGTAAAAGTCACTCTTATTCAGTCGGGTATTCAATTTTTTCTTTTAATCATTAATATACTTGTTTGGTTCATCTGGGCGACAAACACCTAGGCTCGCTAACACGATCAATGAATCAAATCACTTCCAAGATTTCATTTTAAAAACCTTAAAAATTTTCGCGCTCGCTTCGCTCGCGCATACTTATTACCTATGATTTGTTTACTTGCGTCATGCAAATGTTGAGCGCTCTTTAAACTAATTAAAACGGGTGAAATCATAATATCTAGTATAATATGAATTAATAATGTTCCGACGTTACTTATACACTTTATTTACAGTTATACGTTTGTCCGTAGCTTAATTTTCGTGTATTTTAATGTTTTTAAACTAAGATTGACATTTAGAAACCAGTACTCGTCTGCGTATAGTCTGCGCAAATAAAGAGGCAAGGAGTAGTAAATTTTTGTACCCTTGGACCCCCCCCATGAGAAAGTTATAGCTACGCCCATGGGCTGGGATACTACCCCTCGACCTCAGAATACAAGAGGCAGCCGCCCTGTATGAGGCTAAGAGGGGGAAAAAATTGAATATTCATGAAATCCTCCATAAACCCTGGATTTATAAATATCAAAAAGCAGATTAAATTACCACTTCTACGATATGTCGTTTACGTCTTAATCATTCTTGAACTCCTGTTTTCTCGGCCAAATTCTTCGGCCAAACAAGATTGATTCTTGATCCTAAGGATCAAGAATCACTCTTGTTTGTGAATGTGGATTATATAAAAGAAATGTTGACCATATATTTTTCAATTGACCTATGATGCAGTCTTCTTTATATGATACCATCCCATCTGATTTCCCTCGTCTTACCCAGACGCCTCCTCTCCCTTTTTTATCCCATTTGTACATATTTTGTGTAAATATATGTAAAAAGGCGGCAACAATGTTCGGGAAGCTTAGTGCAAGAGTTTGGGACATCAAACATCTGACTATTAACACTAAAACGATCGTGTACCAAACATGCGTATTAAGTGTTCTCTTGTACGGAGCTGAGACCTGGACATCTTATGCCAGGCAAGAGAGACGACTGAACTCCTTCCATATGCGCTGTCTTAGAAGCATTCTAGGCATCTCCTGAAGAGATAAGGTGACAAACGAAAGAGTGCTCGAGCTCACAAAGCTACCAAGCATAACCTCCCTGCTAAAGCAGAAGAGGTTGCGTTGGTTTTGGTATACCGATGGTATGATATAGTACTATTCATCATCATCATCATCAAATCATCATGATTTTATCTTTTAAAATACCGACCCGGCTTGAACAGCCCGGAACGGTACACATATTCCTTTGCGCACGTCTTTGCAAACGATCAGCTCCTAAAATAAATTACTAAAAAAAAAAAAAATGTAAAGTATTTTAAACAGGAGATAAGATTAGTTGTCCGAATATGTGTACCGTTCCCGGTTGTTCAAACCAGGTCGCTATTTTAAAAGCACAGAATTCGTGGCCCTATTTACTTATGTCTTTGTTTAAAAGATAATAATAATAAAATAACATACCGTCGGTAAGTCACGTTTATATTATTTCGAAATTTTAAAAGTTCATAATAGAATTTCCACTAAATAGTAGTACTGGCCCACATTTCTTCGAACCGTAGGACAGTGTTGATCTATAATTTCCACTAAATAGTAGTACTGGCCCACATTTCTTCGAACCGTAGGACAGTGTTGATCTATAATTTCCACTAAATAGTAGTACTGGCCCACATTTCTTCGATCCGTAGGACAGTGTTGATCTATAATTTCCACTAAATAGTAGTACTGGCCCACATTTCTTCGAACCGTAGGACAGTGTTGATCTATAATTTCCACTAAATAGTAGTACTGGCCCACCTTTCTTCGAACCGTAGAGGACAGTGTTGATCTATAATTTATTTTCAATATGAAATTTAATAAATTTAATTAATAATTTTCTTTCAATATGAGAATTTAATTCAATTTGCCTTCACAATAGTAAATATGGATTAACTACGGATTTTTTGTAGGGTTACAAAGGTCAAACTAATCAAGAATCAGAAAAATTTAATATAAACTTCCGTGGTCCGGTTAACCGGTATTATGGAAAAAAAACTTTTGTCCGTAGTCTGGTTGACCAGAAATCCGAAGCACGGAACACCACGGAATCGAATCGAATCGAATGCAGTATCGGATGAGATGAACCATAGCACTACCCCAACACTATGAAGTAGTTGAAATGTCAAACAAAGCGAGAGCTTCTGTTATCATATTAATTTACGGTAAATACAGCTACTTAGTCACAAAAATCATGAGTAAAACGACGCGTAGTGAAACTATTATTGACTTGGACTAAGATTTGAGGGCGAAATTCCATTATGAACTTTGAAAATTTCGAAATAATATAAGCGTGACTTACCGATGGAATCATATTTTAGTATTATCATCTTTTAAAACACCGATCTTGCTTGAATAACCGGGAACGGTACACATATTAAATCAACTAGTATTATCTCTTGTTTAAAATACTTTACAATTTTGAAGAATTTATAAAGACACACCTCACATAACAGTTATCCAGCAAAAGACTGAACTGCGGTGGGGGTAGTGGCTAATGGAGCGCATCGTTTCATCAAGTTTCAAGACGTGCGCGAAAACTATTGTTATCTCTTTTTCTCACACTGGATTGTACTGTAAGAGCGACGAGTCACATTTATCGATTTGATATTTCAACTTAAATCGCTGATGGCCTGAATATTAGCATAATCAAAATAGACAAAATCACATGCACAAATTAAATAAAACATAAACGACAACACAAACATTACAATCAGGCAAAGCATTAACAAATTTATAAAACCGGACAAGTGCGAGTCAGACTCGCCCACCGAGGGTTCCGTACAAACTAAATAAAAGGGGGAAATCATATATTTTTTTATATTTTCCTTCATTAATCGAAAAATATAAATCGTAAAAATATTTAACACATTCCTTGCTCACCACTCGTATCCGAGTGGAGCAGGACTATAGTAGCGGCGCCTCCCACTCGGATCCGAGCGAGCTTCCCGTTCATTTTGTAGTAGTCAGTAAACCGCCGGCGTTTGAGGCAGTCAACGTTGCTTTGCGCGGCCACTCTGTACTTAATCAAAATTCGTCTAAAAAGTTTTGGTTCCCAGCTGAAGTGAAGGGTCTGCAGGGGGCGAAGAATGTGTTAAAAACCTGTTTTAGCTTATTGAGGCTCTTTAATATGATACCCCACATGATACGGTTAATTCACTTAAAATTTGGGCCCTCATTCCTTGCAAAGAGACACTTTTTTTTGTGATTAAATTAAAAATGTCCAGTTTTCGGATTTTTTCCTATAGTGTACTCTAATACAATGCTTCTTGCCAAATTTCAGAGTTCTAGGTCAACGGGAAGTACCCCATAGGTTTTGATTCCTCTGTGAGTGTCGAAATGTGCGTTTTTTACTACATATTCGGCTGTATTTTTTTTACGAAAACTGATAAATTTTATTTTTCTTTCTGCAGCAAGATACTATGGATCTGCGTATATGGTTTTAATTTCAACTCGATACCTTCACGCGTTCCCGAGATAAAGGTCTTGACACCCGGACAGACGGACAGACAGACAGACAGACGGACAGATGGACAACAAAGTGATCCTATTTTTTCCTATTGAGGTACGGAACCCTAAAAAGGGCCTTGATTAAGTTCGAGGGTTTATTGGTGGAGGACTCTGGAGGAGGACGGAAAAAAACGCCTTCTCTTAACATCCTCAGTCGTACTTTCAGTTTCTGGTAACGAATGATTTAGTTATCAGTTTATTCCACTTGTTTCAGTAATAGGAGAGCAAGAGAACAGAGTCACCAACGTCCTTGACCACGCTTCAGTTGCACCGGAAGTCATCCAGACGCCGGGGATCATGTCCCGAGACCGCTACCTGGGGCTCCGCGTGACACTCGAGCCAGGTGAGCTATACCTCTGATAGTGTGTTCACGGCGCCTCTAGCCATGCGACTAGAGGTGACCGCGGCCGGGACGGAACGAGAATCTAACCCGGTTCGATAATCAAAGTTGCAACACTGACACTTTATATAGACGGCGGAAAATAATAAGGGCGTATACAATGACGGGAATGTTATTAGATCATGCTTTATCAAAGGGCGTATCCCATTATTCCTTGCAACGATCCCTTGTATTGTGCAGGGCGGCTCACGTTCCTTGCACCGATCCCTTGTATTGTGCAGGGCGGCTCACGTGCCTTGCACCGATCCCTTGTATTGTGCAGGGCGGCTCACGTGCCTTGCACCGATCCCTTGTATTGTGCAGGGCGGCTCACGTGCCTTGCACTGATCCCTTGTATTGTGCAGGGCGGCTCACGTGCCTTGCACCGATCCCTTGTATTGTGCAGGGCGGCTCACGTGCCTTGCACCGATCCCTTGTATTGTGCAGGGCGGCTCACGTGCCTTGCACCGATCCCTTGTATTGTGCAGGGCGGCTCACGTGCCTTGCACCGATCCCTTGTATTGTGCAGGGCGGCTCACGTGCCTTGCACCGATCCCTCTTGTATTGTGCAGGGCGGCTCATGTTCCGGACGGAGTGCGACACGAGTCTACACTATACCGACGCCGTGAACATAAAGCGGGGAGACGCGGTGAAGATGCACTTCTTTGTGAGCTCATTTTACGGCACGAAGTTCCTGTACGATTGTCCCGCCGACATCATGTGAAACTTGGTCTTGGTGAGAAAATTTTAATTTTCCGTGTGTCGAATTGTTGTATTTTCTTTGCACTGTGCATTTTGGTAACTATTTAGTTTCCATCGTTTGTCACAATAAAATATTACAGTCAAAAATGTCACATCTATTGTGAGTGAAAAGACTAATTTAAAGGTACTTTGACTGGCCTTGTGGCTCAGTTGGTAGTGTGTTTACGTCTACCTGCTGAACTGAAAGGTCGTGGGTTCAATCCCCACCCAGGGCAAACATTTGTGTGATGAGCATGGATGTTTGTTCTGTGTCTGGGTGTTTCTATGTATCTTAAGTATATATTTACAAAAAAAAAAGTATATATGTATTCTATCAGCCATCTAGTTCCATAGTACAAGCTTTGCTTAGTTTGGGCTAGATGGTGTTGTGTGAAATGTCCACAAATATTTATATTTTATTTTATTTACTTGATTTAAATATGATGTTATTTTAACCGCCTTCCAAAAAGAAGGAGGTTATGAATTCGGTCTGTATGTTTTTTTGTTCTTTTTGTGTTTGGTAGAACATACTTCAATTGTAACCCTCCCATATAAATTTTATCAAAATCGATGCAGTACTTTGGTTTTTATAACCAAAGAACTGGTAAAGTATCATCCAAACAACTGTAGAAAAGTGAATAGCAAAGTCGCGTATATGCGTGCATTCATTTTTACACAGGCGTTATATATATTGCGTATTTTGAAGTCGGTTGTTTCAATTTTTTTATTTATAATTATGTAAGTACAACCCGACTGCCTTGAAAGAGGGCTTATTAGTTTTTTTATTCATTGGTAGGTTTACGTTTGACCGCCAGCTCACCTGATGTTGAGCAACTCTGCGGTCCGTGATGGAACACGCACGCCTGCCTATAAGAAATCCAACTAATCCAAGGATATGTATCTTGTCGTGGCCTATACGGCTTGACAGATATAGTAGTGCACTATGTCGTCATCAGCTTTATATGTTTTTGTGTGAGCCATGTGTTGACCGTGGCATGTGTTCCAGGACCGTGGAGCTACGTGGCGGCAGGCTGACGTCGCGCCGCGTTCGCCTGCGTTACTACGTGGAGGCAGGCTGACGTCGCGCCGCGTTCGCCTGCGTTACTACGTGGAGGCAGGCTGACGTCGCGCCGCGTCTCGCCTGCGTTACTACGTGGAGGCAGGCTGACGTCGCGCCGCGTCTCGCCTGCGTTACTACGTGGAGGCAGGCTGACGTCGCGCCGCGTCTCGCCTGCGTTACTACGTGGAGGCAGGCTGACGTCGCGCCGCGTCTCGCCTGCGTTACTACGTGGAGGCAGGCTGACGTCGCGCCGCGTCTCGCCTGCGTTACTACGTGGAGGCAGGCTGACGTCGCGCCGCGTCTCGCCTGCGTTACTACGTGGAGGCAGGCTGACGTCGCGCCGCGTCTCGCCTGCGTTACTACGTGGAGGCAGGCTGACGTCGCGCCGCGTCTCGCCTGCGTTACTTCGCGGAGACAGGCTGACGTCGGCGTCACGCCGTTACTTACTCTCTACTAATATAATCGTATCTGTATAACTATATCCATAAATAATATTAGAGTAATTCATAAAATGTTAATCTGTTTTTATAATGGATACATCTCAGCAAGCGCGCACCTCATCAATCAATCAAATTTACGAATGGAGCGTGAGAAATAAAATGACATTTAATATAAGTAAATGTAACGTCATGACCTTTGATCGTAAAAGAAATCCAATACAGTTTGATTATCATTTAAACAACGTACCTATAAATAGGGTTAACTGTATCAAAGATTTGGGGGTAAATTTTGATCGCAGTCTAATTTTTCATGATCATATATCAGAACTCGCAAAAGAGTCTTACCGGTGCCTTGGCTTCGTCCTACGGAATGTGTAGAGACTTTAAAAATCCTGAAGTAATTAAAACATTATATAACTCCTTAGTTAGAAGCAAACTTGAATCGAGTGCTTGTGTCTGGAACCCCTATCATGTCACCTACGCGCGAATGCTTGAAAAAGTCCAAAAGGCCTTTTTAAGGTCGCTGTATAAGAAAATTTATGGTTACTATCCGTTTCTGTATCCAACTAAATTCCTGCTCGGTTAGCTTGGTTACAACTCTTTGGAAGTTAGAAGGATGTTAGACCAGCTAACTATCTGCTGTAAGGCGCTTAGGGGGTCCGTCGATTCTATACGTCTGCACGACTTGCTATGCGTACTGTTCGTACCGGACGAGCCCGGGGTTCCAGCAAACAGACGTGGTCGCCCGCATGACCTGTTCCACGTAGATCGCGGTCGCACAGTAGCACGTTCTATGTCGCCCCTGAATCGTGCCCGTCGCCACTTAAACGCACTCCTTGCTGCCAACCCTGATTGTGACATCTTTTGTGATAACTGGAAGACTATTTTAAGTACCTCCTTGACTTATTGTGAAAATCTATTGGATCAATGGGACAGGTGTAAAAAGCCTGATGATTCATTGGACTTTGACGATAACCTTTGAGTTTATTGACTTGGTACTCTGAGTACTTACCCGAACGGTATATTTTACTTTGTATGACATTTTTTTTTGTATTGACATGCTAGGCGTATTGCCCATTTGACATTTTTGTATTGACATTTTAAATGATATTGTATTTATATAATGAATATTTTGTAATCCTCAGACATAAATTGTTTAAGAATAATTTTTGAATATTGTGAGATAATTGTTATTGGTCTTTTTCCGTTTTTATCTCAATAAACGAATTTATCATTATCATTTAACGTGTGCAAGAGCTGTACAAACACCCTTATCTCATTCTGCCCCTTCCACTATAGAGAAAGTTTGTCAAATTCAACGTCAGTAGACTCCAGGCTACCAACTCCGCCAAAATAGAGTGAGTTTCCTTTGTCTCCTACTTTCCAAAATTTATTTTTAGCATTGACAGACTATCTTGAGCTGATGGGACTTAACATCCACACTGAACTCTGGAATCTATCTTGACTTTAAGGCTAAATTCGCTAGGAAAAGGTTGTCATCATCATCATCAATAAGGTTAGCTAATACTTTTCACCGGGACAACTGTTTATTTTGTATCAGGAACAGGTCCGATCGTGTATGGAGTAGGTACTGTTGCTACCTTTTTGATGAATCAACTGGAATCATTTTTGAAAAGTATCAGCTGGAAGATTTGGAGTCGGTTGACAGGCGAACTGTGAGGTTATTCGGTGACGATAAATAAATAATAAATAAATAAATATTTGTGGACATTTCACACAACACCATCTAGCCCAAACTAAGCAAAGCTTGTACTATGGAACTAGATGGCTGATAGAATACATATATACTTTGTTTTTTTGTAAATATATACATATGATACATAGAAACACCCAGACACAGAACAAACATCCATGCTCATCACACAAATGTTTGCTGAACTGAAAGGTCGTGGGGATTGAACCCACGACCTTTCAGTTCAGCAGGTAGACGCAAACATGTTGTGTGAAATTAAACGGCGTATTCTTCTAAACTTGTTTTATTACATATTCTTTATTAGTTACAACATTTTACAATAGTTCCGTGGCGTGCGCGATCGACTTTAGCACACGCTATCGTTTTGCGCGCTTTGCTTATACATACATCCTTTTACTTATGGATGGATAGTGCGTTTTCGTTCGTTTTATGTTTAGTAAATATGGGTTTGTATTATACATATTCAACTTTCGTTGAAAATTTGGTTTGTTTTAGGTTGTACTTAGGGACTAATTTACACAGAAAAATATAATACTCTCAACCGAGAGCTCATTTAGAAGCTTGGATTCGGGACGGGTATCTTGTTAGAGAAGGGGTACTAATTAGGTTAAAAATTTAAGTTATTGAATACAAGATACAAGAATAATCTAAAGTTGGTTTAGTGCACGTATTCCTATAAAAAGGAAATAAGACGAACAATATGAGTAACGAAATAATTTCTTTGGGAGACGGGTTAGGACGTTATCGTACAGTTCATAGTATGTCTGGAAATGGTTCATGTCTTTTCCATTCATTGAATCAATCTATAGAAGACCGTATTTGGTGTGGCGTTGCAAATTAAGGTGTGCTATTGTTTATTATGTTGTATAACATTGGGACGAACTGCAACTTTATACTTGTGCTGAAGACTGAGAAGTTTTTCTGGATACCGACTCTTATTCACGCGCTATAGTATGGCGCCTTAACAGAATTGAAGGTTACAGCAACTACGAGTATCACCTATTTTAAGTAATAAACCAACAAGAAAAGAGGCTATGACAGAGAGTGTGCTGCAAAAAAATTATAGCAGATGCACAGGAAAATACATTCCGTTAAAATAAAACGTTGCAGAAATTACAGGGTATCTTACAAAAAAGAAATGAAATCCCACCAAAAACATTTCATGTAAAATTGGTTGCCATGTCTCGCATTGTCATGCCACTTTTACTGACAAAAAGAAATCAGATGAGATCTGACTGAATTTGAAAAGCCAAGCTGCTAACTCTACAAAGTCTAACGCTACAATACTTATCTCTGTAAGCCTTAAATCTTGGTCAAAAAGCATGGCTTGGTCGTTTCATGGAACTATTACATTACTATTACAATTATACATCATTCAAGAGCAGAGATTTTAGTTTGTCTTTCTTTTTCTTCCTTAGAAGTCCATGTACGACATGTTATTTATGCGACATATGTTTGTAACTGAGAGCCGGAAAACGACCAAGCCATGCTTTTTGATAAAGATTGAAAGCTTACAGAGGTAAGTATTGTAGCGTTAGACTTTGTAGAGTTAGCAGCTTGGCTTTTCAAATTCAGTCAGATCTCATCTGATTTCTTTTTGTCAGTAAAAGTGGCATGACAATGCGAGACATGGCAACCAATTTTACATGAAATGTTTTTGGTGGGATTTATCTATCTTGGTATCTCTAGGTTATTTATTTATCTTGAAGATAATCCTGCTGTCACGAAGATTGGCTTCCTGGATTACCAGCTTCAAGAGTCCCATTTCAATTAATATACAGAAATGATTTTCCAAAAATGACACGAACAAAGTCACATAAATCCGTCAAGATACACTATCATGTTTAGGAAAATAATTTAAATATACCTAGTTTTTTTTTATAAGTTTCGTGGGTTATCGTCAGGTCTTGAGATATATCATGAGTATATAAGCCGCCTCTAGCGACGGATCTGTTAATTGCGTCATTAGCTACCCTACTTTGTCATAATAATTTCGATACAATAATGTATTCTATAAAATGGAGGATCGTTCTAGTGATATTATCAAGTTTCTATGTGGGTAAAATAAGTGGAGTGGAAAGCGGTACGTTTTTATTTTATTTTATACAAAATTATCACTAAAAACTACTTCAGAAGTAAAACAAAAAATATTACATACTTTATATATAAATATATTAGGGTGCTTCTTCTCGTATTTTTTGACTTTTATCAACCCATAATTCATTTCTATCACCTAAATAAAACCGGCCAAGTGCGAGTTGGACTCGCGCACGAAGGGTTCCGTACCATTATCTATAAAAACGGCAAAAAAATCACGTTTGTTGTATGGAAGCTCCCCCTAAATATAAATTTTGTTTGAATTTAATTATTTATTTTTAAAGTGAATAATATAACTCAATATTCTATGAATATTTCAAACATCTACCTGTTGCCGATATCAATATCGAGCAAAAACGAGCAAAAAAATCACGTTTGTTGTATGGGAGCCCCCTTAAATATTTATTAACCGACTTTCAAAAAGAAGGAGGTTATCAATTTGATTCGTGTTTTTGTTTTTTTTAATTATATTTTTAAGTTTGTTCACCGATTACTTTTAACAATTTTAATTCCTAGTGGTCTACCTAGGTCCTGGACCCAGCCCAGGGAAGCCCCTTGGATCCGCCCTTGAGTAAACTGTGTATAATATATTCACCAAGGAAAATAACAACACAATCTTAGAAAGAGAATACCTACCTACTTACCTAGCGTGAAAATAGTATAAAAAGGATAACGCGGAATAGTCGTCTTGCGTTAAATATAGGCCTACCAAGCTCAAGCAATAGAACTGAATAGAATAACTTTATTGTACATTCATACAGAGTAACTAACTAGTACTAACGATCCCCGAGACAACGACCAATGAAGACCATTCTGCTAAAGTTAATTTACATATTTACTACGTTTGACAATGACATCCAGAAGAAATTCTTAAATTATACCTAGTTATTCTGTGACCACGTTATTTTAACCGACTTTTAAAAAAAGGAGGCTATCAATTCGACCTGTATGTTTGTAATATTGTCAGAATTGCACAATTTTTGTATATGTTAGCCTATACCAGGTTCTAAACATGTGTGCCAAATTTCATAAGTGTATGTATGTTTGTCCACACATTACGCAGAAACATGAAGTCGTAATTCAAAAATTCTTAGTGTATTCAGTTAATTCTTGGTTCAGTAGTTTTCAAGATACACTTCAGATAGATTTAGTATTTCAAGATAGATTTCAGTTTTCTTTTGAACACTCACTTCGTTCATCGCAACTGCAGAGCAGTGTCTACACCTTATATTTCAATTGTTTGATAGACAGTGACATGAGCGGTGATGAGCTTTGACGACCGTTTTTATCCGACTTCAAAATAATAAATAATATTAAAAATGTATAACTTCAAACTGAAAAGAAAGAAATAACTAAGAAGAAAAAGAAAATTAAAACTGGACGTCCTACCTAAGTAGGTACGTACACCAACTATTTTTGTTGAGGTCGGTGTCTATATAGCACTTAGTTGATGATAGCTTAGAGCCTGACACCGACCTCAAAAAAAAAAATAGTTGGTGTACGTACCTAGTTAGGTAGACGCCCAGTTTTGATTTTCTTCGAGTTATTTCTTTCTTTTCAGTTTGAAGTCAGAATATTTTTTTAAATTACTTTTATTCTTTGAGGTTTTGGTAAAATAACTGTTAAAGAATATTTCTGAACACTACAATAATAACTTTTCACATTTACCTAACAGGCTATGTATCAGGAAATATGAACGATCCAACATACGTGATAAACACTAAGTTACAATTACTGAATGACGGCACAAGCGAGTTTTTAGAAAACACAATAGACGAACTACTAATTACGATGAAAAATGATTTAGAAATCACTTTTGCAAAGCAACTCAAGGAACTGACCGATATAATAACAGGTAAAATACAACATATTCAAAACTCACTTGATGCATTAGAAAGTAAAATTAACAATAAAGTGACAAGTGAAGTGAGTTCTATGCACCATAGCCTCGCCGAGAAATTAGATAAATCGACAGATAACATAGACAAACTAACTGCAACTGTACAGAGACTATCAGAGAAGATAGACTCTGTATATAAAGAAAACATTATATTAGAATCGAACTTTAACAAAACACTAGAACTGTTGTCAAACATTACTAATATAGAGGACCGCAACAGCCAACAATTGAAAACAATTGAAGAAAAGGCTGAGAAGCTTGCCAAAGATTCAGAAGATAAAAATTGTGTTGAAGAAATAAAGAACATTAAGAAACAAATAATTGATGTAAGCTTACACAATCAGACACGGAACGAGACGCTTAGACAATTGGAAAATGTTCTACCTAAACTAGAACAAAACAACAGTACTTTGATGAACTCGAATTCAGATACTAAGCTAACAATGAAAGAAAAAATCATTGGGGTATGTGATATTAATGTTCCTAGCACAGCACAAGCCAGGGATGACATCTGGATGCCATATGAGACACCAGAAGAGGACGAATTGGATAAATACGTAGTTAAAGAAACAGGTGCGTGCCTAGGATTTACCCGACTGCTTGATAAGATAAGATAAAGATGTTTTATTTTAGAAATGATTAGGATGATAATAACTACTCTTGTAGAGGAGGATTCCTTAATGGGAACTTACTTTTTAAATTTTAGTCCCGACAATAATTATGTGTTCCACGTTTCATCTACTTCATCATCATCGTCATCATCTCAGCCACAAGAAGTCCACTGCTGGACATAGGCCTCCCATGGATCCCCAAAAAGATCGGTTGGAAGCTGCGTGGATCCAGCGTCTTTCTGTCACTTCTGCGATATCTGCTGTCCACCTTTTGGCTGGTCGTCCTACGCTGTGCTTGCCGGCATTGTGCTTTAATTTACTAAAAACGTTTCAAATTGTGACACAGGGCTTAGAGCTAATTGTATGTTATTTATTGATTCATAATATATGGTTACGCATGTCCACCGAGTCACCTGATGATAGGAGTATGTTGCAGGCTGCAGGTACCTTGCCCGTGAGTACACCATCAAATGGTTTGTTCTCCCTGAGACGATCTTTAACGGCACGGTGTATGAGTGGCGCGGTGCAGTACGAGGCAAGACACCGGCCAGCATTAATGTTCAGTGGCGTAGCATTGAATTTGGATACGACTTCTGTAAGTTATTCTTTCTTGAATAAATGTTGTCGCTGCTAGCATAATAGGATGTGAGGAGTATTTTTTTACCTACTTCAAATAAAAATTGGTTGTCTGTAAAGTCGGTTTACGGACGATAGTTTAACGTGACAACGTCATAACAAAACATTTTTGATACGATGATGATGATGATGTCGGGACAATGAGCGTAACGTAACGGGACAATGAGTCACACTTTTTCGTGCGTGCAGCTGGCGTTCATCGATTTATTAGACGTTGTGTGACGTGAAAAGGAGGAGCACAATTAGCCTATCTACTATAAAGTACATATATATGTTTGTAGAGCTACGGGTATGAATCTTCATGTGCTTTGATTACACTGTAACAGTAAAAATATGTTGTGTGAGTCCTTCTAATCTATCTCTAATTACATAACTTGCTTATGCTGGCATAACTAACATAACTTATTTATGCTGAGATTATTTTTATTCTATTATAGACCACATTACATGTTATAAAAATATAATAACAATAGATTACATTATTATGTTTATTTAGCTGTTTTATTCCATATCTTCCAGATGTAGGATGGGATAACAACAAATACACAAGAGTTTATGACCACTCTGTTAAGAACTATATATGGCCGTATGTCTCGAGCCCGAACCTCATGTCACGGGACGCCTACACGTGGCTTCATCTGACACTCGAGCCAGGTGAGGATCATTTGCAGTTTTATTTTATGTGAGATAGATCTATGGTCGACCACCAGCACCAACTCGCCTAATGTTCAGCGACGCTGTGCTCGACCAATTATGATAACTACTTTTAATAAAATATTCAAACACAACAGCAGCTTTAAAAAGAAAACAATATTACAATGGTAGATTTTAGTAGACGGTTATTTAGATATTAACGTCCAAAAATCGCCATTTTTATCACTGACTGACTATAGATCAACATTATAACCCAGTTCCAGATGACCTAGAAAGTTCAAATTTGGCATCCAGATAGGTAGTTGGGTGAATACAAAGGAAAAATCCGAAACTAGTAAATTTTTATCATTTTATTATAATTTTTCTATTAATTGATTCTATTAGGAACACTTACTTATAGTGAATGTAATGTAAGAATCAGCAATCAAAATTGATGACAGCCGGTCTTTATGTGGATTTTAATGTCTCCACGTGAATATAATTTTATTATAATGCGAGAACTGCAGACTCTCAGCCGCCACAGGTGGAATACCACCCTTAATTATTTTTTTTAAATCCAAACATCAGTTTTAGTACTTATAACTAAAAATATAGTCGACTTTCGTATTTATTACATTATTAACTGGGATTTACTATTATTTATTATTTATAGAATATTTAGCAAATTAGCACACATCAACTCGCTTGCTCAAGTTTCAATACAAGTACTCGCAACAAAAACCAACCTTGCAGCCTTGCATAACAAATAACTATTTCGACGCTTGCTCTACACATGTGAGAAAACCATTTTTCGATGTTGGTTCATGCTATTAGGTACACACGTCATAGACAATAATTATGAATACTTGTGTTGTGCAGGTCAGCTCACGTTCCGGACGGAGTGCGACCAGACGCTGCACTTCACTCGCGCCGTGAATATAACGCGCGGAGATGCCGTGACCATGGCATTCAAAGCGTGGTCACTGCGTGGCGCGAAGCTCCTCTACGACTGTCCTGCCAACTAAGGGCCCGCCATCTCGCCTTTGCTTCTGGTAGATATATAATAATTGTAACAATGTTTTCGTCTGTTAGGGCTGCTGTATTCACTTCCGCTGCACTCTTTGGCAATACCTAATTCAGTAAAATATCCTTCAATAAAGGAAGTTGGGTGAAACATAATGTTTCCTCCAAGTTCTAAATACATTATATGAAACTCAAAGTACATTCACAAAGCAATAAAGGTTTACTGAAGCAGTTGCAGCGGTTTACTGAATAGAGCTACAAATTATGATAATTGCAAGCAAATCAAGAATCTAATCTAATACTACCTATCTTAGTTTTTTAATTCAAGTTAAAAAATAAATTAATAAGAAAAAGCTTAGTATATAAGTAAGTAAATTTAGATTGAAAATAAAAATAAGACTACGAGTTGAATACTTTTAATAAGTAAAATTGTGAAATGACTATTTCGTTATTCACTATAATTATAATACTACAAAAATATTGTACGCCCGAAATGGGTAGACTGAGATGCTAATTGTACTCTTTAACACCAAATGTACCAGTTTATACAATAAATATATTTTGATTTTGATTTGATTTTGATTTACATTTGAAATTCTTGTATATATATGTATAGGTATATATAATCGGAATCTCGGAAACGGCTACAACGATTATAATGAAATTTGGTTTGTAGGTAGATTATGGAACGATAAATCGATCTAGCTAGGTTTTATTTAACGGTTACAAGCCAAAGAATAGCTTGACCTGTTTGTTTATTTGTTTGTATATTGACATCTAAGTACTGTTTTATTAATTAAAACAATTTCTAACAAAAATCTTGTCTACGTCAGAGCCTACGATAAATAAATAAATAAATATTGATGGACATTGATAAAGTGAAGCAATTATTAAAAGATCACAATTTAAAGTAGGCTCATTTGAACTTTCGTCCCATACTCTTAATTACTTACATAGAAAGCAAGATAATAACTTAATAATTTTATAGTTAAAAAAACTGAAACAACCGACTTCAAAGTACGCTATATATATAGGTATACCTATACATAAAGTTCATAATTATCAACATGTTCAGTCGGGTAATAATTAAACAAGGCGCTCAAGCGTTGAAGTAACTCTATTTTCTCCCTACTTTTGAGCGGTAACTCCCATTAGTTCTATAAAACTGTGACGTCAGTCAGTAACAGTTCTATGGAACTAATGTGAATTACCATGTATTATTAGTTCTATAGAACAAATGAGAGAGATTTCGTTTTAATAGTTCTACCATAGAACTAAAAGGATAAAAAAAAACAACAGTTCTATTACGTCACAGTTCTATAGAACTAATGGGAATTACCGCTTTTGAGGTCGGTGTCTGTATAAGACGTAGTTGATGACACTTTAGGTCCTGACACCGACCTCAAAAATAGTTGGTGGTATACCTACGTACTTACCTACTTACGCCCAGTATTGATTTTCTTCGTGTTATGTCTCTCTTTTCAGTTTGAAGTCGGTATAATTTTTGTTAATTACTTATATTTATTCATCTATTTTCAAAATTTTATTAATTAATTAATAGTATTTTTGCAATACGACTTCTAGTTTCTTCGTAATACGAAACATAAACAAAAACTGCGCAGTTCTGACAATATTACAAACATACAGGTCGAATCATAATTGACAACCTCCTTTTTTTGAAGTCGGTTAATAAGTACATGATTAGGGTGTAAGAAAGGCACACAAGTGGCCTTATCGCTAATAGCGAAAAAAAGGAATATTTATGTTAACGCTGCCGGCAGTGGTGGCAGTTAATTATAGTATTAGATTATAGCATTAATTTAGATAAGAAACCCTACCATAATATATATATAATCCGTCGCGCGTCGCTACACGGACTACTACGTCACTTATGTTTTCAATATTCCCACCAAAACTTAACTTAGCTTTTTAACTTAATCGAAGTGTGCTATTGCAACAATATTTATCAGTAACCGATAACTTTTCACGGTAATTCTTAGATTCAGGGAGGTTTCACGTTGTACTTTGTGGCTTTACAATAATCTTTCTCCGAGCATGAACACATCACCGAAACGAGATTTTATATCGCGCCATCTAGTATTTTTCCCGTAAACTAAATTAAACTAGACTTCACGTCATGAGGCAGCAAACAAAGCTAGTACTGTGCAATGCTAACTTACCAGGCGCGGCCATATTGCAATAGAAAACGTAATAGATGTCGCTACTTGTAATGTAACAAGCAGGTCAGAAATCAGAAATCAGAAAATTTTTATTGCAACACTGTGTACATAAGTTCTTAAAAATAAAATGTTTCAACAGCGTACCCATAGCGGGCGTGCAATATAATTACTTATAGATAATGCTGTATTGTAGAGTTACAATCAGGGAGAGTACTACTAGGTGAATTAAGACTATATAAGTATATAACCAAGTAACTATTAAATACAAACTAAAATAACATTTTATCGAATATCAAAATATTCTTTCAAACTGTAAAATACATTTACTATAAGCCAGGATTTTAATTTAACTTTAAACTGCAATACATTTAATGATTTAAATTCAGTAGGCAAGTTGTTGTATATTTTAATGGCAGTATAAAATGTACTATTGTAAAACATATGTAGCATTGTTAACTTGGCAAATGCGTATATTGAATTTTTGCCTAGAGCGTAATAAGTCAGCACGATTTGAAAGTACATTAAAAAAGTAATGTCTGATCTTTATTATAGATGAACATGAAAAAATAAAATGATTCAACGTGATAACATTATAATGTATTATTTTTAAGTTTTGCTTCGGCAGTACATTTATATATTATTTTCAACAATTGTCCCAAAATATAGCTATAAATACACTAAAATTATACATAGTTAAATATCTATTATTATAAATATTTTTTATTAAAACAAAAAAATATGATCTTTCGGAGTTTTGGCGGGAACGTCATAGAAACATACCTAATAATGTCGTTTTATTTTATTTTCCTAAGCTTGTGTTATTTTGAATTTCAATTCTATAAAAATGGTAGTGTTTTTTACATATATTTGATCAAGTGCGTGAGTATGGGTAAGCGAAATAAAGCGGCGAAACGCGACTTTTCACGTTGTCGGCAAAACTCCACAGAAGCTTCCACACTTTACTGAAGCAGGACTCGAATTGGAAAATGACTGTATACGTGACTTAGATTGTGACTAGAACATTTATAGCTTGTTTCATTCAATAAACTTGAAGAAATTTTTATACTTGACACTGGCAAATGCTTTCAGTGGGTCTAAATAAAAACAAAATTCGTCAAACATATACCTACAATTACAAAGAGTAACATAGAGACAGTAGGCATACATCCCGAAAACATTACTCTCCAAGAGGAGTCGGTTAAAATTGTTATTTCAAAACTGAAATCCGATTCAGGTATCCATTTACAAAGATCTGAAGGAAGCTGCAGCCATTTATACGAAGTTTTACAATAAACCAACAACATACTCCATGCAACTGGCTTAAGAGCGCTCTCATCGTATTTTCTCGTGGAACTTCAAAATGTTTGTAAGTAACAGCGTTAGTTCCCTCGTTTGTCCACGGGTACATAATGTTGTAGTTCAGTATTGTAATTCGATTCGGCGACATCAAAGAGTATCTATTTAGCTCCTTGTATTTCTAGCGTTTCCCGCCATCTGGTGAAATGTGGCGCGAAAATTAATTATTTTAATACGGATAAAATATTGTGCAGATTTTCTGGAGATTACAGAAGATACAAATAAAATTTTAATGCAGTTATTTTGGACGTCTAGAGAATTAATGTTGTTATAGTTGCTATGGAAACAAGAACCCAGATTCAATAAACAAAAGCTCCTAGTAATTAATTCACCATCACTTTACTGAGGCAAGACTCAAATTTGAAAATGACTGTTTATGTGACTTAGACTGTGACTAGAATATTATATAACTTGTATTATTCAAGAAACATGAAAACATTTTAATATTTGACACTGGCAAGTCGCTAATCGCGGGTTCTAATATAAAAAAGAAGAAGAATGTTTTGACAAATAACAAATCACCCACAAAACATTATTATGATTTATTGTTTTAATTGGATTTGGACCCGCTTAGAACATTTGCCAGTGTCAAGTATTAAAATTTCTTCAAGTTTCTTGAATAAAACAAGTTATATAAATGTTTTAGTCACAATCTAAGTCATTTTCAAATTCTAGTCGTGCTTCAGTAAGGTGTTGCGATTTTATTGAAACTTTCTATGGGGACAACATGAAAAAACATGTTTCGCCGCTTTAAAAACACCATCATTTGGGCTAGGTGTCAGTATATTGTGGCAATTAAAATTAAATATTGTAGTTATATAAGTTTAGAAAAATAAAATAAAACGATACAAACGTTCCCGCCAAAACGTTTCATTTCTATAATACCTTTTTTAAGTAATCAGGACCATCCAGGACTTGTAAAAAAGAAAATTTTGACATTTACAAAATGTCATACTTAAGGTACTTTTAGCATCTTAATTTTACGGATACGGACCTACGTAACTTAACAATAGGCATTTCAAAATCTTTTTAAATTTCTCACGCAACAACCAAAATAACTTGAGCTCCGTTCGTTTGGCATGTTATGTTGCTTTGAGTAAGTGAGGGAACATCCCTAACTCGGTCCTGCCATCTCGCGTTTCAATATTGAATTTTAATTGCCACAATATACTGACACCTAGCCCAAATTATCCAGAAATAATCCTAGACTAATTATTGTATCCTACCTTTAATATTTTAGACATCATTTTAGACAAATAAATATTCTGATACCGATTCTAATTCTGACTATTTTAAATGAGCGTTGTGGATGTTGTGGATGAAATTTGATCTACACCTATCTATGTTGGAATAGGTGTGGGTATTATACGCAGACAGACGAGGCTTAATGCAAAAATCAGACGATAATGAAGTAGTACACCTAGATATTTAGTGAAAGTATACATTTATTTGAGCTATGGTCAACCGCCTAGCCCCTCAACAATGACATTCCTCACCTCTAACCCCACTCATGGATCATTAATGGCGTTCATAGCATTATAAGAGTTTTGTCTAATACAATGGCTTACTAAACCGTTTACGATGATTCAACAGATAACAACAAAGTAGAGTCGACACTGGCGGCTTCTTTACGTTTCTCGTGGCGGGGATGTGTGTTACACCGTACTGTAACGTCTATAACGCTTGAAATAGCTAATATATGCAATTAATTTGCATGCTCACATAATTATAAAAAACTGAAAAAAACTACTTCTAAATACGCAATAGAATACATGCGCGACTTGCTGCTCACTTTTCTGTAGGCGCTTGGATGATATTTTACCAGTTATTTTGTTATAAAAACCAAAGTGTACTGCATCGATTTCAATAGTTTTTTTAGCTATCATCATCATCATCATCTCAGCCATAAGAAGTCCACTGTTGGACATAGGCCTCCCCCATGGATTTCCAAAAAGACCGATTGGAAGCGGCTTGCATCCAGCGTCTTCCCGCCACTTGTATGAGGTCGTCTGTCTTTAGCTATGTTTCATCAAAATCAGTTCAGCCGTTTCATTTTTTGTCGGGGATTTTTGATTTTCTAAACTTGTTACACAATTACACATTTTAAGTCGGTCGTTTCAGTTTTCAACCGACTTCAAAAATGGAGGAGGTTCTCAATTAGACTGTATTTTTTTATGTTTTTTACCTCAGAACTTTCGACTGGGTGAACCGATGTCCCTTCCCGTGTGGTTCCATTTCAATTTGGTCCAGTTCTGATAATGGCATCCATGAGAAGTCGTTTGCTTAAGCTTATTAAACTATAATACTCAAGGGCGTCGCCAGCCCATGGCCCAGGGGGAGGGGGGGGGGGGGGGCAAGTTAATATTATGGAGGATAAGAAAAATATACATTGTAGGTACAGGTACAATTGCACGGCCTTAGGACTTTGGTTGCTTTGCAGTTGGCTACATTTTTTTAATCTCTAGGGGGGGGGGGGGCTGCCCCCTCTGCCCCCCTTGGCGACGCCCTTGATAATACTATAAATGTTATTAGTGTAAGCTAGTGATTGCTTATAGTTCGGTGTGAATGCAACCTTGGTTGCTTGCGTCAGCGCAGCGGTGCGTCAGTGTTCATTGGTTCATTGTGAATATTGTACGCTCGACACATTGTACTGAGAGTGAGAAGAGCCGCCTAGTTTCTAAACTCACTGCTGGGTAAATAACTTCACAGATTATACTAGCAGTTCTGCGAACATGAGACCTTGCGAGCACGGAGTTTTTACAACAATACTTGTTTCAAAAAGTCTGTACTCGCGAGGTCTACTGCACATATTCCGAATTCTTGTTAAAAATTCCGTATCGAATATTAATTTGTGCAAAATATTATCAAAATGAGTCGACACAACGGCTTAGTAGCTAGAGTATGTTTAGGATATAGATAGTAATACAAAGAGTATGCAATAATAAGTGTAATATGCTTAAAGATTGTAATAAGTGTAATATGCTTAAAGATTGGTTCAAAAGTACAACCTGTGCGCGAATACAACAAGCATCGGACATAAGAAAGAAAATTGATACAGTAATCTCACTCGGTCGATCATAGACTTCTATAGATACCCCAAGTGTATGTACCTAGCGTCTCAAGTACGATAAAAAATCGCAGTTGACGACCAAGATTTATTTCATTTCAGTTGATATATACTTCCGATTCGATATTTAATCAACTAGTTCCTAGCGTACAAGCGCGCGGATGCATTGGATTGAATAGACTTCACGCGGATGGAGCATTCCATCACAAAATCGTTTGTGTGACGTCACAATCGATACCAAAAATGTGTCACGCAAGGTTTCCATATAAATGGAGTCGCATGCTCCATCTACTATGTCTGTGTTGTGAATGCATCTAGCTATATTATTTCCAACGACTTTGTCTCCTGAACCCTAGAGTCCACGTTTATATCGTTTTATATCCTTCTCACCCGCAACCTATTAATGGAACAATATCTTTTACAGCACCATAAATAAGGGTTCTATTTATTGCCGACGGTACCCTAATTCACAATGAGCTACCGTGGAACCCAGCGACGTGGCTTCGGAATAATTTAGGATAGTTGAGACAGCTAGGCTTCACGGCTTCTTCGGCGAAGTGACAAGCTTAGAAAACTCTAAATACCTCAACAAAAAAGTATCAATGTTAAAAGAAAAATAAAATAACCGACTGCAGAAAAGAGGATTTTTTTTAACTTGTTTTTGGAGTTTTTTTAGCTCCATAGACACCGCGATCCGTGACCGTGACCGTGTTCTCAATTTTTCTAACTATTGTTAAATACATTGTTAAGGTAAGACAAGTTGTTTCTTTTTAACTTACCTAACTTATTACTATATTGTGTGTATACCGCGAGCAGACCAGCGACCCGCGAGCAGCACCCGACCACGAGTATGACGCATGTGCCAGCCCGAGCCCTCCTCAACCACATGTTAGGGAGGAGGGCGACCGCCACACACAGCCGCCGCAAGGAGGAGCCTTCGATGGTGAAGGTCTTTGAGTTTACTAAACTTATACTTGTATAATATTAGTTAAGATTTATACATAGAGGCGTGAGGCTAGTCACTGTCTCCCTCTTACAGGGTGTCTCACAAATTGACCGCAAAACTAATCGATTGTGGGCACATTGTAGCTTTTTATACAGCGAGATAAAGGAACAAGGATATTAGGCTGATTGGAGAGACCTTCGTGGGCAAAAGTACTTTCAGCTTCTCACCGGGACAGCTGCTTCATTTGTATCAGGCACAGGTCCGATCGTGTATGGAGTACTGCTGCCACCTTTTGATGGATCAGCCAGGTATCAGCCAGAAGCCAAGTATCAGCTGCAAGCTTTAGAGTCAGTGGATAGGCCAGCTATGAAGTTAATCGGTGACGATACAGTGATTGCCAAGAAGCTAGTTAGTCTCGAGCACCGCCGTAAAGTAGCATGTCTGTCTTTATTCTACAGGATTTATTTCGGGGAATGTGCGCAAGAGCTTCACGACCTAATTCCACCCTCCCCATTTCACTACAGGACTAGCAGAAAATCTGCGAGGTTACAACCATGTATCCTAAAAATGACTTATCATTCTATACATCATTACGCTCCTATTATCTACTTATCACAAACTATAAAATATGTGGCTACATTACTCCCCTCTTTAAAGAAAAAAACCGGTCAAGTGCGAGTCGGACTCACGCACGAAGGGTTCCGTACCATTATCTATACAAACGGCGCAAAAATCACGTTTGTTGTATGGGAGCCCCCCTAAATATTAATTTTATTTTAATTTAAATATTTATCTTTAAAGTGAATAATATAACTCAATATTCAGTGAATATTTCAAGCGTCTACCTGTTGCCGATAACAATATCGAGCAAAAACGAGCAAAAAATCACGTTTGTTGTATGGGAGCCCCCTTAAATATTTGTTTAATTCTGTTTTTTAGTATTTGTTGTTGTAGCGGCAACAGAAATACATCATCTGTGAAATTTTCAACTGTCTAGACGCCCAGTATTGATTTTCTTCGTATTATTTATCTCTTTTCAGTTTGAAGTCATCTTTTTTTAACTTTTATTATTTTACAGGAAGTTTGACGTTTACAAATATTAAACTGTAACTGTTACGAAGTCGCATTTCTCGATCTTTGTGCTTTTCTTTGTTCTTTCGGCATCTTGCTGAATCTGCATACATTAATCGGTGAAGGCATGTCAGTTTGTTTTATACGTCATCATCATCATCATCATCTCAGCCATAAGAAGTCCACTGCTGGACATAGGCCTCCCCCATGGATTTCCAAAAAGACCGATTGCGCGCGGCTTGCATCCAGCGTCTTCCCGCCACTTGTATGAGGTCATCTGTCCATCTCGTGGCTGGTCTTCCTACGCTGCGCTTGCCGGTGCGTGGTCTCCACTCGTGTTTTATACGTGATAGTTAGTATGTCCGCGACGGATAACAATGTCGCCTCGACTGACGTGTTGATGTTGAATATCAGTACAATATTGCGAGATAAAACCCAATTGGCGTATTCCTTGGCTCGGTATCTATGAAATCCATTTCGCTCTTGAAGAACTCGCATTTTGAGATTAATATTTATCCTTTTCTCATAAAGGCGCTTGAAAACCGTTACCGAATGTCTGTAATTCTCTTCCTGGTAACAAATGTAGACAATTACAAAGTCTAAATCTCTAAATCCCTTCCGCTGCGCCGCCATTTTCCAACGCTGCGCTTGCTTTGAAGTAGCAAGCGCTGCGTTGGAAAACAATCCACAAGGTGGACAGAAGATATTATACAAGTGGCAGGAAGACGCTGGATGCAGGCCGCCAACCGGTCTTTTTGGAAATCCATGGAGGCCTATGTCCAGCAGTGGACTTCTTGTGGCTGAGCTGATGATGATGATGACCTTTAAAGTATGACCTATCAAACAAAAAAATATACTTATAAGTCAATTTACAATTGGCGGTGTATTCGGTCAATAAACATAAAAAAAAATGCAGTAGAATTGAGAACCTCCTTCATTTCGGAAGTCGGTTAAAATATAAGACAACATCTAAAAGGGTCCACAGCTATTACTGTTTTTTTTTTCATAAAATGGTACATGCAATTCTTAGATGGAGCTGGAGAGCTATGTTCTTTGATTTTGATTTACGAGGCACAGCTTTAAGGTCAAGTATTGGCGAGAGCGTAGCGTTTTGCGTAGTATACGTACTTAGATAGGACAGTGAATGTCATTAAAATATTAACATCGTGTTAGGAAACTATAAAATATAGCAATTATTATACCTATAGCAATTTGGAGTCGTCATACTATTCTTAGTCATTTTGAATAACACTGAGGAATGTAATATATATTTTGCGTCCTTATGCTGTCATTTATATTTAGAATCACGGAGAGGAAAATAGAGATTCCGAATCGAATTCGAGAGATTATCAATACTAGGATTTATAAAGTGTCGTACAAGATTTTTATACACATGTATTTTATTTTTCTTTTAATATATATACTTGTCAGCTTCATCTGTGAACGGAATTTAAAATGAAATTATCGCTGTAAGTGACATTACGAGAAATATTTTTGAAAGGCGTACCAAACGTGCACCCTTATTCCACGTCTATACAAACTATGACTGAATCTGTGTCCCAGAGGTCAACTCTGATTTATTCTTCAGTAAGAAATACACGGGTTATACATCATTATAGATCATTTGGAGACAAACTCGAGCATACAGGGTGATCTCTTTGTAGCGGCATTATCCCTTCCTCTTTGTAATAAGATCATTGATTTATTAAAACTATTGTTTATAAACTTTTTTGTGATAGGTTTACCCTTGACACTCATTTGATTTTATGGTGGAGATCAACGCGCGCAGCTATCTCTATCGCGCATCACAGCATTTTGAAACATTTGACCAGGGATTTAATTTTGTTTTGTGACGTACTTTAGGGCCACAATAAACTTCTCCCCTTTTTATGGGGACCCCCCTTCCTATAAAAAATCGCTGACCACAAAAAAAAACCATAGAACATACTTATATACGCCAAGTTTTATCAAAATTGGTTCAAAATTACGCCCTGTACGCGTACACAACGCGTACGTACGCTCTGTACGCGTACACAACGTTTACGTACGCCCTGTACGCGTACACAACGCGTACGTACGCCCTGTACGCGAGTACGAACATACAAACTCATAATCTCACAAGCAAACTGACAGACGAAATAAAATTTGGCCAGTTGATGCATCTTTTGCATTGTTGCTTAATTTACACTTCAAATTCGTACTTATACAAAAATAATTTGATACCTCATTTAGGTTTAGGAGTTTTTTCTCTCTAAAAAACATTTTGGCAAAACAATTCCGCTATTACACTCGCTTTGGAAACACGAATATAACGACGTCATCGATATCACAAAGCAATAAACTAATAGGCTGATAAAAACTTTACCCTTCTTTGCGTCTGACAGTTGGGTAAAAAGACAGACCAATTTGAAAACCTGTATTCATTATTATACATATGTGTTGCTGGGAAAATTTCTTCGCACTCGCGGATCCTTACATACACATATCAATGTTCACGGTAGGATAAGCCCTCACTTCATTAGTTTAGTTAAACCACTTTGTGCACAACTTTTGTATTTGTTTTCCTTTGACAGTGTTTTCCTGAAACGAAAAATATTTAGTAAGATAGATTTACCGCTTGACCGCCAACTGACCTGATGTTATGTTGCGGTCTACGATATTGTATGGATACATTTCGGCATCAGCCTGTATACAAGGTAAGGCATCAATAATGGCGCTCTGTGATCCATCATGGTCCACGACCTCGCTCGTGCAAACGTTTGTCGATTGTAGACTTAGAGACCGGCCCTACAGTCAGATCAAATATTGGTGACTTTTGTACATCTACAGCCAAAACCGTATCGAGTCTGTAATTTTTTTTGTGGGTTATTTTTTTCTGTGAGATGCTTCCGGTTAACCGCCAACTCGCCTGACGTGTTGCGGTGGAGCAAGATCGTAGAGAACGCGTGTCGAATGTTATAAACTGGTATAACGCCATCTATTGTTGAGCGCGGGAACTAATGGCGCATTAAACGCAGACAAATTCACAAGTACAGGTACAATTAGTGATTAATAGTGTATGTATGTGAAGGCTAAGGCTGGCATTCACGGCGTGACTTTATTCCGTCCATAGAACGAAGCTTTTTAGAGTCTGTTTAGCCGTTGACCTGTATGTTACGTATGAGAGCAGATACCGTTCATAGGTACTTTGTTACATTTAACTGCGGCGAGAGCGCCGCACCTCACTCAGTGGCTTACTAGTGAAGTGAGTGCTTTCGACGTTTTGCTGGCGAGAAAACACACCATAGATGTAAGTATACGTTGCAAGTATCAATCGTATCGTATAATCGTAGATAAACGATGTAATTGTTATTCCAGCGCTGTAACGCTGTTTTGTTTAATTTACCAAAAAAATGTGACAATAATTTTGCTTCAGTTAGATCCTCTGGTACGTAAGTACATACAACTCAATGTGTTCAGCTAGAGATTTATGTCTATATATTTGTATGTTGTTCCAACTATTACGCAGAACCAATAAAGTAATTTGTATTTGTATATAGAGCTTACTCTTATTCGTACAGGCCGGATAGTTTTTCTTCATTGATATGTGCCGGCTTAACCGTCAAGTCGCCTGTTGCCGTGCCATGAACAGCTTGCCTTATGCTCTATCAATAAGCGATCACAAAGGAGCCCAACAATGCGAGAAGTGTTAAAAGATGGACCGCATTATGCGTGAATAGCCGGCTGATTGCGTATTCGCTGATAAAAAGGTGTTAAGCAACATAATTTACGCTCTCAAGTTTATTTTTATTTTATTTTGCAAGCTATATATTATAAAAGTAAAAATTAGTATTAAAAAAGTATCTTATATGTTAAGAAAAAAAAAACCGTCTGCAGAAGTTTTTGTAATCTAACTTATGTCTGTGTCTATGTACTATTTCGCTACGCTGTTGAGTGTACGTTTTTGTGATAAAGTATGCTTAAAATTTATGTAAAAGCTTATAAATGATCATTCTTTAGAATAATTTTAGTAAAACCTCTTGTTTATTACGAAAAAACGAAGTTTTTATTTTTTCGAGAAATATATTATTATTACCTATCACAAAAAATATAGCTTACAACATTCAGAGAGTGAAGACAAATCTAACTACACCTTGCACATCAAAATCGGTCAAGCCGCTTAGGCTGTAGGTGATCATATAGAGACTTACATACATACATACACCCGTACATACAAACATATATACACTCGAAAAACTTAACCCTCTTTCTTACGTAGTCGGGTAAAAAAACGCTAACAAATGCCGCTGAATATGTACAGACGAATCTATCGACATTGCAAACATCAATAATTATTGATAAAAAAACTGGAAAATAAAACCGGCCAAGTGCGAGTCGGACTCGTGCACGAAGGGTTCCGTACCATTATCTATAAAAACGGCAAAAAATCACGTTTGTTGTATGGGATCCCCTTAAATATTTATTTTATTCTGTTTTTTAGTATCTATTGTTATTGCGGCAACAGAAATACATCATTTGTGAAAATTACCACTGTCTAACTATCACGGTTCATGAGATACAGCCTGGTGACAGACGGACGGACGGACGGACGGACGGACGGACGGACGGACGGACGGACGGACAGACGGACGGACAGACGGACAGACGGACAGACGGACAGACAGCGGAGTCTCAGTAATAGGGTCCCGTTTTTACCCTTTGGGTACGGAACCCTAAAAAGACCAACAAAAATGAACCGATTTTGATGAAACTTATCTAAGATTGACGAAATCGTCTTTTAAAGAAAAAAATCTAGATCAGAATCGTTCCATCTGTTTGAGAGCTACGATGCCACCGACAGACACAGATATACAGATACACACGTTAAACATAATAACATCCCTCTTTTTGGGTCGGCGGTTAAAAAATGTTATGATGTGCGACAGAGATAGTTACGTACTTTGAACACACCTTAATACTGTCTGTATCTACCTGTTTGAAAAATTAATTAACTACAGATTTCTATATTTTCTTGACTTATTCTATAATGGTTGCATAACACCATCCTGGAGAATAGAGCCAGCACACAAGGTGTGATGCAACAAGCACCTTTTGTATCTACAGTTTTACTCGGCTCATTTGTCTGTCTGTCCGGAACGTGAACTGACTCGTTTACACCGTGACTAATTAGCTTAAAATGTTAATAAAATACAATAGGACTGGCTTAATTGCCCGACTGCGCAAGAAGGAATGTTATATTTTTCGAATGTGTTTAAAATAAAATCGTAAGTAACGCTGTCTGTCGTCTATTTCTCTGTGTGTGTGTTTTGTGTGTCTGTCTGTTTGTTACCTCTTCAGAGCTAAACGGCTGACCAATTGTTATGAAATTTGGCACAGAGATCCAGCAAGCACACGGCCTCACCGTCGCCAGGCGAGGTGGTGGTCAATCGTAGATCTGTCTTGCATAAAAAAAACCTGAAAAAAACATAGGCTATATCATCATCATCATCATCGTAGTTCATCATTACACGGGTCACGCCGTACCGCGGGGCGCTGTTAGTATTTCTATATTACCTTCATCTTAAACGGCATGACCAATTTTGATATGCGAGGTGTCGTAGATTTGTTTTCTCTTCATTAGTGTCAAAAGATACATTTCATTGTACACTGTTCAAACAAACCCATCAATTTAATTGTTCCGAATAAACCAAAATCCAATTTCTCATTTCTTCTCAAGCATTATAATTAAGGATCATTATAATAAAGCTGTGTTGAGTGCAAGCGAAATTTTACTACAGAAACTCACGTGGTTTTCAAACATTTTCAAATAAAAACTACGGGTCACTCACGTCTGTTTTGAGCCGAAATATCCGACTATAGTTTCAAGCGTATAGGCGGTCTTTTCAAAGGAGCAGCGCACACGTCACTCTCGGTCGGTGACGCACCTTGCACTTGCCTTGTTTTGCCTTGCAAAACAGACGTGAGTGACCAGTAGTTTATATTTGAAAATGCAAGCGAAATCTTATTTTAGATTGCTAACAGAACAGCTGGTCCGTTACAATACCCACTTAAATACATACATACACTCGAAAAACATAGCCCTCCTTCTTACGTAGTCGGGTAAAACATATACATAAATTTAAAATTAAACTTGATATTAATACATTTATTCTACACTTAGACGTCAGAATTCGGCTGACAACTTAATAAAACACAATTTAAACTAAACCTTCAAAACTGAAACAGAGTTTGCAAACAAAGCGAGTGGGCGCGTGAATAGCGGTGTCACAGCCTCGCCTCGAACGAAGGTCGATACGCACGGAACGAAGGCGGGCGTGACACGACGCGGACGGCGTTACAGAGGCATAGTAACGAAGCGGACACGTCGGGAAAACGCGTGACGTCACGGCCAGTGTTCATCATCATCATCATCTCAGGCTGAGACTGGACATAGGCCTCCCTCATAAAAAATAATTGTAAAAAACAAGTATCTATATTAAAAAAATAAAACCGGACAAGTGCGAGTCAGACTCGCCCACCGAGGGTTCCGTACAAACTAGTAGATAAAAAGGGGAAATCATTTTTTTTTAATATTTTCTTTCATATACCGAAAAATATACATCGTAAAAATATTTTAAGACCTGTTTTAGCTTATGCTAATTAAGCTCTTTCATATGATACCCCACATGATACGGTTACAGAACTTTAAAATTTGGATCCTCATTCCTTGCATAAAGGCACTATTTTTTGTGATTAAATTAAAAATGACCAGTTATCGGATTTTTTCCTATATGTGTACACAATGCTTCTTGCCAAATTTCACAGTTCTAGGTCAACGGGAAGTACCCCATAGGTTTTGATTCTCTTGTGAGTGTCGAAATGTGCGTTTTTACGACATATTCGGCTGTAGCTTTTTTTACGAAAACTGAGAAATTTTATTTTTCTTTTTGCAGCAAGAGACTATGGATCTGCGTATATGGTTTTAATTTCAACACGATACCTTTACGCGTTCCCGAGATAAAGGCCTTGACACCCGGACAGACGGACAGACCGACAGACAGACGGACAACAAAGTGATCCTATAAGGGTTCCGTTTTTTTCTGACGCACTGGTCATTTTTTAACTGATAATTTAAAAAAGAATAGGGTGGTAAAATCGAAACAACTACTGAAGCGGTACGCAAAGGGAGGTCACAGAAAATTTTTGTTTACGGATGAGAAAATCTTTACAATTGAGCAACATTTTAACAAACAATTTATGCTCAAAGCTCTAAGGAAGCTTCCCAATTAGTCAACAGAGTGCAACGTGGGCATTATCCGACTTCAGTGATGGTTTGGTGGGGTGTTAGCTATGAAGGAGTGACTGAGCCAAATTTTTGTGAAAAAGGTATCAAAACATCGGCACAAGTGTATCAAAATACCATTCTTGAGAAGGTAGTTAAGCCCCTTAACAACACCATGTTCAATAACCAAGTATGGTCCTTCCAACAAGACTCGGCGCCAGGTCATAAAGCTCGGTCCACGTAGTCTTGGTTGGAAGTGAACGTTTCGGACTTCATCAGAGCTGAAGACTGGCAATCGTCTAGTCCTGATCTTAATCCGCTGGATTATGATTTATGGTCAGTTTTAGAGAGTATGGCTTGCTCTAAACGCCATGATAATTTGGAGTCCCTAAAACAATCCATACGTTTGGCAGTGAAGAATTTTCCCATGGAAAGAGTGCGTGCTTCTATTGATAACTGGCCTCAACGTTTAAAGGACTGTATTGCAGCCAATGGAGACCACTTCGAATAAGCTTTTATATTTTAAATTGTTTTATATTTATGTATTAAACTAACACACTGTAAAAGTAATAAATATTATTTGCAATAAAAAAAATTCTTCGTGACAATATTTATGCCAAGATTAGGTATATATATTCGTAATCACCGTTAAAAAATCTTTAGTTTGATACCACACTCGATGTATTTTGAAAACATTTTTTTTGAGAGTACATTTTGCCGCCAAAAATCCTTAGTTTTGTTTTTTTTTTAATTTTGATCACTCTCACGACTAAGACGAATCTATTGACAACACTCACATAAAAATACGACAAGCCGTTTAGGCTCTAGGGCGTGCCAAAGAAATATACATGCATACATACACTTGAAAAACATAACCCACCTTCTTTCGCAGTCGGGTAAAAAAATCACATCAATCCCTATTAGGGAACTTGCAATATTTTTATTTTTGTTTTCATTTTACCGCGGCTCTACACTTGTGCCGTGAATGTCCACGAACAGGCATGAACATAAGTGTGGAGGGTTTTCACGGCTTTCGCGGCCGTTCACGCCTGTTCCCCGATCGAAGTCGGTATTTTGTCCCGCGACAAAGGGTTCGCGGCAGTTCGCGCCTCGTTCACGCACGCACATCCACATTCACGGCACCGTGCCAGTTTGCTCCTGACTATTGATTCGCACGGACGTGTAATGCGAGCTAAATGGTAGCACATCGGATCAATATAAGTTGAGATAGTGAATTAGAAATTCGCTTTTTGAAATATTTTCACGCTGAACGTATTCTGTGGGACTCGAAGCATCCACATTATAATAATAAACGTAAAATTATGACGCCTGGAGAAGGATTAGTTTTCAAATTAATATCGATCGGTTACGATATATTTCAGTCATCCATCAACTCCTTTTTCTCCAACGCTTTCGAACGATTTCATCAAAGTTAATGCAGCAGCAGTTTCGACGTCCGTTTCACGGCAGGTTTCACGGCACAAATGAGTGACCTCCGTGAATGTGGAGGGTGCGCTCCTGCCGCGAATTCACGGCGTGAATTCACGGCACAAGTGTAGAGCCGCGGTTAAAGAATTACATGTAGTATTGACCACACATATATAAAAAAATTAAAACATTGTAATTTATCGGAAAAAATGCGGTTTTAAATTGACAGCTTAAATTTTCGCGAGAAAACAGACCTAAAGTTCAGATGACGTCACTCCTGTCTGTCACTGGCCGTACTTGTTCGGATTTCATTTCCACAATTTCCACCATCATTTATGATTTATTTTCAATAATTGTTAAAGTTCCTGGCTGGGCAAAACTAAAATTTCTAGATTTATCTTAAAAAAACAGGACAAGTGCGAGTCAGACTCGCCCACCGAGAGTTCCGTACAAACTAGTAGGTATGATAAATAGTTCGAGAATCGAGAAGAAATTATATTTTGTTTTTACATTTTAAGGGTTCCGTACCAAAAGGGTAAAACGGGACCTGAGTTACCGGTTACTGAGACTTCGCTGTCTGTTTGTCCGTCTGTCACCAGGCTGTATCTCATGAACCGTGATAGTTAGAGAGTTGAAATTTTCACAGATAATGTATTTCTGTTGCCGCTATAACAACAAATACTAAAAAACAGAATAAAATCAATATTTAGGGGGCTTCCATACAAGAAACGTGATTTTTTTGCTTGATATTGATAACGGCAACAGGTAGACGCTTGAAATATTCGCAGAATATTGAGTTATATTATTTACTTTAATAAAATAAAAAATAAAATAAAATAAATATTTAAGGGGGCTCCCATACAACGGACATGTTTTTTTTGCCGTTTTTATAGACAATGGTACGGAACCCTTCGTGCGCGAGTCCGACTTGCACTTGGCCGGTTTTATTTCTTTAACCCACTCTTAACTCACTTTAAAATTTAGATCCTCCTTCTTTGCATAAAAACCATTTTTAGGGTTCCGTACCCCAATTGGAAAAAACGGAACCCTTATAGGATCATTTTGTTGTCCGTCTGTCCGTCTGTCCGTCCGTCGGGTGTCAAAACCTCTATGTCAGGAACGCGTGAAGGTATCGAGTTGAAATTAAAACCATATATCTACGCGGTTTTTTTTTTTTTTTTTTTTTTTATAGAAGAAAGATCTACAATTGACCACCAACTCGCCTGATGTTAAGCGACGGTGTGTCCGAGTATGGAGCTCGTAGATCTAGAAGATATCTATTCACTCTAGCCTTGAAAATTCCAAGATTGTAGCTCTCAGGAAACAGAGATGGCGGCTACGAATTCCATTCTTGTGCAGGATCGATATCGCTGAGTACGGATTTTTGGCATTTCAACGAGAAATGGGTGGTAATTCGCCGATTTTCTGATAGTCCTGTAGTGAAATGGGGAGGGTGGAATTAGGTCGCGAAGCTCTTGCACACATTCCCCGAAATGAATCCTGTAGAAAATAGACAGACATGCTACTTTACAGCGGTGCTCGAGACTAAGTAGCTTCTTGGCAGCTAGTTTATCGTCACCGATTAACCTCACAGCTCGCCGGTCCACTGATTCTAAAGCTTCCAGCTGATACTTGGCTGATCCATCAGAAAGGTGGCAGCAGTACTCCATATACGATCGGACCTGTGCTTGATACAGATGCAGCAGTTGTCCCGGTGAGAAGTATCGCCTAACCTTAATAATGATGCCAAGCTTTTTACTAGCCTTAGATTCAAGGTAGCCCTCAAAGTTCATTGTTGGGATTAACGTGAGATCCATAGTCTCTTGCTGCAGAAAGAAAAATAAAGTTTCTAAGTTTTCGTAAAAAAAGTTACAGCCGAATATGTCGCAAAAACGCACATTTCGACACTCACAGAGGAATCAAAACCTATGGGGTACTTCCCGTTGACCTAGAACTGTGAAATTTGTCAAGAAGCATTGTGTTAGAGTACACAATGTACACATATAGGAAAAAATCCGAAAACTGGTTTTTATTTACTAAATCACAAAAAAATTGTGTCTTTATGCAAGGAATGAAGGTCCAAATTTTAAAGTGAATTAACCGTATCATGTGGGGTATCATATGAAAGAGCTTTAGTAGCATAAGCTAAAACTAAAACAGGTTTTTACGATGTATATTTTTCGGCTTATGAAGGAAAATATAAAAATAATCGGCCAAGTGCGAGTCGGACTCGCGCACGAAGGGTTCCTTACTATCATCTATAATACTACAAAGTTTAGTTCTGTTTATAAAATAACGAGAAATCAACGAAATTCCAAGTAGTAAATTGCAAACTTATAGGTAGGTTTTCGATACACATCCGGGCAGCATAACGACGCTCGCGCGAATACGCGCGGCTATGGCTCGTAGTGCTGGGCGTTTTTTCCTATAACGGTTTTAAAAACTAGTTACTCTACGAAAAACGAACAAACGCTTATGCCGATATGACACAACCAGTTACAAAAAAAACGAACGAACGAACTCGCGTCGCGCGACTGCTGAGTGCAGCAGAAATAACGAAACGAGAAAAACGAAAACGTATCCACTTTATAAGCCATAATGTTCTATCTCTATTGCTTAAGGTCTATTTTTGATTGAATAGTAAACTCGTTTTTTGTAACTACATTTTGGCCCAAGTTAGAAAGTTCTCTATCTCAACTCAATAAAGTCTAATATTGATTGAAATTAGAAACCAGTTATTTTCTAACCACATAATGATACAAGGCAAAATATTCTTTAATTTAACAACTTAAAGACTAATATTGTCTGAAATAAGAAAAAAAACGTTTTATTTACAACCGTTTGGCCGTTTTGTGTTACCGTTTCAAGCAATCAAGAAACGCTTTTTTTAGGAAAATCCGTTTCGTTTCACGTAAAACTAAAAAATTGCAAGTGATATAGAAACAACGCAACGTACCGATTTCATGATCGAATAATCTATTAGTATGTGCTATTTCTATTGAATACGGTCTACTTTTGATTGAATAGTAATCCAGCTATTTGGTACTAGACAATTGCCTGTTTTTGGCGGGAACGTCTTAGTAACGTGTTGTTGCTATGTTTTATTTTCCTAAACTTGTGTTATTTTGAACATTAATGCTATAAAAATGGTGGTGTTTTATTCATTAAGTGTTCGATAAAGTGCGTGTGTGTGGGCAAGTGAAATAAAGCAGTAAAACATGTGATTTTACGTTGTCTGCAAAGAAGCTTCTAGTAAAGTCGCCACCACTTTACTGAAGCAGGACTCGACTTATAAATTGACTGTATACGTGACTTAGATTGTGACTAGAACATTTACAACTGTTTTTATTCAAGAAACAAAAAATCCTAATACTTGACACTGGCAAATGCTTTAATGCGGGTCCAATACAAAAAAAAGAAGAAGGATGATCATCCTTCTTCTTTTTTTTGTATTGGACCCGCATTAAAGTATTTGCCAGTGTCAAGTATTAGGATTCTAGGTTTAATAATTGGACTAACAATTATTGGTAAAATGTGCAAGCATGATGCCAACATCAAGCAAAAAAGTCTTATTGTCAACTCATCGCGTCATACGGCTGATTGTCTAGAGTTTTTTTTCCCTTGATGTTGGCATCATGCTTCCACATTTGCCATTTGTCGAGTTTATACGTGTCTAGAGTTTAATTATATACGTTTTGTAATATTTAAAAAAAACCCGTTTTTTTTACAACCGTTTCTAAAAACGCCTTTTTCTATAAAAAAAACGTTTCGTTTCGTTTTTCGTAAAACTCAAAACGACCCAGCTCTAATGGCTCGCTCCGTGATTTTACCTCCCCCGCTACCCGCGCGGCCGTTGCTTAGCAACTGCCTCGCGCTCGCGCCACCACCACACCGCGGCGCGGCGCTCGGACCGCGTTTAGATGCACGGATTATTTTCATTTTGTGAGTTTTTATTTATTAGATTCGGTATTTATTTTTATAGTTAATATATTTCTAAATATTTACTTACAAATATTCAAGTTTCTACCTGTTAATTAAGATCGAGTAAAAATTGCTTAAAAATTACGTTTGTTGTATGGGAGCCCCCCTTTAATATTTACTTTATTGTTATTTAATTATTTATTTTAAAAGGTAATATACAAGTAAATATTCTGTGAAAATTTGAAGCGTCTACCTGTCACCGTTTTTAATATAGAGCAAAAAAATACGAAAAAAACACGTTTATTGTATGGGGACCCCCCCTTAATATTTTTTTTTTTTAATTTTTAGTATTTGTTGTTATAGCGGCAACGGAAATACATCATTTGTGAAAATTTCAGCTTTCTAGCTATCACGGTTTATGAGATACAGCCTGGAGACAGACAGACAGACAGCGAAGTCTTAGTAATAGGGTCCCGTTTTTACCCTTTGGGTACGGAACCCAAAAAATATATGATTTCCCCCTTTTATTTAGTTTGTACGGAACCCTCGGTGGGCGAGTCTGACTTGCACTTGTCCGGTTTTTTTGTGATTGATTTAAAAATGTACAGTTTCGGATTTTTCCCTTTATGTGTACTCTAAGACAATGCTTCTTGCCAAATTTCAAAGTTCTAGTTCAACGGAAAATACGCTACAAGTTTTGATTCCCTTGTTAATGTCGAAATATGCGGTATTTTGCGACATAAATGGCTGAATGACATAAACTCTTTCATATCTGAGAAGATTGATTTTTTCACAGCTGCAAGGGACTACAGCAGCCATACTCTCAACTTTTATAGCGAGCGCTGAGCTAGCAAAGTTCGCTCAGCGCTCGTTTTAATTTTGCTTGTGAAAGTGACACAAAAGTTGAAGCGATTATTAAAAATATCATAATTCAAACTCTTGTCTTTGACTTGAACTTTAGTCTCACACGCTTAATTAGAGAAAAATCAAGATAAAAGTGAGCGCTGAGTGAACTTTGCATCGCTATAAGAGTTGAGAGTGACCCCGCAGATCTGCATAAATATATAGTTTTCAACTCGATACGCGCTCCCGACGTAAAAAGTCTTTACAGACGGATAGACAGACAATATAGTGATCCTCTAAGGGTTCCGTATTTCATTTTTAGGTACGTAGCCCTGAAAAGAAAAAGATAACAAAACAAATCTAATAAATATGTATATTAAAATACATCTTAATAAGTATAACCATATTTTTTTTTCCATAACAAAAGTTTATACAATATTTATAATCAAAGAATTACAAGTTAACTAGTTTTAGTACATGCGTATTGATAAACAGAATCTCCGGCTTCATTCGTGAACGGGACGATACGTCTGTATTGTTGGACAGTGCCGGACTGCTTAAAATAAAACACTCGAATTATGTCATTGGAATCCACATAAATCAAATCTGTATACGGATTGAAAACAGGAACCTTATCCATTAGTTTTTTATACACACGCTCTGGGACATTATCTACATCTAACATAAACAAACCATGGGTGAAGGAATCAAAAACTTGAGCACTGGCCTTTAACCCTTGCACTTCAGCTGATGATAAACCTAACTCTGGTCCGTACAACCTAGTTCCCGAGGCGCCATTGTCTCTGTTATCTCTCTCCAATGTAATATCTCCAAATTCACAATTCATATCTGATTTCACAGTGTAGAGTAGAAGATTTCCACCTGCTCCGGTTGTATCAGAGCATTCTACTGAATCAGTCACAGTTCTTCCTTTAGTGTACGTACAGGAGTAGGTTCCGCCAGTAGATGCTTCACCTCCCACCTCAAATAATCCAAAGAAAGAGCCTTTTGAATTAATCTTCACTCCCCAGTTGTACCCTTCACTTGCTGTGTAAGTGTCCACCGTAGCCACAGTATGTGTTAGCTTACAACCGGCGTTGACACAAGCCACAGATGATAGCAAACGTGGTTCGTAAGTATGGAATGTGCAGTCGAAGGGCGCGTGGAATACAATTTCTATTGGATTTAAAAATATTCCGAATATATCAAATCCAAACGTATTCTTTTTAGGAATTATATTGATCGGTATTCCAACAAACTTATAATCTCTGTAAGTTTCTAACAGATTTTCGTGTTGCTTAGCAGCAAGTTCCTTGACATCAGTTCCAGGGCTGAGTAGTGTTTCAACTTTAAATGCTGCACTTCTTCGTTGGTTGCCTTGTGCGCATCGTTCGGGAGCGAGCCACGCGAAGGAGCTCGTGAACAGACAAAAAAGCGTAAATAATTTTAATATCATTTTGTTTCCGAACAAAAAACTTCAATGTTTAAGTAAATTAAGGCACCTTTTATACTATTCCATGTAACCGCAAGTGATATTATAATATAATTAATTATCTCTCAATATAGTAATTTAGTAACTGTGTGGTAAGAACCTTAATTTGTTTTTAATGTTATTCGGTTAAAAATCGGTAATAAAAGGATATTATCAATTCGATGTAGTATGTGTGTAATATTGTTATAATTGTATAATATTCACATAAGTACGCTAGACTATACCAGCTTCTATGCATGTGAGCGAAATTTTATAAGTGTATCGGGGGGCACGGCCGTGCCCCCGCCATGTGAGCGAGCGGGTACGTACGGCCGGGACTATATTTACACGAAGAGATTCGTCGGACTCGAAGCGATTTGTCGGATTTTTAGACCCTCATAGCTTCATCCTCGATAACACTAGAGAGTTCAAATTTTCAGGATCAAGTGTGGTCAGTAGACTGATACAATATTAAAAAAATCATGTATCTAGCTTTTATACTTTCGATTTTATTGATACCTAAAATACGCCGATTTGCCATTGATTAACTCAAAAAATAAACAACTTGCTGAAGTCCTAGAAAGCTGAAATTTGGTATGTAGGCTACAATTTGCACACAAGCAATGCTAAAATTAAAACATTTGTAACTTTCACCCTCCAACCCCTATTTGGGGTTATCCCGTTATTTTCATAATTAATATATCAATAATATAAGGTACTTCCTGAAGTCCTATAAAGCTGAAATTTGATATGTAAGCTAATATTTACACATGCTTTAAATACTTTAAACGGTGAAGGAAAACATCGTGAGGAAACCTACATGTCTGAGAGTTCTCAATTATATTGAAGATGTATGAAGTCTGACAACCCGCACTTGGCCAGTGTGGCAGACTATGGCCTAACCTTTCTCACAATGAGAAGAAGGCCCGCGCCCAGCAGTGTGACAATTTGTACAAACAGGACTGATAAAAAAACCGGACAAATGCGAGTCAAACTCGCCCACCGAGGGTTCCGTACAAACTAAATAAAATGGGGAAATCATATTTTTTTTTAATTTTCCTTCGTGAACCGAAAAATATACATCGTAAGAATATTTAAAAACCTGTTTTAGCTTATGCTAATGAAGCTCTTTCATATGGTACCCCACATGATACGGTTAATTCAATTTAAAATTTGGGCCCTCATTCCTTGCATATATTTTTTTGTGATTAAATTTAAAATGTCCAGTTTTCGGATTTTTTCCTATATGTGTACTCTAACACAATGCTTCTTGACAAATTTCAGAGTTCTAGGTCAACGGGGAGTACCCCATAGGTTTTGATTCCTCTGTGAGTGTCGAAATGTGCGTTTTTACGACATATTCGGCTGTAACTTTTTTTTACGAAAACTGAGAAATTTATTTTTCTTTCTGCAGCAAGATACTATGGATATGCGTATATGGTTTTAATTTCAACTCGATAGCTTCACGCGTTCCCGAGATAAAGGTCTTGACACCCGGACGGACGGACAGACGGACAGATGGACAACAAAGTGATCGTATAAGGGTTCCGTTTTTTCCTATTGAGGTACGGAACCCTAAAAATAATCCTAGATCCTAAAAACCCGGAAAAGTGCGAGTCAGACAACCTAAAGTATGAGAAATACTTAGTTCGATAAAAGTAAGTAAAAGTAAAAACTTACTTTTTTTAGGGTTCCGTACCCAAAGGGTAAAAACGGGACCCTATTACTAAGACTTCGCTGTCTGTCTGTCTCCAGGCTGTATCTCATAAACCGTGATAGCTAGAAAGCTGAAATTTTCACAAATGATGTATTTCCGTTGCCGCTATAACAGCAAATACTAAAAATTAAAAAAAATTAAATATTAAGGGGTGTCCCCATACAATAAACGTGTTTTTTTCGTATTTTTTTGCTCAATATTAAAAACGGTAACAGGTAGACGCTTCAAATTTTCACAGAATATTTACTTGTATATTACCTTTCAAAATAAATAATTATATAACAATAAAGTAAATATTAAAGGGAGGCTCCCATACAACAAACGTAATTTTTAAGCAATTTTTACTCGATCTTAATTAACAGGTAGAAACTTGAATATTTGTAAGTAAATATTTAGAAATATATTAACTATAAAAATAAATACCTAATCTAATACATAAAAACTCACAAAATGAAAATAATCCGTGCATCTAAACGCGGTCCGAGCGCCGCGCCGCGGTGTGGTGGTGGCGCGAGCGCGAGGCGGTTGCTAAGCAACGGCCGTGCGGGTAGCGGGGGAGGTAACATCACGGTGCGAGCCATAGCCGCGCGTATTCGCTCGAGCGTCGTCATGCTGCCCGGATGTGTATCGAAAACCTACCTATAAGTTTGCAATTTACTACTTGGAATTTCGTTGATTTCTCGTTATTTTATAAACAGAACTAAACTTTGTAGTATTATAAATGATAGTACGTTTTATCGTACGTATTTTATACATTTTTTTCACATTTTTCTTTAACCCACACTTAACTCACTTTAAAATTTAGATCCTCATTCCTTGCATAAAGACCGTATTTTCTTGTGATTAAAGTAAAAATGTATAGTTTTCGGATTTTTCCCTTTATGTGTACTCGCACTATATTACAATGCTTCTTAGCAAATTTCACAGTTCTAGGTCAACGGAAAGTACGTTATAAGTTTTGATTCCCATGTGAATGTCGAAATATGCGGTATTTTGCGACATAAATGGCTGTAACTCTTTTTTAAGATAACTGAGAAGTTTGTTTTTGTTCACAGCTGCAAGGGACTACAGCAGCTGTAGGTACTCTCACCTCTTATGGCGATGCAAAGTTAGCTCAGCGCTCGTTTTAATCTTGCTTGTTCTGCAATTAAGAGTGTGACTCAAAAGTTGAAGCGATTATTAATAATATCACAATTTAAAGCAGGCTCATTTGAAGTTATTACTCTACTCTACTCTTAATTACAGAAAAAGCAAGATTAAAACGAGCGCTGAGCGAACTTTGCATCGCTGTAAGAGTTGAGAGTAACCCCGCAAATCTGCGTATAGGTATAGTTTTAATTTCAACTCGATACCTCCACGCGTTTCCGTCGTAATAGGTCTTGACAGACGGATAGACTGACAGCAAACAGATCCGGGTTCTGTTTTTTCATTTTGAAGAACAGATCCCTAAAAAGAAAAAATAGAAAAGAAAAAGGTACATAATAAAACGTATTAAATATAGGTTAAAATACATATTAATTATTTTTAAAATAACATTTTTTTTAAACAAAAGTATAATATTTATAAATATTGTAACTAAAAAAATACAAGTTAACTAGTTTTTAATACATGCGTATTGATAAACAGAATCTCCGGCTTCATTCGTGAACGGTACGATACGTTTGTATTGTGCAACAGCACCGTACTGTTTAAAATAAACCACTCGAATTCTGTTAAGGAAAAAATTCACAAAAATCAAATCCGTATACGGGTTGAAAACAGGAACCTTATCCACTAGTTTTTTATACACACGCTCTGGGACCTTATCCACATCTAACATAAACCAACCATGACCGGCAACTGAGGCTTGAGCGCTGCCCATTAACCATACTAGCGCTTCAGTTGGTGTTAAACCTAACTCTGATGCGTAAAAATTAGATCCCGAGGCGCCGTGGTCTCTGTTATCTCTGTACAATGTAATATCTCCAAATTCACAAGTCATATCTGATTTGACAGTGTAGAGTAGAAGATTTCCACCTGCTCCGGTTGTATCAGAGCATTCTACTGAATCAGTCACAGTTCTTCCTTTAGTGTACGTACAGGAGTAGGTTCCGCCAGTAGATGCTTCACCTCCCACCTCAAATAATCCAAAGAAAGAGCCTTTTGAATTAATCTTCACTCCCCAGTTGTACCCTTCACTTGCTGTGTAAGTGTCCACCGTAGCCACAGTATGTGTTAGCTTACAACCGGCGTTGACACAAGCCACAGATGATAACAGTCGAGGATCGTAAGTATGGAATGTGCAGTTGAAGGGCGCGTAGAATACAATTTTTATTGGAGTATAAAATGCTTGGCCTATATCAAAGTCAACCGCCATTTCAGCAATAATCCTGTGCGGTATTCCAATAAACTTATAATCTCTGTAAGTTTCTAACAGGTGTTCGTGTTGTTTAGCAGCAAGTTCCTTGACATCAGGTCCCAGACTTAGTAGTGTTTTAGCACTAAATGCTGCACTAAGTTGGTTGCCTTGTGCGCACCGTTCGGGAGCGAGCCACGCGTAGGAGCGAGCGATCAGACAAAAAAGGGTAAATAATTTTAATATCATTTTGTTTCCGACCTCAAATTTACAATGGTTATTTAAATGAAAATATACAACCTCTTATACTATTGTAGGAAACCGCAAATGATATCGTAATTTATATAAATATCAATATAGATAACACTGTAAAGTACGTCATCTTGAATTGTTTTTACTGTTAATTGATCTTGTTTGTGCAGATTTGTTACTCTACCTTTGAAACAATTTTTGGTAGGTACAGGAAAAAAATATAATAGTAGATTGTTAAACAAGGGGCTAAAAAGACTCATTGTAAATTTGTAACGAGGTAGATTTTTAGGTAGAGGTAGAGTACATACGAGTAGAAACCGAGTTACAATGGGTTTTTAGCGCTGTGTGTTACACTCTACTTTTAGCGCCGTGTCTTACACTCTACTTTTTACTACGATTGCGAGAAAATAAAATAATCCAATACAATAATTCTAATGTTTATTTTATTAAAAATGAAATGTACAATTTGTACAATTCTGGATATTAACGAGATGTTTGCAAAGAGAATGTAAATGTATTCTAAAGAGATTATTCTACTTTTGAATAAAGACTGTTTCGTGTATGTAGGCTCTTTGGTAACAGATAAAAATTAAAAAAAAAAAAACTTTTCCCCCTAGAGCTTAATTTCTATATCTCTCTATATATATTTAAAATTCTATTGCTGTTAGTTTGTCTCGCTAAAACTCGAGAACGGCTAGGCCGATTTAGCTGATTTTGAAATGTTTGTCGTAGTCCAGGGAAGGTCCTGGTGATATAACAGAAAACAAAATAATGTGCGTGGGAGTTAGATTTTATGAATATATACTATAAAAATTTATTTACAGTTGTAGTACAGCGTACCTACTTCACGTTTTCCCTGCATCTACTAAAATATTCGATAGATGCTAATAATAAATCTAGAAACAGAATATTTAATAACAAGAAAAATCAATTTAGGATTACCTACCCTACAGTAACTAAATTACTATATTGATATAAATAATGTATCAAATATCACTTGCGGTTTTACAAAATACTATAAAAGGATGTTAGGCTTACATTGATTTAACAATAATTGTAGCTTTGTGTATGGAAACAAAATGATATTGAAATTATTTACACTTTTTTGTCTGTTTGCAAGTTCGTCCGCCTGGCTCCCTGCTGAACGATGCGCACAAAGCAACAAGCAACGAAGAACCATAACCCTCGCTGCTGAAACAAACATCGAACCAACAGATATCAGAGAAGTCGCTAATAAACAATATCAAGATCTGTTAGAATCCTATAAAGATTTTGAGGTCGTTGGAGTACCGACAAAGATTATTTCTATCAAGCCATCAGGGGGTGCTGTAGAAGATAAATATTTCTATCCAGAAGAAATTCAAGTGAGCGCTTCGTTTAATTGCACATTCCATACTTACGGTCCTCGAATGCTATCATCTGTGGCTTGTATCAACGCTGCTTGTAAGCTATCACATACTGTCTACGGTGGATACTTACTCCTCAAGTGAAGGACGTAACTGGGGAGTGAAGTTTACTTCAAAATTCTCCTTATTTGGAAAGTTATTCGAGGTGGGAGGTGAAACGACCAGAGATTCAACGTACTCCTGTTCATACAGTAGAGGAAAAACTGTAACTGACTCAATAGAATGCTCTGATTCAGCCGCTTCTGGTACAGGACATCTTCTACTTTACACTGTATAATCAGATATGTTATGTGAATTTGGAGATGTCAAATTGCGGAGGGATCATAGTGGAGGTGGCCACTGGGACAATAGTTTCTACGGACCAGCGTTTGGTTTTACATCAGCTGAAGTGCAAGGGTTAAAGGCCAGTGCAGAAGTTTTTATGGTCGACCATGAATGGTTTATGTTGGATATAGATAAGGTCTCAGAGCGTGTGCTTAAAAAGCTTATAGATAAGGTTCCTCTGTTTAACCCGTACACGGATTTGATTTTGGTGGAACCCGGAGATGTCAACAGAGTGCTTTACTTCAAGCAGTTCGAGGCTGTCCAACAATACAGACGACTCGTACCGTTCACGAATGAAGCCGGAGGCTCTGTGTATCAATACGCATGTGCTAAGCTCTAATAAACTTGTCATTATTCCATCATTACATTTTATAATTCATTCATTATAATAAAAAATGTTTTGTTTATATTTATTGAATTTTCTTTTCAGCACCAAGATTGTTAAAAATAATCATAGTCATATAGAGTCTCTCCAGTATATTGTTTCCAGATGTTGGCATCTTGCTAACGGCGATATTGGCACAGGTAAAAGCAATAAGAAAGGATCATCCGCCTGCAGTTTAACCTTCAATACGGTTCTAGCGTAGTGTAACTAGGGAGTTACCAATAAACTGATTTGATTTGATTTGTCTAAAGTGATGGAAGTACTATCAGCAAGCACCAGCGTTAGTTTTCCAAAAACTGCCATGTTTTGACCTACAGGGATTCTTATATCATCACAAATAGGATTATTGAAGCCATTGTGCCTGATATCGTGGTCGTAGATCGGTCTCAGCGCCGGGCAGTGCTCGTCGACATCACCATCCCACATGATGAGAATCTCGTGAAGGCCGAGAAGGACAAGCTCAGCAAGTACCTTGACTTGGCTCACGAGATAACCGCCATGTGCGATGTTGACTCGACGATCATTGTTCTCATAATCGAATCGGCGAACGGCCTTATACTTAAAAGGCTCTCACTTGTTGATCGGGTTAAGTATTGGATACAGAGGAGGCAGTCATCCTGGACACGGTGCATATTCTTAGAAGGTTCGTAGTGTGTAGCTTCTACTGCCAGCAGCTGGAGCCCTGTCACGTTGGAGGCGGCAGCCTTGTTAAATCGATTCTATTTTGTTATTTATTAACTACCTTTTGTACTTTTTGCAATATATTTTTTTTATTTAAAAAATATCGTTGTTTTACAATTTATTAGACGTAGTGCAGTTGTATTTTAACCGGAAGTACCTGCCGGTCATCTTTGCGTCACCGGAAGCAGCCATTTTGAGGCGGCACCGATTGATTGTAGAGTTATGAAAAATAAAGACACGGATAAACAGCATCGTAAGTAGTTATGTTTTCTCAAACCATAATTCAAATATACGAAATTCAAAAGGTAAAGATCTACTGTTGGCAGAACCACTAATATTGCTATTGAGACCTTTGATAAAGTATCAACGGAAAGTAGCGCCAGTCCTCACAACGTCCGAGCTCAATGAGGTATAATTACACGATAAAAGTAATTACGATTATCAAAATAATTCGAGGCGGCAAAATAGATCGTCTCTAGACTTCTCAATCTAAATTGGGCTTTAGCACGACGACATAGAGTCTTTATATCAAAATATTTAAGTTCGTTATCGTTGGTATCGGTCAACCCAGGAACCTACCTATTCGTGAATTTTGTTTTAAACTTTCGGCCTTACCGAAAAACGTTACTTAACTTTAAGCAATGCTTAACATATTTTGTCAGCTTCTCTCTGACACGTAATGACACTTGCGGAAAGAAGACATACAATTTAAGACGTGGTTAAAGTTAAGTAACGTTTTTCGGTAAGGCCCTTTACGTCCACGTGATGAAAAGTAATTGATTGGAACATAATTTATTAATGTCTATCCTTTCTTAGGCCCCGTCCTCGCCTAGCAGAGTCCATCGGAAGCGGGCGTGGCATCGCTTTCACAAAATTGTCAGATTTGCTCGTTTTTCCACCTCTGACTCCTGGCTTCCACCTCGCCCTTACATTCACTGATGACGCTAATGCATTTTCAGAGACTATTCCAAATTAGATAGATCTAGTTAGGTACTAGTAATCTACAGTTATGCCGTTTATCCCACCCACAGCACCTTAATAGACTTTTAAAAGTAAAGCCACTTAGGCTAGGATGGAGTCATTAATATGTGTGTGTGAGTACATCAATAACTATAATGTGTGGAATATTTCACGCTAATAGACTCGCGGCGCTGGTTTCATTGAAACCGGTTCCAAAAAGGTTCCCTCGCTTTAAACTTCAAGATTTTTACTCTACTGTCGAAAGAGGGTTATATTTTTAAACGACTTTGGAAAAGGGGAGGTTAATAGTTCGACTGTAGTCTGATATGTGATTATTTCGCCGATTATGAATTGATTTTGATACATATATAGATATATACACTCTTTATTGCTTTCGCCTTACTAAAACACGAATAACATAGCGAAAAGGGCTTACATGCTAGTGAAACAACAGGGAAGCCTTATCGCTAATAGCGATCTCTTCCAGGCAACCTTGGGATGGAGATGTACATGCTAGTGAAACAACAGGCGGACTTATCCCTGGAAGAGATCGCTATTAGCGATAAGTCCTTGGGATGAAGATGTGATGATAAATAAATAAACGATTTAGTTTTGAAATTTTATTGGACTAATTTTAAAATATATAATATTCTTCCAAATAGCACAAAGTGTTTCAAATCGGTTTACAAAATATCGCAGTTATGAGCTAATAAACAATTGACAAAATTACAACCAAATTAAGAACCTCCCCTATTTTAAAGCCTGTTGCAATTCAATCAAAACTTCTAGAAAACTTTACCTACCTTCTTGCGCAGTTGGATGAAACCAGGAATTCAATAGAAGATATTTAAGAATAAATACCATAATTGAAGGGTTGTAATTCTAAAGGGTCCAAGTGCCAAAACAAAACATAAATAAATATAAATAATAAATAAATACTTGTGGACATTTCACACTACACCATCTAGCCCAAACTAAGCAAAGCTTGTACTATGGAACTAGATGGCTGATAGAATACATATATACTTAAACAATATTATTACAAAAATACGATCTATGTACCATGCCTAATAATATGCAAATGAAAAAAATAAATGGCACTTAGACCCTTTAGACTTACAACCCTTCAATTATTATAGTTTAAAAAGCCTAAAAAAACGGCTTCAAAATACGCAATACAACACACACGCGACTTGCTGTTCAGTTTACTACATGCACTTTTGCATGATATTTTACCAGTTATTTTGTTATAATAACCAAAGTACTGCGACAATTTTAATAAAATTTGTATGAGACCACCTCTGAGGTATGATCTACGAAATACAAAAAGAATCATGAAAATCAATGCACAATTGTCTGAGTAATCGGTGAACAAACATACAAAAAAAATCATACAGACCGAATTGATAACTTTTTTAAATAAAAACTACGGGTACTCACGTCTGTTTTAAGCCGAAATATCGAATATATATTTATAATTAATTCTATTGAATTGATAATCTCCTTATTTTCGGAAGTTGGTTAAAAATTTAAGTGTTTGGTACTAATATCACTATTTTTAGAAATACTCGAAAGCAGATATGAATACAAAATAGTCAGAGATATATTACACATCCTTCTTCACGGCACTCAATCACGATTTATTATTTAATGTAATAAAATGAATACTTGGAACTCTTCATAAATATAGGTTCAATAAATAGAAGCGAATCATCGATAATGTGAGTCATTTGATTCGTTTGGTGACGCGCAAAAACTCAAGCGTGCTTCGATAGGTAAGTACTTGCGAATTTGGACAATGATTTAGTTTGTTGTTGTTGTGAAATTATATTTAACTGACTTCGATAAAGAAGGCGGTTCTAATTTTTTTTTGTATTTTGTTACGCGATTATTTGATTAAATTCATCATCATCATCAACTCAGCCACAAGAAGTCCACTGCTGGACACAGGCCTCCCCCATGTATTTCCAAAAAGACCGGTTGGAAGCGGCTTGCATCCAGCGTCTTCCCGCCACTTGTATGAGGTCATCTGTCCATCTCGTGGCTGGTCTTCCTACGCTGCGCTTGCCGGTGCGTGCTCTCCACTCGAGAACTGTTCGGCACCATCAGTCATCAGTTCTACATGTGTGCCCTGCCCACTTTATTAAACTGCATTTGATTGAATTGATTTCAATTTTGATTTTTTGTTTGAAGAGGATTTCATCAGGATCTAGATCAAAATGAGCCTATTGTTTGAGAACTACGATGCCACAGACAGACAGTTATAGTTTTGTTTTTGAAACAAAATTGCGCATTTTAAAGTTTGTTTCTAAGTTTATTAAACTATACATTGTTTTATTTTCATTTTATCATTTTGGATTAATATCTAATAAGCGGGTAAGTACGTACCCCAACGATTTTTTTGAGATCGGTCTAAGTCTAAGAATTAAAGTTGGTTATAATGACCTGGCACCACCCTCAAAACATAGTTGGGGTACGAACAGACATACTTAGTGACGCCCAGTTTTGTTTTAAATTTTCGGTATTATGTAATAGCTGTTCTTATTTCTCCCTTTATAGTTCCTTTAATAGTTTTGAAGTTTTTAGGGTTCCGTACCTTTGGGTACGGAACCCTAAAACTTCAAAACTAAAACGGGACCCTATTACTGAGACTTCGCTGTTTGTCCGTCCGTCCGTCTTTCACCAGGCTGCATGTATCTTAAGAACCGTGATAATTAGAGAGTTGAAATTTTCACAGATGATGTATTTCTGTCGCCGCTATAACAACAAATACTAAAAAACAGAATAAAATAAATATTTAAGGGGGCTCCCATACAATAAACGCGATTTTTTGCTCGTTATTGATAACGGCAACAGGTAGACGCTTGAAATATTCACAGAATATTGAGTTATTTTATTCACTTTAAAAATATATAATTAAATTAAGATAAATTTATATTTAATGGCGGCTCCCATACAACAGACATGATTTTTTGCCGTTTTTATAGACGGAACCCTTCGTACGCGAGTCCGACTCGCACTTGGCCGGTTTTATTTAAATCACTTTTATAGGCAAATGAATATGAGAGAATTGGGGTTCCTCTAAGTACCACGGAACCCTAAAATCGTATTGTTCTAAGCTGGTATCTCGTGGTATATCTCATAACAGGTACTCTACTGCAGTGTTTGCACAGCGGGGCGCGCCCACTAACTATATATATTGAAATCATTAGTTCGGTGTTTTTGTTCCTCAATAACGGACAGTTCGAGGAACTATGAGAGATGGATATTTCCGATCTATGCTATGACTCACAATACTGATTTTTTTGGAGGTTCGCAGTAATACTGCGCGCAGAATAAAGAAACTATGCGAGAGAATAGGTTTCTTCTACGCAAGCGCGCTCCATCGTAGACCGTAATTGTCACTTAACACCAGGCGAGTTGGCGGTCCTGCGCTTGATCGACAACTCACCTATTTTCGAATAAAAAAAATGTTTAATATTAAGGATACATCCATCCGCTCCATCTTCATCTGCACCGCGCAAGCAAGTTGATGGTCAGGTAATTTTTAGGGTTCCGTACCCCAAAAGAAAAAACGGAACCCTTATAGGATCACTTTGTTGTCCGTCTGTCTGTCTGTCCGTCTGTCCGGGTGTCAAGACCTTTATCTCGGGAACGCGTGAAGGTATCGCGTTGATATTAAAACTATATTTGCAAATCCATAGTATCTTGCTGCAGAAAGAAAAATCAAATTTCTCAGTTTTCATAAAAAAAGTTACAGCCGAATATGTCGTACAAAATGCACATTTCGACACTCACAAGGAAATCAAAACCTATGGAGTACTTCCCGTTGACCTAGAACTATGAAATTTGGCAAGAAGCATTGTGTTAGAGTACACATAGGAAAAAAACCGAAAACTGGTAATTTTTAATTTAATCACAAAAAATAGTGTCTTTACGCAAGGAATGAGGGCCCTAATTTTAAACTTCTTTAACCGTATCATGTGGGGTATCATATGAAAGAGCTTTATTAGCATAAGTTAAAACAGGTTTTTAAATATTTTTATGATTTATATTTATATTGTTAGGTTTATGAAGGAAAATAGAAAAAAATATATGATTTCCCCCTTTTATCTACTAGTACTATCTCAGATCAGGGTCTGCATGCGTGGGACTTGCAGCCTTACATTAACATTAGTTAAGAATTAGACTTTATTATATTATATTATGTTAATATATTTAGTATGTGTAGGTATGTTATATATTGTTTCCATATTGTTTTTGTACTCTCTTATATGCCTAATAAACAAGTTCTCTACTAGTTTGTACGGAACCCTCGGTGGACGAGTCTGACTCGCACTTGTCCGTTTTTTTACATTAGATAGATCTATATTTGACCGCCAACTCTCCTAATGTTAAGCGACGATTTGGCCGAGGATGAAGCTTGTCCATCTATAAAATATAGATGGACAAACATAGACATAGACACTCTAGCCTTGAAAATTCCAAGATTTGTAGATCTCAGGAAACAGACGGCGGCAAAGAATTCCGTTCCTGTGCAGTACGCTTCAATAATATCGACCGATATCGTTGAGTACGGATTTTTGGCATTTCAACATGAAATGGATGGTAATGCGCCGAATTTTAGGTAGGCTTGTAGTGGAATGGGGAAGGTGGAATTCGCTTAACATCAGGCGAGTTAGTTCAATTATAGATCTATTTTGCATTAAAAAAAAAAATTGTTTAACCTCTCTATAGATTAAATCTCGTTGCTATAATCTGCAAAAATCACCAGTGTGCCAGACGTTAACTTTGCCGATCAGTTAAGAGCACAAGGCTCGGGCGCGCGGGAGGCGCGGGCGGCGCGGAGTCGTCAAGCGGTGTGGCTGTCGGTGCGTCCACGCTATCCGTGTATCGATCTACGTGGAAGATCTCATCTCTAATGATTGCTATTGTACTGCTATTGTAATAGAGACCGGTGTCGCAGAGTTAGCAATACCGTAGATATGGCAAGTGGTAAATAGGCCACCTTTTGTCCGACTTCGTCAGAAGGAGGGTTATGTTTTTCGAGTGTATGTGTGTTTTATGTATCTATAAAAGTAATGTAGTGTAGTAATGTTGTTATATCATCGCCTACAGTCTAAACGGCTTGAGCTATTTTGATGTGCGAGGTGTCGTTGGATTCGTCTTCACTCCCTGAGTGTAACAGAAAATATTTTTTGTAATAATAATAATAATATATCTCTCGCAAATATAAAAAATGCGTTTTTTCGTAACCTCTAACGAACTTTTTCGTAATAAACAAGTGATTTTACTAGAATTATTTACATTCTTATATTACATAATAAACTTTTACAGCGATTACACGCATACATTCGCATGAAAATCGTACACTCAACAGCGTATCAAGCTTAACGGAATCGTAAGTTAGACTGCAAAAACTGCTCTTCTGCAGTCGGGTATTTTGTTTTTCTTTTAATATAGATATCTGTTATCGACAAACATTTCGCGTCAGCGCCTTAACCCGGCCAAACTCAATAATGTCTAAAGCGGACACCTTTAGACCTCTTACACGATTAAAACAATTTCGATTTTCAAAATAATTCGAGGCGGCAAAATGGATGCCTCTAAACTTCTCAATCTAAATTAGACTTTACCGCGGGAACATAGAGTTTAAATTAAAAGTTTTAAGTTGTTTTTGTTGGTATATGAGGTCAACTCAGGACACTTTGTTCGTGAATTCTTTTTATTCTTCTTCTTTTTTCTATAAAAACCAAAGTACTGTATTTATTTTGATAAAATAAATACAGTACTTTGGTTTTTATAACAAAATAACTTGTAGAATAACACCGAAGTGCCTGTAGAAAGTATTTTATTGCGTATTTTGACGTCGGTTTTTGACACTTTCTTAAACTATAATTATTTTTTAAGACTTTGTGTCCAACTTTTTGGCTTTTTTATGTAAATACGCAGAGTAATGACACATAGTCCACCTACGTGATTCACCTATGTGTTCCACGACCACCTTTTTTCATCCGTGCTCCACCTAATAGGTGAAAAAGAACCTGATTAAGTATATAAAAGATTCGAATGGTAACGCCTTAAATAATTTTCAAAATTCAAGTTATGGTTATTTGAGCGATAGCCGTGTCTATGTGTTTTTAAGTGCATAATAGAAACAGCGATGACGCAGCGCTTCGTCATTACATTGGCGATCGGTTCCACAATCTGAATTAAGATAAAACTATTCGATTTATCGACTGTCGACAAAGACTTCGAAAATAGGCACATCACTTTTTTTTTGGTAAATGTTTTTCTTTTGAATGGAATTTTAAAAGTTTTTATAGTTTTTCTTTTTACGAATAGCTTAAAATAACTTAAAATAAGTTAGACACTTTTTCGGATAACATCAATTTAGATTTTTAACCGACTGCTCAAAAGAGGGTGCCTCTGATTTGAGTAGATAGTAATTGCGTCCTAGGATTTCATTTACGCAAAGATTACAGACAATGATGATGAATATTATAGGCTATATCCGTATCCGTATTGTACACAGTTTATATTCTGATTCTGATTCTAATTCTGATTCTGATTCTAATTCTGATTCTGATTCTAATTCTGATTCTGATTCTAATTCTGTTTCTGATTCTGATCCGTATTGGTATAAACACTGGCTGCATCTCTGAGGTTAAACCTAAAATGTGTCGAGTCCGCAAAATATTTGGGGAGTTTACCTTAGAGCACTGGTTAATATTAGGTTTTTCAATGGAAAACCTTAAGATTTACCACAATTCGAACTTTAATAACTAATACTATAAAAGCGAAAGTAATTCTGTCTGTCTGTCTGTCTGTTTGCTTGTTGCCTTTCACGATCGAACGGCTGAACCGATCGTTATGAAATTTGATACAAAGATAGCTGTGAACCTATAGATGAATGTAGTATACTTTTCATCGTCATCATCATCACCGTTTTTCATCAATGTCCGGGTGAAACCGCGGGCCGCATCTAATACATTAAAATATAAGATTTTCATTAATTATTTCACTTTGTTTTAACTCCAGTCATTTAGAACTTGTACGGAACACTTCGTACCTACTTACCAACTTCCCTGAGTTCTCCCAAGAACCTCTGAATAAAAGATTTGACGCAATTAGGAAAATAATTCGACACCAGCAGAGCTCTTCTACTACTTATTTCTTCGGAATGGGACAAAGCTATTATTTGCTTGAGCTTAAGGGTCGTTTTCACAAACAAGACAGAAGCAACAAAGCTAAAAGGCGACTGATAATCATTATTAGATAAGCAATATTAACTCCACTGCTAGACATAAACATTTGCCATTTACAAAAAGACCTGATGGAAGCGGCTTGCATCCACGGTCTTCCCGCCACTTGTATGAGGTTGTCTATTCATTTTGTGGCTGGTCTTCCGACGCTGCGCTTGCTGGTGTATGGTTTCCGTTCTAATCAACCATCAGCTATGCGCACCCAATGTGCCCTACCCGCTATCAATTAAAATTTCTAATCTGTTTTGGAAAGTGTTCAAAAAACAATGTTTTCAGAAAGAGCGTCTAATCAGTTATTCTTAGAATTGAAACTCCGATATTGTAAAACACAACATACATTGAAACAATAAACACAGGAATCTTAAGTTGTAATCGAAATGGTTTCTTCTAATAAAGCGAGTGACAGACAAAAGCAATCTTGATGCGGTATAAATAGATAAGTCGCAGCGATGAAACCGCACCTTAACCCTATTGAATATTATGTTCAAAGTGTAACATTACAGTACACCCTCTTTCACCCCTGTCTGTTTACCCGCGCTGCATTTCGCTGTCTAAAGGTTTTGGGACGTACTAAGTAAGGGCCGAAAGTGGGAAGGGGGCTAAGTGCTAAATATTTGTAATGCCGATACGCTTAACAGATTTTTTTGCTTGTGCTGTCTTCCTGTTTGGCAAAAAATGTTCTACTTAACATTTAAATACTATCTATAAAATTATTTATCAGTGATTTTTCCACACAAAATAACCCGTTAGAGTAGTGTTGAAAAACAGTGATGGTAGCAATGTCTTTCTCCGGGTTCTTAGTTATCTCTGTACTTAATTTTGTACCGATCGTTTCATTAGATCTTGAAAAAGTAACAAACCGAAAAGAAAATAATGGCCCTTCAAAATTAACTACTTACTCCGTCCCTGTCTGAGGTTTTTGAACGAGGTTCTCTACTCTTTACATTTTTTTTGCATCTTTTCTAAAGCACATCTCGCAACGTACTTTTTTATAATTTTTCAGCAATTAACTTCGAGGCAAGGGTAAAAAGACTGTTTGCCAATTTGAAAAGTATGACAGGAATTATGTGAGCAATTCTTTTGAGAGGTTTGTCGTTTACATTTTATATTTCCGTAATTTACCCAGTTTTTCAGTTACTTTCCGTAGCTCCACTTGTGAACTATCTCCGCAGCGTATTTATAATATATTCTATTAGTATAATCTATTCAGCAATAAAAAACAGCAATCATCATGCCAGGTCAAAGGCCTTTCGGCGGTTTAATAATTCTGACACTAGGGCTGGCCCCTCGTATAGACATACGAACTTACTTAAACCGCGGGTGAACTAATTCATGAAACGCATTAAATATATAAACTTATCACCACATCAATATTATATGAATAAATAGATACTTGTAAGACAAACGAGGCTTCAGGCTTTACTTAATAAGCGAAGTCATCAGATAACTTTCCACCGACGTTTCATTTACCCGAGATTTGGGGAGAATTTCGCTGACTGGCAACTCTAAAGCGGAGTTTCAGGCAAACAATGAAACTGTAATAGGTATTTGTTATTGAGATTTAATTGTACATAAAATAGACTTATTTATAACTCATTTTAACCCGATATAAGAAGTATTTAAATAGAACAATCTTCACCATCGAAGGCTCCTCCTTGCGGTGGCTGTGTGTGTCGGGTCGCCCTCTTCCCTAACACATGGTTGAGGAGGGCGATGGCTGGCACATGCGTCATACTCGTGGTCGGGTGCTGCTTGCGGGTCGCTGGTCTGCTCGTGGTATGCACACAATATAGTAATAAGTTAAGTTAGTTAAAAAGAAAGTAAAATCTTGTCTTCCCGTAACAATGTGTTTAACAATAGTTACTAAGTAGTAAAATTGACAAAGGTCACGGACCGCGGTGTCTCAACAGCTAAAAATTAAATTTAAAAAAACAGTTTTCTAGTACTAATAGTCTTTGAGACACGCCGCGGACAGACAGACCGATAGAAGGTTAAGGCTTAACTGTAAGAGTTCCTTGTTTACTACGGAACCCTAAAAATGTAGTATAGACTACACTCAGAGAGTAAAGACAAATATAACGACACCTCATATATCAAAGTTTAGGCTGTAGGTGGTAATATAAAGACATATATACACATACATCAATACATACATGCATACAAACACAAGAAAAACATATTACTACATTACACATTATTTTACATTATTTTGACATTATTTTTTATGTATTTTGTTGATTTTTACTCTCTGTGTATGTTTCTTGTTACAATTAATTTCTGTCTATGTCTATAACCCTTCTTCTTATGCAGTCGGGTAAATATGGTCCAACAGCAAAAAAATAGTTACCATAGGCCATTATTCAGTTAGAATACAGACATCAGGCTCTCACGGAGACCTGTATATGGTGCTTATGTTTTATTAATGCGCATGCGCAGTCTGACCAGTCACGAACCGCGGTAGTACGGGATGGCTACGAATACACTTATTTGGTTTATTTTATCCGACAGCTCAGAAAAGGGGTATCTTAGTCGACTGTTTAAAACCGAAGGTAAGGGTTTTCGTGGTATAGTATTTTTTTCTTTTTAATTTCGTGTAGTCTCTAAAGTTTTTTTTTAAATATTTAATGTTTCGCACCACAGACGCCGGGGTCTATGACCTGTGTCAAAACAAATTCTAATAACACAAATTTATATTTTAATTTATTGCTAATGCAACTTATTACTATGTTGTGTGTATACCGCGAGCAGACCAGCGACCCGCGAGCAGCACCCGACCACGAGTATGACGCATGTGGCAGCCCGAGCCCTCCTCAACCAATTTTCAATTTTAAAATTTCTTTATTAAGCATAAAAATTACAGTGTGTACAAGCACCAGTGTTTGTTATATCCTAGTGGTACAAAAATACTGATATATTAACAAAATTGTTTTCCAAGCACAAATGCTTATATAAACTTAATTCATGACAAAATATAATAATTATAATAAATATAATAATAATGTTCGATGAGAAAATTAAAATTCAAGGTAAAGTCATGTAAGCTTAAGCCCTCCTCAACCACATGTTAGGGAAGAGGGCGACCCTACACACACAGCCGCCGCAAGGAGGAGCCTTCGATGGTGAATTATATTATTATGATAAAATGAAAAGGAAAACTATCACAACTAAGTAGAGTTAACAAGCAAAAGTATCGAACTATTATTTATTAAACTGTAAAGTCTACTGAGTCGACTTAAAATATGTAGGTATGTATGTATGTACGTGGAAATGTAAGAAATATTTTTTTTGTGCAAGTTTCATCTATGCTAACATAAGTTAACTCAAATATAAGATCATGTTTTAAGTCACTTATATTTTCTTAAGCAACCAATGATGAATGCTACAAAAGAACCCTATTGGGAAGTGGCACGACACGCGCTTGGCCATTTATTTTGGTATAATAATAATAACTTTCGCAAAAATAAAAATGCGATCTTTTTCCTCCAACGAACTTTTTCGTAATAAATGTTTTTTTTTATAATTATTCTAATGAATACGCATTATATATAAACTTTAAGAGTCAGTAGTTTGACTATCGTCTGTCTCGTTCGCGCATGCCACCATTTTTTATTAACTTATATAAAAAAACACAAGCACTATCACAAGTTTTTATCAATAAAATCGTTTTGATTCAAGTAAATTTATGTAGTTTAAAAAAGATTTTATTAAATCATTAACGTAATTTAATTAATTTTTGGGCTTTCAAGAAGAAAAAACCATTAATTATGTATCTCCATGACTAGAGTACATTGACCCCAAGGCTCCATCCGCGACTAAAATGGTAAAACAACATCGAGGCCGGCTCCACACGTTGGTCCCAACGCTCGTACCAACGTTGGACTGCACATTCGGTGAGGCGTACACACGTTGGCTAATAAACTAGTTGTGTCCCGTCAGGGCCAATGTGAAGATGTCCGATACAGAAATCGAAACTGCTCTGAGCGCTTTTATAGTACTGAGTGCACATTTATATTTGTTACTGAGAAAAAATAAAAAGCCACGTCAAAGATTCCCATATTCTGTTGAATAGTGCACCATGCATCAGCTAATAAATTTTTATTTTTATGATCCTTTCGAGTTGCGTCCCATATTATTGGATGTGCTTGATAAAGTTCAATAAATTCTATGACTTTTTCATTTGTCCATGCCGGTGGCGATTTTGTGGATGAGGAAGCCATTCTCGCTCGACGTACGCACTCGCTGCGTGTTGCAACAGAACTGAGCAAAGCGCCAACATGTGGACAGATAGCGAGCGTTGGCGCAGATTCCTTTGATGAAACCGACACGAGCCGGCCAACTACCAACGCTCGCCCCAACGTTGGGACCAATGCCATTTTCTAGATCCACACGTTGGACGAGTAGCGTTGGGGCCTATATTGGGGCCAACGTGTGGAGCCGACCTTAGCAAGAAAACGCACCGTTTACGTCCAGAAATAAACAAATCTGAACAGTTTTACATACAAACAGTGTATGTAAATGCTGCGCGGACGGACAGACGGACTGATTTGAATTTTGTATATCGAAATGCGCGAGCGCATGGAATGGAGAATGTTTAGAGTGGCCACGATGGTCGCCACATGTTATTTTTAACCAACTTAAAAAAGACGGAGGTTTTCAAATCAACTGTGTTTTTTAACCGTCGTCCAAAAAGAAGGAGGTTCTCAAATCGACTGTATGTTTTTTGTATGTTTCCTACGTGTTTACTCCGCCAATTATGACTTGGCGGAACAAAACATTTTTAAACAGTTTTTTAAATCACTTTATAAATACAAAATAAATAAATACTCTGTCATTTATTATAAATAAATTATAATAAATGACAGAGTTAAGAGGTAAAAGCATACAAATAGCTTTGCTTTAATTCAATATACGTGGATGTGACTCTACCAAAGCAGAACATTCGAAAGGATGATATTTTTAAAAAGTGAATTGAATAATTTTATTATAGTTTAAAAAACTGAAGAAATCTACTTAAAAATACGCAATACGTTTACTTGGGTGACAAATTTTTTCCAGTTATTTTGTTATAAAAATTGAAGTACTGAACCGATATTGATGAAATTGATATGGAACCATTTCTGAACTATTACCTATCAAACAAAAACATAATCATGAAAATCAATTCATAATTGGCGAATTAATCGTTGAACAAACATACAAAAAAAAAACTCAGTCAAATTGAGAACATTCTTCTTTTAGGAAGTCGGTTAAAAACCACCAGGTCGTCTCTGGTGGTACTGTAGAATGGTCACCACCCTGGTCCCTGACCTCTCCTCCATATGTATACCATATCAGTAAGTCCATATCTATGACAGCATCATGTCACATCACGTCTCATGCTCCATCCTATATCATGGGATTCAATCTTTCACTATATAATATACCTACATATGATTACGCAAAAAGTAATTTAACATACAAACCTACAAACATACATACACTTATGAAATTTGACACCAGGTCGAATTGATAACCTCCTTTTTTTTGGAAGTCGGTTAATAATAGGCTATGATCCGAATTTTGAAATATCGTATATCATTGTCCCGAGAAAAGGTATTATTTTTTTCAAAAAATGCTCTTCAAGGCTTTGCAAAAACCCCAAAACACATAAAATCAAAAATAAGTTTCTAAAACTAAAACCCGACTACTAAAAAATCACACTTTAAAAACTACGAAACAAGAAATTTACTCATCGGAAATTGTTACGTACAAACTATGCGATATGTATCGTGTATTAAATAAACAACTTACATGTAAATATATTATATATATTATTAAATTTATATATAACATAGATATTATTAATATTTTATTGTATTTCGTACATATTCATTTCGGTGTTCGGAAGATAACCGTGCTCGTATGCTACTTTGCGGAATGTATTGTTAACCGACTTTCAAAAAGAAGGAGGTTATCAATTCGGTTTGTATGTTTTTTTTTATGTTTGTTCACCGATTACTCAGCCAGTTGTACATTGATTTTGATGATCTTTTTGTATTTGGTAGATCATATTTCAGAGGTGAACCCATATAAATTTTATCAAAATCGATGCAGTACTTTGATTTTTATAGCAAAATAACTGGTATATCATTCAAGTGCCTGTAGCAAAGTGAACAGCAAGTCGCGTGTATTGTATGTATTGTATTGTGTATTTTGTAGTCGGTTTTTTTAGTTTTATAAACTATAATTATTTTGTTACAGTAGGTGATATACGTATATATACGTACGTATTAATGTAATAAATCAACAGAAATATATCAAATTGTAAAAATAAAATCATAGTAATTATTCGAAATAGTAAAAAAGTAAATATAATTTTAAATGTCATAACACTAAAGATGCAAGATGCAAAATCCAATATAGGCCTGTCCTACAATAGAAATAAAATAATACAAACAAATTATTAAATAGAGAGGTAGTTATTCTACGTTCGGAATGAGCTCCTCGACGGTATATGGCGCCATGTTAGTCAAAAATGCTTTTAATTTATTTTTATAAACTACTACAGACTTAGCATCACAAATGTGCTTGTGTAGCGCATTATACACCTGTGCGCCAAATATCCGTGTGCATTTTTTAGATTTCCTAAGTCTATGCCTCGGTGTAGCCAGTCTCAATCCGTGTCTACGTTTATGGGTCTGGGGTAATCGATTTGCTTTTTGTGCAGTAGTTAGTTGAGTATGTTTATTTTGTGTATTGTTTTGTTGTAGTTAATAAAGGCACTTGCCTGATTATTAAATAAAGTACAATAAAATATGTATAACATGTAAGTTGTACATTTAATACGCGGTACATATCGAATAGTTTGTGCATAAAAAGTCCAGATGAGAATATTTCTTTTTTTGAATTTGGTTCATAAATGAAATAAGTGCAGGTTCCCTGTTCTCTTTTTGATTACGTTTCGTACATTGAATTTACAGAGATGCCATTAGACGTAATAATAATGACGTCATAAATTACCTTCAAAATCTTTGATAACGAACTCCTTTGAGAGTAGGTTCGGGGGAAGTTAATAACCTGTCGGTGGAAGCTTTTACATACTTTTACCCTACTGCACAAGATAGAGTGGTGTGCAGGGAGCGTTTTCAGGTTCTAAATCTATAGTACGCTCCCGTTGGTTGAAAAGACGCAAGGTTGAAAATTTCGTAATTCAGTTTTATAAAAATGGTAAATACGTCTTTTCAACTAACGTGGGCAGTTATAATTATGTCATGTATTTATAGCGGAATAGGCAATAACGGGTATTATTGCCTATTCCGCCCTTCCATTTTCACTAGACGACCGGCAAGTCGGCACACTAGCATCAATTTCTCATTGGGTTACCAAGAATCCGTAGGTATGCAATTTTGGTCCACATTTCGCCCAATCCGTGGAAAACCGCCACTATGGCCGTCAGGGGATTTTTGCATTTTTGGGATCTTATAATTGCATTTTCATTTATCCACATCAACAGATATTTGAAACATTCTTTATTTGGTAAAAAAATTTAAGGGTCACATTACATTATGATCCATCGAATAAAGCCACTGGCGTTACTGTGTCTAATTTTTCCCGTCGTAAACGGGCACTAACGCATTTGCGCCCATTACATTGCTGCTGTAGAGACTCGCTGTTGACGTTGAAGAAGGTCTTAACTGTATATAAATTTCAAGCGTATACATATCGACACCATGATTGTGAACCGGAAAAGAGCCCTAATGGCAATTAAAGAGCCCTAATGGCAATTAAAGAGCCCTAATGGCAATTAAAGAGCCCTAATAGCAATTAAAGAGCCCTAATAGCAATTAAAGAGCCCTAATGGCAATTAAAGAGCCCTAATGGCAATTAAATTCCGCTCTGGCAGCTGGTCTAAGTGCTTTATCCGAACGATCGGATCACGTGATTTTTTCCTCTAGGTACGTCTCAGTTATGTGATTGGACTATAAAAACTATATATTTTTTGTAGTTTTGCGTTTCGTGATAAAACTTCACGGAATACAGCCGTAAGGGGCTAAATATATAAATATTCTTATCTTATACATCACACAATAAGCAAAGGATGTTTTTTTTTGGAAGAAAAAACCTCCTACTGAAAAACTGGAGTTGTATAATTGTGCCTGTTTTCCACGGATATGATGATTTTTGATGCATAGAAATGCCTGCCGCCTTCTCTGTTTCCAAAGAACTTACAATCTTGGGATTTTTAAGTCTAGAATGATTAGATAGATCTTCCAGTATCTAGATCGGCAAACTCAATTCTCGGCCACACCACCAAACGAATTTGTGGTCAAACGTAAACGTATTTTTTATAAAGAAATAAATGAAGGCAATACCCGTGTACGAGCTATTCCTCAACAAACAATACACAATATTTGCTCGGCCTCTGTCTCTCATCCCTAAACAAATATCCCATGTAATATGGTTTAGCTAATCCACTTTTCATTTTATGTGACTAATTCATAGTCAACCTTTTTAATATGCTGTTATTAGGTCGACCTGTAAGTAACTAACTATGTAATGAAATCTAAGGTAACTAATTTAATCATCTTCCAAGGATCGTAGCGTCATGAAAATTGGCAGCTGTATGTAGTTCTGATGACAATACAATAATATGGTACTGTCGAACTGATCTGATGATGGAGCCGAAAGACATGAACTAGAACTTCATGATGGAACATCGTATCATAGCTGTGTTTGGATTTGTTAGAAAAGTCTTGTAATGAACTTTGATCACAATAATTTGTAGCGTGTTTTTAAGTTTTTTAAACTGTAATTTATTCTATGCGTCAATAGGTACCTATAGATTATTTATCTTCATAACAATTATATCATTATCATTTATTTTTTTAATCAGCCCTGTTTGTATAACCTGTCCCACTGCTGGGCGCGGGCCATCTTCTTATTATGAGAAGGGTAAGGCCATAGTCTACCACGCTGGCTAAGTGCGGGTTGGCAGACTTCACACATCTTCAAGATCATTGAGAACTCTCAGACATGTAGGTTTCCTCACGATGTTTTCCTTCACCGTTCACCGTTATCAAATTTATAGAGATTAAAAATTACATACACATTACCAATTTGGCCACGGAGGTGGCAAATGTTAACGGCAAGGGTTTGCTGTTAACATTTGCCACCTCCGTGGCCAAATTGGTAAAGGCTCCCAGGTACAGATCGGGATAATGCGGGTTTAAGTACCCGTCGGATGTGTGTAATTTTTGAACTGTCTATAAATTTGTAGTTACTTCAGTGTGTGAAATACTTAAAAATATTGAATAGTAACATAATTATTTTTTCAAATTCAAATTAATATATTTAGAAATGAGTATACAAACATTAAGCGATATTCTAGTGCTCCTTTAAGTAGAAGACCTTAAATGCAGTATTTAATCGGCAAAAAATATTATACTATAAGCAAAGAATTCAATGTAAAGTAGAACAGAAATTTCAAGCAACAAAACGGTCGTCAAAGCTCGTCACCGCTAACGTCACTGTCTAGCAGACAACTGAACAAGGTGTAGACACTGCTCTGCAGTTGTGATGAACAAAGTGAGCGTTCCAAATATGACAACTACTACATTTCATAATGAAATGCCAAAAATCCGTACTCAACGATAAGGAATGGAACTCCATGCCACCTCTGTTTCCTGTTTCCTTCTTAGAATTTTCTAATATGTTCTAAATCGACGAGCTCCATCCTCGACCACACCGTCGCTTAACATCTGACGAGGTGGTGGTCTAACATAGCTCTGTTTACATTAAAAAAACTTATTCAAACTGTAGTCAGATTTAAACTCGAGTCCGGTGTAAGGCCCGCCTATAGCTACGGGCCCGGTGTCCTGACAGGACCGACAACTCGCCCGCCGTCCGCCGAACCTTCGTGGTAACCTGCCGTCAACATGAGCCGGGTGACCGACTAATGTATAATTATATTATACAACGATTACTATTGATTCTCGATTTTAGCCCGATTGCGCAAGGAGGGTTATGTTTTCGAGTATGCATTAGAAAACTTAACCCTCCTTCTTGGTATGTGTATGGGTAGCAAGTCAAAGTCAAAGTCAAAGTAAATTTATTTGCGTTAAACATGAGTGATAACATGCTTTTGGTGTTCTTAATTTTAAAGGTTATGTATCAGGACGTCGCAATCGCAAGTAAAATAGAGTTTTTCTAGACAAGCGCGCTCCATCGTAGACCGTAAGCGTCGTACAAAACTAGCGGGATCGGTGGTCAAGCTAAAGTTTCCCATAATAAAATTATATTTAAAACAACCGTAGTACAATATCAAAAAATCAACAGATTTTTCAGTTGTAGCATATTTCATCCTCTTTGGTTGCAGTATTCGTGCTTATTTTATTTCTTTTTAACCGACTTCATTTATATTCTATCCTCGGTTGCCAGTTCGATTTTCGAGTGAATTCTTTTTGTTATAAACCGGTTTGGTAGAAGTATTCATCTCTGATTGGACTCTGACAATCTAGTAGGCTTAGGTTCTAAATTCAATTCACATTATATCACAGTGTGATATAATGAAATCCCATACAACATTACAGCCCAAGGGCGTAAATGTAGTACTTTGAATCCTCTGTACATGATACAAAAAGGAACATTATTAGGCAGGTGGTGTGAAAAATACATTATACAATACATACACGACTTGAAATCCCGATGTCACGACATAAAACACTACTTTATCCCCTTGGTACATAATCTACTATTGAGTTTAGAAGCTTAGAAAAATTTAAAAAAGCCCCGACAAAAACTGCTGAATTGATTCTGATTAAATATTACTAGGGACACTCATTGAAATTCTCTTTCAAACGAAAAAAGAACAACTAGATCATAATCGTTCCATCCGTTTGAGAGTTACGATGCCACAGATAGACACACAGATACATACGTCAAACTTATAACACCGATTTTGGGTTGGGGGTTAAAAATCCAATATCAGAAAAAAGTATTATGCGTCTATATATGTGGATGTCCATCGTCGATCCGTCATAGGGTCATCTAGTGATGGTGTTATGAGCGAGATCTACTTGCTCGCAGAGTGTGCTTAAATTTTAATTCGAGAATAATGAGTAGAGTAGGGTAGGTAAAGTAGGGGAGTCAGCGAGCAGTCGAGAAGAAAAGTGTGATACGGTCGCCTAGCAACGCAGAGATTACACCTGCCCCTGACAGATACCTACCTATATACACCGCGGAGTAGAAAAACAGAAGAGAAACAACTGTTGTATAAATAATACAATAATAACTAGTAGTTCTACGTGTTCGCAGAACCTCGCGAGAGAGCTTATTTGCAGCTCACCTTGGGTCATCTGTGCATTATGCTGAGCTGGGACCGGATTATGACAAAAACATTTTATTATTTTTGTGTATGATTTTTATTTGTGTTGTATGTTTTTTGTCACAATAAATATCTGTCTATGTCTAATACCCACATAAAGTTGGCTAAGGAGGCCGTATACAATTTAGGCCGATTTCGTATTTTTGTTATTTTCGAATTTGCGAAATTTAAGTGATTTTACAGACGTTATTTCGCGATCAAACAACATTTTTTCCATAAGTTTAGGCACCTTGAAAGATCAATTTAATTTTAATACATAATAATGCTGCACGTTTTTGCGAGTGATGTATTATATTATGTATAGTTGGATTACATAAACAATATATTCGTTGTACCTACACGTTCTGTTTAATTACACTATTATTCAGCGCTAAAATGCATGAAGCACATCCAGCCGCCCTCACTGTTACACGCAGTTTCAAGTTGGTTGTCATATCTCGACAACCACTTGACCAATTCTGTTCATTTTTACCACAAGTTGTAATAATTATGTATGTAAGTAGATAACTGACCAAATATCATTAAATCGGTTGGTAATTAGCGCCGTAATAAACTTCCCCCTTTTTATGGGAACCACCCGTCCTAACAAAAATCGCCGACGACAAATAAATAATTAAATATGTATTAACATAGAACCTATACGTCAAGTTTCATCAAAATTGGTTAAACATACCTGTACGCGAGTACGAACATACAAACTCACAGACGAAAGAAAATTTGGCCAGTTGATGCAGAGACGCTTCGCTCGCTCGGTCGGTCAATTATAGTTTAGAAAACTGAAAAAAACTAATCATCGCGATACACTCAACAGCGTATCAAGCGTAACGAAATCGTAAGTTAAACTGCAAAAACTGCTTTTCTGCAGTCGGGTGTTTTGTTTTTCTTATAATATACATACTTGTTGTAGTAATTAGATCTACGTTTGGCCACCACCTCGCCCAATGGTAAGCGACGGTGTGGCCGAGGATAAAGTACGTAAATCTAAAAGATTTTACTATTCACTAGCTTATTTGTCATCGTGTTGTGAGTGACAACTCTGTATTGTTTTATAATCTGTGCTCGTAGTCCTCAATTAGGGTCGCCGCAGGTAGGGCCGTATTATAGGAAATTTTGACTGAAATTTCGTGAAGGCAAGCATAATGTATTAATTCTCTGACAGACATTTTATAGTCCTGATGGCACAGTGGTTGACGCGTTAGAGCTATAGGTACAAATCCCGAAAGTTTGAATTTTTGGTTTAAAAATTGTGATAAAACCAAAAGAGGGTGTTCTTTAGTGCTCGCCTGGCCAGCTATCATTGCATTAACCACTGAGGTTTTTGAAGAAGTATCAACGGGATGTAGCGTCAGTCCTTAAACCGAGGACTGACGCTACATCCTCGACGGACGTGTCGCGACTGAAGACGAGTCGGGCTATTGAGATTCTACGTATACTCATAGAATAAAAATATAGAATATGAATATAAATAAAAGCATGGCAAATCTCAGTTCTCAGCACTTTCTAGGATAAGACACATCATTAAATAAAAGTTTTCTGATTTCTAATCAAGGCCTTTTAGTATGTTGCTATTATATATCTTGGTGTTGCACTTTCTAAACCCACAGGATAGCATTGTCACTGTTCACAAGTCACGACAAAACGAGTCGGGCGATTACCTTACTTAGGCTTGACACGCAGATCTGGGGAAACCTATCTACGTATAATACATCATTGGCTATTGTATAATATCTAAAACACGTCTACCTCGGCTCATTTTTCGCCAAAAGTTAAAAGCTTATAAAAGCAAGTGTCGAATGACGACCTCGCGGTAACAAACTACGGTGTATTCTGTGACGGGGACGAACTCAGGAGATTATAGCAAGATAATAGCAGACGATAAGTGAAACGTACATATTTCAACAGAAATGGCTGACGAGACTAAATAATACTGAAGAGATTATTTTTGTTTTTTTTTCGACCAAGCGAGATTGGCTTCCGTGTACAGGGCCTTTATTCTGTATTGCGTTGTGAACTACACGTGGTTGCGTTGACAATGAAAATTACACTTTAAGTTTAAAACTCTAAAGTTTAATTTCCATTGTCACACAGCCACGTTAATTTCAGGTAACGTAACCGAATGGTAATACGGAATCATCGTATTTTTCAACTAAACTGGACGAAACTTGGTATTCAATATTGAAATATAAAAAATGAAATATGTGATCAAGATATTGTTGAGACACATATAGGTTGAGGTAGGATTCCGTAGCCAATACTGAAAAATACACGGAAACCGCTCGGGGAGTATTTTAATTAAATATTTTAGTTTCGTTCGCTCAAAATCTCTCCTAATACTTTTGACAAAATATTTCGTTAAAATGTAATGTAGATCGAATCAGTTAGTTGACGTAGAGCGAGACGTTCGCTTCGCTCCGCTCGGCTAGTTATGTACGCACACCGTCCCTAAGTAGGCTTAATGAAGGCAGGTAAATGACATAAAGGCGCTATCTGGCGGCAACGCGCTGCACTTGGAACTCTGTGTTTCATGTTTTTAAAATAAATAGTTTAAATAGAAAAAGTAAATAGTAGTAAACAATAGACAGCCTGTAATTAATAAATATTTTTACTGACTCCTAAATAGGAGGAGATTCTCAATACGACTGTGTTTTTAGGGTTCCGTACCCAAAGGGTAAAAACGGGACCCTATTACTAAGACTTCGCTGTCTGTCTGTCTGTCTGTCTGTCTGTCTGTCTGTCTGTCTGTCTGTCTGTCTCCAGGCTGTATCTCATAAACCGTGATAGCTAGAAAGCTGAAATTTTCACAAATGATGTATTTCCGTTGCCGCTATAACAACAAATACTAAAAATTAAAAAAAAATATATATTAAGGGGGGTCCCCATACAATAAACGTGTTTTTTTCGTATTTTTTTGCTCAATATTAAAAACGGTAACAGGTAGACGCTTCAAATTTTCACAGAATATTTACTTGTATATTACCTTTCAAAATAAATAATTAAATAACAATAAAGTAAATATTAAAGGGGGGCTTCCATACAACAAACGTAATTTTTAAGCAATTTTTACTCGATCTTAATTAACAGGTAGAAACTTGAATATTTGTAAGTAAATATTTAGAAATATATTAACTATAAAAATAAATACCTAATCTAATACATAAAAATTCACAAAATGAAAATAATCCGTGCATCTAAACGCGGTGCGAGCGCCGCGCCGCGCGGGTAGCGGGGGAGGTAACATCACGGAGCGAGCCATAACCGCGCGTATTCGCGCGAGCGTTGTCATGCCGCCCGGATGTGTATCGAAAACCTACCTATAAGTTTGCAATTTACTACTTGGAATTTCGTTGATTTCTCGTTATTTTATAAACAGAACTAAACTTTGTAGTATTATAGATGATAGTACGGAACCCTTCGTGCGCGAGTCCGACTCGCACTTGGCCGATTATTTTGTTTTTAAATACCTACTATGAATTTCAGAAATTATGAATTGGTTCTTTTTTGATCGGTAGGTCATACTTCAGAGGTGGTCCTATTATAAATGTTATCAAAATCGGTTCAGTACTTTAGTTTTTATAACAAAATAACTGGAAAAATATGTCATCCAAGTAAACGAATTGCGTATTTTAAAGTCACTTTTTTCAGTTTTTAAACTATAATTATTACATAATGCAAAGCTTTGACATCCAGATATTGGATAGAATAATTGTACACTTTTTACAGAGTTCCAAAAAGAGATTGAAAAAGTAGGTTCTCAATTCGACTGTACCTATGTTTTTTCGTATGTTTCTTCAGCGATTACTCCGCCAATTTAATAATTATTATATATAATTGTTATTGATGATTATTTTTTATTTTTAAACGGGGTAAATTCCTTTATTAACTACGACAAAACAATATACAACTTCACGTACTTGACTTTAATTTCACATTTTTTATCAGCCCTGTTTGTACAAACTGTCCCAGTGCTAAGCGCGGACCATCTTCCCATTGTGAAGAGGGTAAAGCCATAATCTACCATGCTGGCCAAGTGAGGGTTGGCAGACTTCACACACCTTCAAGATCTTTGAGAACTCTCAGATATGTAGGTTTCCTCACAATGTTTTCCGTCACTGTTTGAAGTTGGCAGCTATCAACAATACGCACATGACTTCGAAAAGACAGTGCTTAATTAAATATCCCGCTTCTGATAATAATTTGAGAATGCCTCTAGCTCCAAGTGCACACAGCCAGGCAGGGTCGCCGCGCCGTATTGATTTTGGTTGTTAGGGATTTATTTATGACTGCGAGATGTGGGTGTGTGCGTGCCCCTGTGTGGAGACGACGACTGTGTGCGTGCTCTATAGATGCTGTGCTGTACGTTATAGATCATTCACTTTATCTAATAGCAATTACTGGGCCTTTATTATGGCAACTATAGCAAACTAAGGAAATTTTGAATCTAAAACAAAAGAGAAAATATGTTAATATCTCAACATTACACACATACACATACATGATACATACATACATAGTAGTATACATGATTAATTTTTATTTGGTCATAAAAAGGCTAACCACTATTAGATCCATTCCACAAAAACAAAATAAAAATGTATATAAAAAAAATAAGACATTATGATTTCATGTTGGACAGAGAACACACGATCGCGGCAGATGACGTCACGTCCTAAGCCACCTGTGACAAGGGGGAGGGTGGGGGGGGGGGGGGGGGGGCAAAAAACCAAGAAATTCGTGTGACGTAGTTTATGGATGACCCCTTATAGTTTCTGAGTAAAATGGCTATGATATACGGACGGACAGACAGACAAATATAGCAAAATTATAAGGGTTCCTCGTAGTTACTACGGAACCCTAAAAAGAATGGAAATCATATAATTTTTAGGGATAGAAACACGATGGATTACATGTGTCATTTTGCATAATTATGAAATTTTAGCGGAAATCATTAAGTTTTAACAATATTCGTAGGTAGGCATTAAATAAGTTAGAAACAAGTAGGCACAATAATTACCTTAGAGAAAATATTACGCTACATACGCTGTTGAGTGAACGTTTTCGCGAGAAAGTATTGTTGTTTCAATTCAATAAACTATAATGTTGTGTAGATACTTAACTCGATTTCCTTTCCACCATTCCAAGTGAATAACCCTGCAGCTTCCATTAACTTATTGTATCCCCCAATAAAAATATCACTAATGGACACTTCTATTGCTTTCAAGTAAAAATACTTAATTTTAGGGTTCCGTAACTCAAAATGAAAAAAGCGGAACTATTATTGAACCTCTTCGTTGTTTGTCTGTTCGTCTGTCTACGTGTTTATATAGTAAGTAGGTGTTACATAACTAATGAATTATTTTTTAAAGATACTTTATCAAATACCACTTTCAAAAAAATTCAATTCGACTATATGTTATTTTTAGGATTCCGTACCTCAAAAGAAAAAACGGAACCCTTACTTTACTCACTTTGTTGTCCGTCTGTCTGTCTGTCTGTCTGTCCGTCCGTCCGGGTGTCAAGACCTTTATCTCGGGAACGCGTGAAGGTATCGAGTTGAAATTAAAACCATATACGCAGATAGTCTCTTGCTGCAGAAATAAAAATCAAATTTCTCAGTTTTTGTGTTTGTTACGCAATTACTCCCAATGACTCCGTCAATTATGAATTGTTTTTGATGTTTTTTTTTTTGTTTTTTTTTTTAATCAGCCCTGTTCGTACAAACTGTCCCACTGCTGGGAACGGGCCATGTTCTCATTGTGAGAAGGGTTAGGCCATAGTCTGCCACGCTGGCCAAGTGCGGGTTGGCAGACTTCACGCATCTTCAAGATCATTGAGAACTCTCAGACATGTAGGTTTCCTCACGATGTTTTCCTTCACCTTTTGAAGTTGGCGCCAATCAACAATACGCACATAACTTCGAAAAGACAGAGGTGCGTGCCGCGGGATTCGAACCCAGGATCTGCGGATCGCAAGTCAGACGGTCTCCCGACTAGGCTGCCGGAAACTTCCTTTTTTTTTGTTTAGTAGGTAATATTTCAGAGGTATATTTTTATCAAAATCGTTTTAGTAATCTAGTTTTTTTAACCAAATAACTGAAATAATGCCACCAAAGTAAATGAATTGCGTATTATGAAGTCGTTTTTTTTCAGTTTTTTAAACTATAATTATTGATGGTAATATACTTATATTTTTTTATTTTTTTTGGTAGATGGTGGTATATTTTACTCAATAAGATCTTATCTTAGAGTTTTCTGTGAACAAACAAAAATCTCCGACTACTAAAAAATATCATAATTGCTGAACCTGTGTAGAAAAGTTTCGTCAATATTGACTGAAAAATACGTGTACGCGTAACCAATAAACATCCGGACAGAGGAAAGAAACATTTACCAGTTGATGCAGAGATCTTTGTTCGTCTCGCTCACTCGGTCAATTTATTATCAGCGTTGGAGCTGTTTTTACAGTTTTATAAAATTGAGTAAAGTTGTATTATTAAATGCCGTGATTATTTATTACATCCATCTCTTTTGGTACGGAACCATCAGAGTATGAATGAAACTCGTACTTGGCCGTTTTTATTTCATTATCTTAACAGATAATTGAAGCTACAATCGAATAGAAACCTAAACCAATTGTGATAAGACAAAATTTGCCGAAACGGATCGAACGTTGGGAAGGGTCGATATAAAAAGGATATAAACACTTGAATTTGAAGGGAATCTTCAATTGTAGCAGTTGTTAAATGAAATAGTAACTATTTACCCGACTACTCAAGAGAGCGTGCATTTTTAGAAGCTTTTATTTAACTTGTACTGTCCAAGTAAGTTGTCAGCTAAAAGAATTCAAAATATGCACAACATTTTATGTATGTTTGTATGTCTGTCCTACACTTAAACGGCTGTATCTTTTGAACGGTAATAAATACAAGTCTCAAACCTAGCAAAATTTTCAGGTTTACATTGATTTAAATGTGCAAATATTAAAAATTGGTCAAGAGCGAGACAAGTTATGAAAATTATTTTTGAAAGTATCGAAAATTGTTATGCGAGATAAAAGCTCTTTGTTGATTCCACAAAAAAAGAGAAGAGAGGGAGGGTAAGCTCACGTGCAGCTACGGGACAGTTAAAAAAAATAAAACCGGCCAAGTGCGAGTTGGGCTCGCGCACGAAGGATTTATTTTATTTTATTTATTTATCTATTAAGGTACACCAACAGCACACATATTATAAGGTACAACACATATTGATCATAGTTAAATTCTGACACATTTGCCATTTATATGCATACACAGCTTCTGATAAACTTATCTTGCTAAGGTAAAATTCTGAAATTTATCGAAAGAGTAAAAGACAGAAAACTATCAAATAACATTGAACTGTGGATGAGGAAGTACATTTTCATTTATTTTTAGCTAATGTCTCAAAAACTTGGTTCCGTACCATTATCTATAAAAACGGCTATAGAATCAAGTCTGTTGTATGGGAGCCCCCCTTAAACATAAATTTTATTTTAATTTAATTATTAATTTTTAAAGTGAATAATATAACTCAATACTCTGTGAATATTTCAAGCATCTACTTGTTGCCGTTATCAATATCGAGCAAAAACGAGCAAAAAAAACACGTTTGGTGTATGGGAGCCCCCTTAAATGTTTATTTTATTCTGTTTTTTAGTATTTGTTGTTATAGCGGCAACAGAAATACATCATCTGTAAAAATTTCAACTGTCTAACTATCATGGTTCATGAGATATAGCCTGGTGACAGACGCACAGCGGAGTCTCAGTAAAAGGGTCCCATTTTACCCTTTGGTTACGGAACCCTAAAAACAATTCGAATATAATATTATGCAGGATTAAGTTTAATAAAGTAGTAACCATTTCCATTATTCTTATAAAAATATCTATACAAACAGACAAAACTACAGGCATCAATTAGTTTTTAATAAGTTACCTGAATATCACTTTAGCCAGCCATTTCGCGGAATGACTAACGACACGTGGTAAATAACCGAAATGCCCAGACGTCTAAATGGTTTTCAAGGTACGCCATGCATACTTAATGAATTCATATAGATTTTATGGCACAGGTTGTTAAACTGTGGTGCGCTTAGGTCCGTGATACAAAGAAAATAGGTCCACTACTTTATATGCAGCCGTGACCGTAATAACCTGTATTGGGTTCAGTTTTTTTTTAATTCTTATTTATTTGTAGAAGTTTTGTCGATGATCGACCATGCCACTCCTATTAAATCTTATTACATATTTACAAGGCCTATATTATCTATATAACAACATTAATATCTACTTATATAACTAGTACATTAATACGCCACTTTTTCATTTGCTCAATTATCCACTTATACCGCCAAAAATGAACAAGTAAAGCCTTACAAGCTTCATGGCTTCCTCCGCCAGCGGTGAAGCCAAGAGACTATTGCAAGTGCCCACATTGTTTTGAAGTCCGACCAACAAATTTCGGCGTATCGCTTCGTTCCGGATGCACTCCATCAGAACATGTTGGACATCCTCGACCACATCACATTCAGTACAGTTAGGACTGTCCATAATGCCCATTAAATGTTTAAAACAATTCGATGGAATATGTCCGGAACGGAGTCTCATCAATACCACCACATTTTTCCTTGTCATCCTACTATCATCGAACCAAGGGTTCCGAGGAGGTTCACTTTGGATAGTTTCATACCAGATGCTGCTACACAGTGACCGCTCATCAAAATACTCATTCCATTGGCTACTACACAGTTCTCTCACCTCACTAAGCATTTCACTAAACAGCGGCAACTAGCGACAGACTATCCCTTCACTTATCGCTTGTTTTTCTGCACGATCGGCCTCCTCGTTACCCATGATGCCGATGTGAGACGGTATCCACTGGAGTATTATTGTTTTGCCCATCTCACGAAGTCTAAAAATAGAGCCCAGTATGCGGTAGGCTATAGGGTGCCCTCGGATATTCGAGGTTAACCTAGCCAGGTGGAACAGCGCACTTTTTGAATCTGATAGTATGACAAAATTGTTATTATCAATAGAAATTCAATATATCTAAATATAGTTTTGTGCGTTTATCCTGTACATTTACCGAGTACTTAATGTGATTTAAAAAGAATATAAACTAAACTTAACCTAGTCATACAGTAATTTACTTTGTGCCAATTTGGTGGTCTATCGTAGATCTATTTCGTGTAATAAGAGGAAATGTCGTAGAAAGTATTTGGAAAAACAACTAAAGAACAATGGCGAACTCCCATACATGATTTTATGTCAGTAAAAAACGTAGCGTCTTTAAATAAAAAAAATATCTACTGATTCTACATCATTTCCTGAGATTCCTAGTATACGAATTTCTTTTCAAGAAAGCCAGGAAAAATTCTAATTTGGCTTCAAAGTTTTGTGAGTTTGTTGTTTTTTTATTATTATTGAAATTGGACCTGCTTATAGCATTTGCCAGTGTCAAGTATAACGATTTCTTCAAGTTACTTGAATAAAACAAGTTCTAAAATAACAAGTCGCAATCTAAGGCTTAAACAGTCATTTTCAAATTCGAGTCATACTTCAGTAAAGTGATGGCGACTTTACTAGAAGCTTCAATGGAGTTTTGCCGACAACATGAAGACATGTTTCGGTGGTTTATTTCACTTGCCCACACTCACTCACTTGATCTCACACTTAATGAATAAAACACTACCATTTTTATTGCATTAATAGTTAAAATAACACAAGTTTAAGAAAATAAAATAAAACGACATGGTTTCATGACTAGCCCGCCAAAACTTCGATTTATAGGTTATTGTTGCTGATATCAACTTGTTAAACAAAATATAAACGTTTTAATTACATATTAAAATGTATGTTGTTACCTCATAGCGAGTACAAGGGAGTAAATAAGAATAAAATAGGTTAAAAAAAAATACTTAAAATCATGCCTATTTCCCCTTACCGTTTAGGCAGAGCATCAAAGACCATAAGGTCTTTTGACGCCACATTTGACCGTAGTTAGAGGGTTAGTTAGGAGGGAAAGGGCATTAGAGGGTTGCAAGGTAAGACGTAATGTTGGCATACAGTGACAGGTCAGTAATGCAAATAGCTAAGCGGGTAAATCGCTCTGCTATTTCACTTTTTACTGAAATAGATGTCTACTATTAATTATTGTCAATAAATAAAAAGGTAGGAAAATAAAGCAAAAAATATTTTTAAACATTTATTTATCATCATACAATCCCAGGGTGAACAGAAACAAATCTTCGTATTCCAATGTTGGTAAATACAAGATGTTATTTCTGTCTGCAGTAATGCTTTGGAAGTTGGATGTCCGTCTATTCATATTTATAGCCTCTATCATACATGCCAGAATGTTTTCTCAATTCTTTCTCTGACTTATTTCTGTTTCAGGAGCATACTATATATTGTCATAAAAGCGAAGATCAAACCTTTTTAAGACCTGCAGCTATTTGAAAGCTTTGCATCATGTGGTAGAGACCTATGAAAATATTTCTGCCTGAATAATTGAAAATCACTTTTAAAATTACTATTTATAACCTATACCACTCATCTGCAAATTATTATGTTCGTAACCTGTAATTGTTGACTTCGATTTGTTTGATCTAGTGTTTGCTTTCCATTAATGATTCTGGCATGTAAGGTTTGTAAAAAGTAATATTGTCTTTGTATCACACACCAAACAACAATATTTACATCACATGCGACAATGAGATATGGTTTTAATAAGTTCCTGTATTTGTGAAGAGAGTAACTCTCCTTTTTAAATGTATTTTGCACTTTTGTGTATGTTCCATCACAAATTATGATAGAATGTTCTTTCTACACGCTTCTATTTGAGTGCATTACCAGTAAGCATGGCATACACTATCAGATGCAGTTATCTGAAAATAAAAATACAATGAAGTGATTAATTAAATAATAATATAAAATATCTGTGATTAGAGGACTTTTTATGAGTCTTTTTGTCAAAATAAACTGAAAACCTTTTTTATTTCACAAATGCGTAGGTTATTTTTTTTTAAAGTAGAAAACTTCCACACATAAAACCGAACAGACATAATAATATGGTAGGGCTTCATAGCTAATGGTATAATCCATAAGGAGTATTAAGGAGATCACTTGGCGAGTATTATATATACACTCACAATAGATTGTGTGTGGAATAAATGTTTTGTTTTAAATGTTAATGATATTATTATATATTTCAAGATACATTCAATATTAACATTGTCAAGTGAAGTTAAAGATTTTGTTTAATTTATACAGGTAGGCTAAGCTACTAAATTAGTGGTAGGTAGATAGGTACTTACATCCAGTTACAGCTAGCTATAACTTTAGTGTTAAGTTCCAAAGCACAGTATCGGCGCAGTGCATTGACACATATTTTGCACGTAAGTCTCCCATCATGACTAAATTAAACAAAACAGATCGAGAGACATTTTATCGAAGTCCAAATGAGAACAGCACAAAGTCATCGGATGTAAAACAAAATTGAAATCCTTGGGCACGTAGTAGTCATACAGAAAAAATAATATCGGTAACTCTAAAGGCAGTGCGGGTCGTAAGAAATAATCTAACGTAAAACAATAATCTAACCAAAAACACCGAATAACAATAAAAACAAAAACGTTTGATTTGACGTATGGCGTCCAAGTCCGTCCGTCCGTCGGCCGTCCTCATCTCTTTTATTGAACCCGTGCGATTGAGCATTTGCCAGTGGCATGTAGTTATGTTTAAAAAACCCAATATGTCTCATCACAATTGCCAAAAGAAGAAAGAATTGAATCTTAAGAAAATGTTTAGTCAAAAAAAAGAAAAAAGCGCATTGACAGAGAGATGAATCCAATGGAATATCTTTGCTGGGGCAAATGTTCTTGACGTGCGGTGCCAAGTTAGTTACTCCGTAGAGGAAAAATACAATGGAGGAAAGAACATTCAATCAATATAATGATTTTTAAAATGATCTTTTTATTGTGGCTTTTACTAGCTTACCTGTTATATTGAAAAAATATAGAAAATTATTTAGTTAAGTTCTGTAGATATGATATTTTAAGACGCTTCAAAAAGTTAGACATAAAATTTCGCCATTGTTCTTTTTACATAATGTATATAAAACTTTTTTATACCGACTTCCAAAACTAAGGAGGTAAGTAAGATGGAAGGTTATATTTTGTACAGCTACTTTTAAATAATAAGCACCTAGTGTAATCCGTTGCTTCTAAAAACATGAAATTCGATTTTTTTATAAAATGTTAAGTAATTTATAAATAAATAATTAACTAATATAAGAAAACCTATGTAATTCTGCTACTTACTTAGTAATGATAATAATAAATAGTGTACAAAATTATTCAATAAACTACTAAAGAGTTAAAGTAGCAAAAAGTACCCAATATCCCGTGTTTTGCGAAATAAATAATTTGTATTTGAAAAGCAGAAAAGCGGCTATGGATTGTCATGGAAAAAGTTTGACAATAATTGTTATAGAGCTAGCTCAATGTATAAAGCATAAAGATTTAGTAGTTTAATATTAGGTTGTTCAGGCAGATAGCGACTAAATTACCACAAAGTAATTTTAGTCGCCGTTTTCACGCGTGCGTAATTTTAACGTTAATAGTACTAATTATTGTAAATGTGAGCTTTTATATGCGAGTATATTTTCTCTATTGTGATTTTGTTAAAAAATCTCTCAACATTTTATTGGAGTTAGAATAGAATGGTATGCAAATAAGAATATTCCATATGAAGTAGTTCTGTTAAAAAAATAATACTTACAAGCTTAAGTTAAGAAAACTCAAAAACCCCCGACAAAAAAACGGATGAACCGAGTTTGATGAAACATAGCTAAGAGCACTCGTATTTATAAGTCCTTTTTCGCACAAATAAAATCTAAAACAAAATAGGTCCATCCATTTGAGAGCTACGATGCCACATACACACAGATACATAGATACACACGTCAAACTTATAACACCCGCTTTTTGGGTCGGGGGTTAAAAATACCCTTCCTTTTAGCAGGCGTGTAAAAATGTAACGTTCTTGGAAATAACTCGCGTATTCGAATTTTTAATAATTATCAACCAATTTCAGTTTATCGGCTGCATGTCAATAAATTTACCAAATATTTTCAATTTAGGTAAAAAGTTAAACTAATTTCATAAAAGTATGAAAATATAAAAGGGACTTAACTAGCCAAGAGCGTATCGAACATGCCTGTTGATACTTGTTTAAACTATAATATTTTTACTGTATTACAATTTTAAGCTATTGCATAGCTTCTATCGCGGGCCTTGAGCGTGGAGACCGAATCCAGAAATTCCGTAACGAAAATAACCTAACGCAGTAACGCCGATACAACCAATGCCACCTAGAGGCGATTTGCAGAACTAAAGAGACAAGCGTGATATTTCAAAAAGTCATTAAAAGTTCTGCTATTCATCGATAGATGGCAAAACTAAAAACTAAAAAGTATCACCGCTGTGCCGGTCGGAGTGGGGGGTGTTAGGAATACTGCATAAATAAATAATTATAATTACATAAGTTGATAAAAAATGCTATGCAATAGCTTTACCGCGGCAGGCTCCGAGTGCCACACGTCTTTTTTAGGGTTCCGTACCCAAAGGGTAAAAACGGGACCCTATTACTAAGACTTCGCTGTCTGTCTGTCTGTCTGTCTGTCTGTCTGTCTGTCTGTCTCCAGGCTGTATCTCATAAACCGTGATAGCTAGAAAGCTGAAATTTTCACAAATGATGTATTTCCGTTGCCGCTATAACAACAAATACTAAAAATTAAAAAAAAAAAAATATTAAGGGGGGTCCCCATACAATAAACGTGTTTTTTTCGTATTTTTTTGCTCAATATTAAAAACGGTAACAGGTAGACGCTTCAAATTTTCACAGAATACTTACTTGTATATTACCTTTCAAAATAAATAATTAAATAACTATAAAGTAAATATTAAAGGGGGGCTCCCATACAACAAACGTAATTTTTAAGCAATTTTTACTCGATCTTAATTAACAGGTAGAAACTTGAATATTTGTAAGTAAATATTTAGAAATATATTAACTATAAAAATAAATACCTAATCTAATACATAAAAACTCACAAAATGAAAATAATCCGTGCATCTAAACGCGGTGCGAGCGCCGCGCCGCGGTGTGGTGGTGGCGCGAACGCGCGGGTAGCGGGGGAGGTAACATCACGGAGCGAGCCATAACCGCGCGTATTCGCGCGAGCGTCGTCATGCTGCCCGGATGTGTATCGAAAACCTACCTATAAGTTTGCAATTTACTACTTTGAATTTCGTTGATATCTCGTTATTTTATAAACAAAACTAAACTTTGTAGTATTATAGATGATAGTACGGAACCCTTCGTGCGCGAGTCCGACTCGCACTTGGCCGATTATTTATATAACATACAGAGCAGCGAAACACAGCTAGTCTTCCAAGAAAAGGTTAGTAAATTTAGACTTTTCAGAATAAGTAATTTTTCGTGGAGAAAATTTTCTTATGCTAAATAAATTAGGCGAAAATATACCTCTATATGTAGAGGGAAGGTTTTATAACGTATATTCAAGGCGTGGAGTAAATGAAAATTTGTAGCTTGTTTCATGACTTGGTGGGAAAGTTAATTTTTGCTTGTTTTAAAATAAAGTTAAGGTTAAAAAAGACTTAGGTGCATGTATAGCCATGGTAGCAGCGCCTCGCGGCGTCACCCGCGGTGTGATGTAAACTGGTGATGATGATGATGAAAAGTAGACCATATCCTGTATTAGGTAATCTTAGAAATAAAGATACGCGTTCAAAATGTGTCCAAAAGAAAATATGCAATGATATTGTGAGTGTGTTTTGTCGGGACTATCAATCGAGCTCGAGTGCCAGTGATAACGCTCTTCGCAGTAAAAGACAAAGAAAGAGGGTAGACAGATATGTCTGCCCTTAACCGTATCATCCACCTGCATTCTTCAGTCGCCCGTGAACATGGCGCATTGTAACTGTGCCGAAATATCTGGAGCTCAAAACAACGCGAACCACGGTAAATATACCGGTAATAATAATAGTGCTTTAGTCGAAAAAGGTCACAAACAGACAGACAGAGTTAATTTCGTTTTTATAATATAACTAGCTGCGCCCGCGGTGTTACCCGCTGTTTTACATCAATTAAATCAAAGGAGATACATTTTGGGGATATAAAGTAGCCTATGTTTCAATCCAGAGTGTCAGTTACCTCCATACCAAATTTCATCAAAATCGATTTAGCCGTCTGAGCGTTAAGAAGTAACAAACATACACACTCACAAGCACACAGTGGGTTACTTATGTTATTACTTCTTTGAGACTAATACTTAGTCCCCACTCCAACCCCCTTGGTGACGAATGATGGGATGTTTACCAAGACACTCATCATTCACCACCGATCTCACCCCACTTCTGTTGACGGCAGAGGGAATGTGTATTCCATTAGCGCTGAACCTCTACCGTCAAAACCATTCCCCTTCCACTTTCCTCCCAAACTTCTTTTCCATAAAAAAAAACTTAGTCCCACACTGGGACTATATGACCTCATATTTTGTCACGACCATCTTCACCGATTATGCTCTTGATGCAGAGAACTTGGCTAGCTTTACTAGGTCGGTCAATAATAACTTCACACTTTTTGTGTAGTCAAGTAAAGGATGCACTCTTTTCAACTACCAGCCAGCTGACAGAATTTAATTTCAATATGCGAGCTTTACCCTAATTGAAAGGCAACAGATCAGCTTCAAAGCTCCCCGGCAAGAAAAACAGAGTGAAAACTGCGCTAACATTTTGGCTGCAATTTTTTTACGCAACTGGCTAATAAGCAGGTATTGTTTTAGTGTCTAATGTAAGTATTTCTTTATTTTATTATATTTTGTAGTCTAGACTTGAGCTATTTTTAATCCTCGATCTAAAAAAGAGAGGTGTTAAAAGTTTGGCGTGTGTAAGTATCTTGTATCTGTGTGTCTGTCTGTAGCATCGTAGCTCTCAAACGGATGGATTGATTTTGATCTAGTTTTTTTGTTTAAAAGACGATTTCATAAAGATTCATAACTACGTTTCATTAAAATCGGTTTAACCGTTTTTGTCGGGGTATTTGAAATTTCTTAACTTATATTTTGTAGTTGTCGAGGTGACGTAATATTCCGTTCTACTGCCCAAATATACTAATGTACTCTCTTTTTTAAATAAAATCTAATACATTGGTGGTATAAGAAAATCTGTCTTTTTGATTTTTTTTTATATTTATGTAATTTTTATCTACACAGACACCAGGGTCCGTGACCTTTGTCATAATTACAAACTATTGTTTACTACTTATCGTTACGGGAAAATGATTTTATTTTAATTTAAGTACTTATTACTATGTTGCGTGCATACCACGAGCAAACCAGCGACCCGCAAGCAGCACCCGATCACGAGTATGACGCGTGTGCCAACCCGAGCCCTCCTCAACCATATGTTAGGGAAGAGGGCGACCCGCCACACACAGCCGCCGCAAGAAGGAGCCTTCGATGGTGAGCATGAATGCTCAAGGTGTACACACAACTCTTATTTCTAACTACTGAAATAGGTACTTACTAGTATTTCTGTGAAAAACCTGTCTTAATGATTTAAGAAAGCTCAATACATATTGGTTTTTACGTGCATAGTTTTTTTTTAACTTAAGACAGTATTAATTTTTTTTTAACTACTTAGTAAATTCAGTCTTAAGACCATGATGATGAGTAAAACACAAAAAAATTAAATCACTTATATCTGAAGTGCTACTTTGACATTGACATAATCAAGCCTTTTTTTTTGTTTATTAAATTATTTATTTTAGGAAAAAAAACTGAATTTTCGTAATAATGGATAAGCCCACAGCTATCAATTTCCATATTCCATTTGAATCTAATAATCGATTAAAGTTCCACATATCGATTAATTAAAAGCAATTCCATTCGAGATATCGAAGTTTTAATTCAAAAAGTTTGTTTGCGCTTGTTTCTAAATGACGTATGGCGTGCGTACCAAACATAACCTACAGTTTGTTAACTTGTACGCGCGCGCCCACGGCCCCGCGGCCGGGGGCGCCACTATCGATGTTTCAATGTTAAAACGATTTTAAAAATTATGAACGAATCATACTGAGAATGAAATGCATAAAAGTAATTTAAAAAAAACGACTTCAATACAGTCTAATTAATTGAAAAGGGAGAAATAACTTGAAAAAAATCAAAACTGGGCGTCTACTTACGCACAAGACAACGCACGAGTTCACAAGAGCAGAGTTGCAATGGCTGCTCTGCACACGCACAGCTTCCAATCACTAGTCCACCACCTTACAGTCCAGACCTGGCCGCAAGTGATTTTCATTTGTTCCCCAATTTAAAAAAAGACTCAAGGGGAAGGAAATTTTCCGACGACAATGAGGTGAAGGAGGCAATTTTGGCCCATTTTGAGGCGAAAGACAAAAAATATTATTTCGACGGTTTAGAAAAATTAATTGATAGTTCCAATAAATGTATTCAGCTTACGGGTGATTATATTGAAAAGGAAAAATAGATTTATTGTTTCATTTAATTTAGAACCCTTTCATTCCACGAAATTTTGGACCTCCCCTCGTAAGTAGGTACGTACACCAGCTATTTTTTGAAGTACCGACCTCAAAAAATAGTAATCAGGCCCTAAAATACCACCAATTAGGTCCTCCTTTTTTGTAGTCGGTTAAAAATAGGTCGCCTTATTTTGGTATATATCTAGATCTAGATCTGATTCAAGGATTCTAATCCCAGCAGACTTTAATAATACAACAATATTATGTCTAATAGTAATTGAACTACTTATATGAGTATAAAATTAAATGTATCATCACTGATAGGCGACTAATGCCAATAAGCCTGATATCGTGGTCGTAGATCGGTCTCAGCGCCGGGCAGTGCTCGTCCACATCACCATCCCACATGATGAGAATCTCGTGAAGGCCGAGAAGGACAAGCTCAGCAAGTACCTTGACTTGGCTCACGAGATAACCGCCATCTAACTACTTGTAACACAAACTTACTTGAACCTTATATTGTACGTGAACGCGCTTTTTATATTGTAGGTTGACCGATACACACATACCAACAATGACGAACTTAAAGATTTTGATATAAAGACTCTATGTCGCCGCGCTAAAGCCTAATTTAGATTGAGAAGTCTAGAGACGTCTATTTTGCCGCTTCGAATTATTTTGAAAATCGAACATATTTTAGCGGTGTAATTAGATCTCATTGAGCTCGGACGTTTTTGAGGACTGACGCTACATCCCGTTGATACTTTATCAAAGTATTCCACGTTAAATATCAGCCTGTGGCTTGAACATGCTGGGTACGCTGCCAACCCTTAGTGGATTTGAGGGCTAGTGTTACCTTTAGAGCACAAAACTTCGCCGGTTTGAGTAATCTAATTTCTTTTACGTGTTTTTCGTATTTAATTGCATAAAGTACTAAGTACCTACTTTATGTCATTAAATACATAATTATGTTTTTTTTTTTTTTTTTGGCTGATTAAAAATAAAACTGTTTGTACAAACTGTCCCACTGCTGGGAACTGGCCATCTTCTCACTGTGAGAAGGGTTAGGCCATAGTCTGCCACGCTGGCCAAGTGCGGGTTGGCAGACTTCACACATCTTCAAGATCATTGAGAACTCTCAGACATGTAGGTTTCGTCACGATGTTTTCCTTCACCGTTTGAAGTTGGCGGCAATCAACAATACGCACATAACTTCGAAAAGACAGAGGTGCGCGCCGTGGGATTCGAACCCAGGACCTGCGGATCGCAAGTCAGTGGGTCTCCCGACTAGGCTGCCGGGAACTAATTATGTTTAGTTTAAAATATTAATTAGTTGTTGTTAATACAACCATTAGATGTTAATAAAAACAGTTAATTGTAGTCAAACGCCTAGTGTCTTCAACATAAAAATCATTGGTGATGTGACAGTCAGTGGGCTGAAATGTCAATATATTGACAATGATTACCACTTATCGACATAATTCTTACACAAATTTGACACTCTTAAAAGACCGAGTCTTAAAAGATGAGAGTCTTAACTCCAATAAACTAAACTTGTAAATGTAAAAACAAACAAAATACATTAACGAGACAATCAGGCGACTCACACTCGCATTCAGTGATAAAGATTTTATACTATAGTGATGGGGTAAACAGGGACCACGTGAAGCAAGACTGGGGTTGAGTCCAAGTCTTTAAAACGTTGTCTTGCATTTATCCAACCAAAAAGAGGAAACTAATTTTTACCAAGTAACATTATCTGATTCCTAGACTATTTTTTTTTTTAATTTTATTAGCTATATTACTAAGCTTGTCACATGAAAATCTTTTAACCAATGTGTAACAACTATCAACTAGGTACTTTAGTTACTATACACATTTTAAGTCATACCATTTGAATTATGTATATCAACTATCTTTGTTATTGTTTATTAATTCATCCCTTGTGGGAACTGAAAGTATCTTCATAAAAAATTAAGAAAACACTTAATTGAGTGGTTTTCATTTGAGTGCATTTTGTAAAGATATTGTTAATTAATTTAGAATTAATATAATAATACAAAAAATGGTGGTCTGTTAAGTCGGTTTACGGACGATAATTTTACGTGATAACGATGCGTCACAAGCTGAACGCTTAAGCCAATCGTACCTCTCTATTGCTTGTTCCGCGCTCTCGCTTGCACGCTCGGCTTTCATCGATTTATAAGACGTTATCACGTCAAAAACTAACAAATATTAATGTGCATACAATTTTCGTATCTAGTTATATAGAAGCGAATTTACAGGAATCTTACGGAAATTTAGAGTCAAGTTTAGTTAACTTAAAAATCCTGACAATATAAAAAATATCTCTATTGATTTTTAGGAAACATTGCTAAGAAAACTCTGGGTCATTTTTTTATGCAAACAAAAAAGTAGCTCAAAATCGGTCCATATATTTGAAAGCCACAGACAGACATACAAATACACAAACACACGCCAAACTTTTTGAGTCGAGCGTTAAGGACAGAGAGCTCTTGTTTCTACCTAGGAAGGTAGAAACTAGAACTCTCTGGTTTATGTATCTGTATACCTATCTATGAACATATACGTAGTTTCACAGACAAATAAATAATTGAATTGAATAAAACAAGACTTAGTATCAAGACTTTTAGTAGTTTAAACAGCAGTCCCATCCCTAGTCTTAAATCTAAGTTAGTTTATCTCTGGTTAGAGTATTTTTGTCGCCTCGAGAGTAATATGTAGGTGTTGTGTGTGGCCAACACTATTATACTTATTGATCTACTAATGAATATAAATGTTTGTTTGTTTATACATTTCAATAATGGGGGAAAGTTTTTAGTTTTGTTTTAGTAAGTTTCAAAGTAGTAAAGTAAAATAGACGTAAAGCGATTCGGAATCACAGTATCAGAGTTCGGAATGTGGTGTTTCTTAGTTTATCATTTATTTTTAACCGACTGTGTAAGAAGGAAGGTTATGTTTTTCGAGTGTTTGTGTTTATGTATAATTGTATGTGTGTAAGTGAATACGTATGTATGTTACTATTATGATGGCTTACAGCCTAAACGGCTTGACCGATTTTGATGTGCGAGATGTCGTGAGATTCGTCTTCATTCCCATTCTTGTACTATATTTTTTGTAATAATAATAACACAACTTCCGTAAAATAAAAAAATGCGCTTTTTCGTAATCTCCAACGAAATTTTTCGTAATAAATAAGTACTAGAGTAGTAGTAGTATTTTACTAAATGCGCATTTATAATCTTTTATAGCGATTTTACGCATACTTTCTCACAAAAAAGTACACTCAACAGCGTATCAAACGTAACAAAATCATATCGCATCATTGTATTTAATTAAACTTTGATAGCTATTAATATGTTGTTGTATTATATTGAGCAAATTATTAAAATTTAGAATAATATCCGCTTTCTAAGTCAATCTTTTGGAAAACGTACAATTTAGTTTATTTAAATTATATGTATCGTCTACGTTAGTGAGCTCCATCGTAGACCGTATCGATACTTAACCGCAGGCGAATTGGTTGTGAAACACAAGCCTTAGTAAGAAAAGAAAAAAACCATATGTGTCCTGTTTATTCACTGCCGTTCACAAATCCTAAAACATTTAACAATAACTAGTAATTTTAACCATAATCGTTTTTGTTGTAAATTCGCCAAAAATAACCAAAGTAAGCCTGTAACAGGATACATCAATTATTTAGTTTGAATAGGCGAGAGTAGAGGACTTGCGCTAAATATCCGATTTCAACTTCAGTCAACTACACGGAACATCAGTGCGGTGGAATGACTGTGAGGATTGACGGACGTCGCCGCAACTATTTGTGCAGACAACTAACTGACTTTTTAAAGCACTCTGCACTACACTTTATGTTTTGCGGACTTTGTTAAAGAAAACTTTTTAAGTTTGGAATATATTAACAGATGGCGCTGTAGTAATATTCAAAACTCATCTTTACATAAATAGATAAACAGTTTTTGAGACGAAATTTTATTGAATCACACTTGTCACAATAAAATCGTGTGTCGAAAATTTCGAAATATTTATAGATTTGTCTGTGAATTGATAGATAAAAAGTAAATTAAAAATTTATTACCATAACCCAATAAGCCCCAGGAGGCTTATAAAATATACAATTTGTATTGGGATTGGCGCGAGAACTGAGATTTTGTGGGACTACACCTGAAATAGAATATTAATATTTGTAACAAAACAAATAATTAAAATCAGAAAATTTGGTACATAATAATAAATATATATAAAAACGTATTACCAAAATATTTCTTTCTTTTGAAGTCTATTTAAAAACACATTTTGCTTGTTTTAGCAAAAAGATACTATGACTATCGTCAAATATTATCATTTGACGATTATAATACCCATACTGATGAACACATCAATAAACTGGTTTTAATCTAGTGTTTAGAAAATTTATTTTAAAGGTGATTTGATCAAAAGTGTCCTAAGCAGCAATTAAATTAAATAGTGCAGCCGTTTTTGTGTCGGAAGTTTTAAGTTGATCTTTCCAGTTGTTTGAAACATTCCATGGTATTACCTACATCGCCGTAATAATGTTTTCGGCATTTTAATGATCGAAACTTAATATTTTTCGTAACTGGCAACTGAAGGTATACACAGATATTTGGTACCTACTTACAAGTTGTTCGAAGTGAGAAGACATTTAGTATTCAGTTATTGACTTTTGAGTAATTTTTACTGAGGTTTCGATTTTTGTGATTACCTTGTCAGTTATATCTTATTTAGTGTGATTGTTTCGAGATTTTTATCAGTTATTGCTTAAAAAAATATTTTTTATATTCAAAATTGCATTGATAGTAATCACGGATTTTTTATTTATGTTAATTTTATATTTTTTTATTCATTGACAAAGATTGCGCTTTAGCACTAAGTCACCTTATGTTAGCGACTTGTGGTCTACGATGAAGCACGGTTGTCTAAAAGAAACATATTTAAACAGATTACCTTTGATAAAGTATCAGCGGGATGTAGCGCTAGTCCTCAAAAAACGTCCGAGCTCAATGAGATCTAATTAGACCCCTTACACCAATAAAATAATTCGAAGCGGCAAATAGACGTCTCTAGACTTCTCAATCTAAATTAGGCTTTAGCGCGGCGACATAGAGTCTGTATATTAAAATCTTTAAGTTGGTCATTGTTGGTATATGAGTATCGGTCAACCCAGGACACTATATCCGTGAATTTTGATTCAGACTTTACGTCCACGTGATGGAATGCAGATTGCATTAATCGAGAATACGCTGACAATCTATTCAATAATTTAGAGGTTCATGCAGTAAATAATAATAATTATATTATTTCTCAAATCAAATAAAACGCAGGAAAGTTCCCGAAACTCCGTGGCTAGCTAACTTTCAAACCATTCATTGATTTAAAATTCTGTCACAGCAAAACTTTTTTGCTTACGAACTTCAACCTTGCGACTTACGAAATAAAAGTTGCAAAGAACATGTTTTTAACAAAAGAAACATCATGCATTGTATTGAAGGTCGTATGGGATCAAAATTTTACGCCCGAAATATTTCTTTTTCTTTTGTATATTGAGTACGTTAGAGTAAAGTATGCGCAGAGTTACTCTACTGGGCTATTTTTAACCCCCGACACAAAAAGAGAGGTATTATAACTTTGATATGTGTATCTATATATCTGTGTATATGTGAGTCTGTCAGTGGCATCGTAATTAAAAAAAAATATAGCTTAAAACATTTCAAATAATAATAGTTTAAA